>JARQST010000573.1:1701453-1856303 GCA_030142225.1 Pachycephus smyrnensis
CTATCAAGATAGCAAGTTGATCGTTCAAAGTTTAAGATCAAAATTAAACGAAATGAGAGATCAAAAACAATTAAATGCAGAAAGATTATGTTATAATTACTAATATTATGAATTGTATCTTATGTCTATTAAACAAACGACAGATTTCTTCATCATGTATCAAGTCAAGACAGATTTCCTTACGTGCCTCCCTTGGCTAGTTCAGCTACGCGGACGCGGCGGGATCCGGAACAATAGGTCGGATAGGTCAGACGATCACGTGACACACACAAAAATTTCGTTGATACGATGTAAAATCCAAAAAAGGTTCGGTTTATTACGAAATCGGCGACGTCACTTTCGCGTTTCGGCGTGGTTCTCAATGAGTAAAAATTATAATGTGCAAACTGATTAATGACCATTAAATGACCCAAAGAATCCCTAAAATTATAAACTCTAATCTAACAAATTATAAGTACACTTACATATACATCACATATATAATATGTATACATAACATATATAATTTATATATAAATCATATACAAATTATATACCAATTGTATATAATAAATATACAATTTCATATATAGTTTATGTACAAATCATATATACATTGTATACAGTTCATATCCATTTCATATATAGACTATATATGCCCAATTCTATATATGATTTTGTATATAGATTGTATATAATCCATATACTTTTTTTATACTTGAGCACGTATGGCGATGTGTTTTAAACCTGAATGATCATGGGTCTAACGTGACTCTGATTGCTCGATGAGCTACGAAAATGTCATCAAGATATTTTATATCAAATAAAATAAATGTTAAAAATCTGTTACAATATAGATTTTTGAAATTTGCATAATTCTAATGTTCTTAATTATGTTTAATATTCTAATATATGGAAGAAACAATCTTAACTACGAAAAGTTATTAATGATAACGTCTCTGGTCTTATTACTCGTGTCACGAATAGGGAACATAAGTCAAGTTTGAATAAAATACATCCTGTTTTATATCAATTAAAGAAGACGAAACACACAAGATACATTTTTTCTTACTTTACTGAAATAGCATCGTGCACCAAATCTTAATATTATATCTACATTTACTATCGAAGGCTACGTGTCCTTGAATTACAAACAAAACATGTTATCTACATAATCCGTTCACCCCGCACTACATAAACAAGATAAATGTCTCGATTACAAATTCTAATGATATACTACTATCGCTGACACATACATATCGTATTAAACATATTAACAATCTGGATGTGGAGATGTTTTGTCTACAATGTATAAGACCATATGCATATGTGTATATAAAAATTAAAAAATTCCAATCACAAGCCATTCGTCAGTCGTCTCTCGTACACTTAACTTCGCGAACAGTCGAAGATCCATTGAAATTGAAATATGACAAGTGTAACAGAAGTTATTAACGATGACATTTATCGTGTCTTTTGCCTGGGATCATCCATATTATTTTTGAGATTCGTAATAATGTATTTTCGAAAAATACGAAACTACGCACTTCAATATGTAACTATTTATTAAATTTTTTCTTCGAATATATTAATAATACTCTAACATTCATTATATTTTTTTTACTTGATTCTAGGTTTTTGACTTATCAGAAGAATTACTGTTCAGTATGCACTCAAACGTAGCATACACCGATTTCAAAGAGGGCCAAAGTAAAAAAACTGAAGATGGCTTCGAATACGTTGCATTATGGGCATTGTGCACGTGGTCTTGGTTAACTACTTCACCATCTTATTGGCTGGCTTCAACACTCATTAGGGTATTCGTAATTAGTGACACAATTAATGCGGTATTTTATACGAAATTCCCATCTCCGCGTGCAGTGCTTCTAGTTACCAGTTGTATAAATCAAATAATTTTGTGTTATCAAATACTTTCTTTGATATTTCATTTAATATGTTAAAAACGTGAACATTAGATATTAGTTGTAATAAAATAGTTAGATGTAAATAATGTAATAATTAGTGAGTTGTAATAAATATAAATATTGTAAAAACGAGGAGTCTATAAATATTGAGATTTGGAATTGTGAAAAATGGATCTTTTCACATCTTCTAGTTACCAGTTGTATAAATCAAATAATTTTGTGTTATCAAATACTTTCTTTGATATTTCATTTAATATGTTAAAAACGTGAACATTAGATATTAGTTGTAATAAAATAGTTAGATGTAAATAATGTAATAATTAGTGAGTTGTAATAAATATAAATATTGTAAAAACAAGGAGTCTATAAATATTGAGATTTGGAATTGTGAAAAATGCATCTTTTCACACTGGAAAAATAGAGCTGTACAGTATAATGTAAAGTAAGTAAATTATAATATTTTTTAATTAAAATATGAAATAAATGTGTTCGACAATTATTATCGATGGTATATACTTCATCAAGTCCCTCTAAAGGGACTTGAATCAATAGATCAACTATATCCATATATATTATCTAGTTCAAGAATATCGATAGAATAAAACTAAAGGTATACGATTCTATATATTTTTTGCACCGTAAAGCTTGTATTATACTTTCGCTGTACTTATAACCTACAAAAAGTATGGATTTAGAATATATCTGATCTGGATTTGGATCTTGTGTTTTCGAAGACTAAAAATTCTTACTTGGATACAAGCCAGAAGTGTTATGTCTTTCAGAGCAGTGTTCTAGCAACCACGTACATGATTTGACTCACAAATGGCCATCTTGATCTGAAACAACAACGGTAGAGTCGCTACTCGGATTGCATTGTATAGTCCATCCAGCGAAAAGGTAGTCCTCGATCATTGGTGGGGATGCCGAACAGTGTATAACTGAAAGGCACTCTTTCTCTAGTTTCAATATATATAGTTTCTTCCTGTCGAGCTGATGCGAACCGGAGCTGAAGCACTACCTGCGTGAGACAATGGCCCTGGATACAGCAAACAGCGTGAAAGAAGAGTTGTGGGCTGCGTATGCCTGCTGGGGAAGCATTTGTATTTTACATCTCATGCTCTTAACATGGTTAACGGGTCGAGTGCGAGTATTCAGAAAAGTACGTCTCAGTGAACCTACCCAGATAGCACAATGATATTTCTTGGGACATATGAATTTTTTCCGCATATGCTTAGAATGTACTAGGATCTACTAAGAATATTGAGTACCTTTTGAGAATATCATGTGTTCTATAGGTATTTTCAATTATCTATAGAATCTTATGAAGAGTTTAACATTTCATATATGTAAGCGACCTTGAGTTTCAAGTGTCTTGATTCTCTGTCACGTAATATTTTTATAATTGAATCTGACTACTAAATTTTTTGTATGTATTGCGCGATTTTACTTAAATTTGCATATATGTATTTTGTTTACAGGTAATCCACAGCGAAGAGGATCGAAGGTTTATCAAAGGGCCAAATGTAATCATTGATCCTAGAGCAGGAGGGCACACTGATGTGGATCGTATCAGAACTGCTCATTGTAGCGATCTGGAAGCCATAGTTTTGTTTCTTATAATTACACCGATTTGGGTAGCATCGTCCCCTTCATTATTTTTAGCGAAAATTCTGTTGCACTGCTTTCCAATATGTCGCATTATGCATACGGTATTATACATGAAGGTTATTGATATTGGTAATTCATGTACGATTTTTCTTTTCGGAATCAGTTACTGTATTCTAGGATATATGGCTGTTTCATGTGTTACCTATTTTGCAAGCTAAATATCTAGCGATATAAATCCTGCGGATGTGCATTATTATTCGAGTGGGTATTTTAAAAAAAAATTTAATACACGCAAAATATACCCTCTGCAATTGTATAAAATAATTTCCAAATATACATTTTCATCGTCTACTGAAATACTTATTTAGTATCTAATTAATTGGTTACCGTTCAGTTCGGTACTATGATAATGCTGAGGGAAGTCTATAGACTCTAATATATTGGAGCATACGATAAATAAAATTTTACTCAAACATATTATAGCTGATTCTCTTATAATGTGCTAATGAGATACAGAAAGTAAGTACAATTCTTCTGCTTTAAAAAAATTCATCGCAACTTGCTCTTCTGATTTGTTCTTCATAAAACACATAGTGATATACGCTGCCCTCTAACCCATTTTTTTAATCTCTAAATAAACTGCAATAATATATGTATTATCGCTCATACAAGATAAATATACTAAGCACTTTATCGGTGTCGCATATGTCTAATATACTCATGAAGTAATATTAGGAAGGAGACGAATCTCTTGTCCTACCTACTCTAGCATAAGTAAGTGACCCGATTCTTGGGTCATAGTAATATCAGATGCCGCTTCTCGTAGCGCAAGTTTCCCATGTTTGAATTGCGCGCTATTGAGGTCGGTAAAACAGTGAGACTACGTTAAGTTTGAAACTTCCGTTCCGGTTCCTTTCTTTATTCTCGTCTAGTCGGCTGACAGTTCATCGTGCAGGGATCTTGCGATCGCCTGCTCGACTGTCTATCGTTAAAAAAGTTGTTAAGTACATTTTGATTCGAGATGGGTGATTCTTTGGACGGATCGGGGGAGCCGTCTCCTGAGTCGCAAAATATTGCGATTGTTGAGTATTCCGCATTCGCTAATTATCTTCGAAAAGCCGTTACGATCCTTTTGCCTGATGAAGACGTGGTCCCACCTGCATTTAATACTGCTCTTGAGGACAGAAATAACCAGGAGTGCATTCGGAAATTCCTCAGTGATTCGCAAGTCTGGGCCTTATATATTCAACGCACATCGACCAAAGGTAAGGGCCCCTTTTCATTTAGATTATTCGACAAAAAATGAGTGCTGCTCATCGTGTAACCATATATGTGTCATCCATTATTGCTTTTGGAGCAACGGTACATTTAATCGCGCATGCACCTATGAACTGAACGTAGAATAAAAATCAATATTGTGCACTGTGTAACGTTTTACTTGATATGACGCATTTACAGATGAACGCATTGTTAATCATTTATATAATTTTTTGTATTACGAAGAATTTGTAATTGGATCTTGATAGAAGGTCGATGTCATGGAAAAAATATGAAAATTTGAATTTTAAATGAGATTTGATCATGCAGCATGTAATACGTCATCCCTTTATATATCTTAAAGAATAAATAAATAGACCATAATTAATTTTGATGTCATATAACAATTTTATAATAAATATATATCGTTGATTATGACTCACATCATATTAGTCATTAATTGCATATATGTGAGTCCAGTGACATTTAAAAGGTTTTATATCAGAATTCATAATACTTATGACTGAATTTTTTATTTTTTGCAGAGGAAGATGGTGGTGAAGGCGATGAAGAGAAAGAAAATTCCACATATTATATATCAAATGATATTCACTTTACTAGTCCTAAAATGGGCTCTCTTATTGTGACAAAACGTGGTTCTGTAATAGAGGCAGATAAATCGATTCATTCACAAGTACGACTTGTAACCATTTCTGATGGACCAGCATATGAAACTCTACATGCTATTAGCAAAACTATGGCACCATATTTTAAGAGCTATGTCAAAGAAACAGGTAGAGCGGATAGAGATGGTGACAAAATGGCACCATCCGTTGAAAAGAAAATCGCTGAACTGGAGATGGGCTTACTGCATTTACAACAGAATATTGATATCCCAGAGATTTCCCTTCCAGTTCACCCAATTGTTTTGCATGTGATCAAACAATGCGCAGATGAAGGAAGGAAACCCAAAGTCGCTGATTTTGGGGACAAAGTAGAGGATTCAACATTTTTGAATCAATTACAAACTGGTGTAAACAGGTGGATTAAAGAAATTCAAAAAGTAACAAAACTTAATCGAGATCCAGAATCAGGTACAGCACTCCAAGAAATTTCATTTTGGCTAAATTTGGAAAGGGCTTTACATCGTATTCAGGAGAAACGTGAAAGCATTGAAATATCCTTAACTCTTGATATTCTCAAGCATGGAAAACGTTTCCATGCAACTGTCAGTTTTGATACAGACACTGGCTTGAAACAAGCCTTAGCAACTGTAAACGATTACAATCCATTGATGAAAGATTTTCCAATTAATGACCTCCTGTCAGCTACCGAGCTGGAACGAATTCGAGCAGCCGTGCAACAGATATTCATGCACTTGAGAAAAATCAGAAGTACAAAATATCCCATTCAGAGAGTCCTTAGATTGGTGGAAGCCATCTCCCGAGATTTGGGACAACAATTGCTCAAAGTTCTTGGTACACGAAGACTGATGCACATTCCCTTCGATGAGTTTGAGAAAGTCATGGGACAATGTTTTGAAGTATTTAGTACCTGGGATGATGAGTATGATAAACTTATTGGATTACTGAGGGACGTCGTCAAAAAGAAACGAGACGAACACTTAAAGATGGTCTGGCGAGTTTCTCCGGCTCACAAGAAACTTCAAACTCGTATGGAACATATGCGTTGTTTCCGTCGTCAGCACGAACAACTAAGAACTGTCATTGTTCGTGTACTGCGACCTACTGTTCGTCAGAACAATAACAATGCAAGCATAGAAAATGCTGACAATGATAGTGGAAAGTTAGAATTTCCTTTGGACGCAGCTGATGCTAACGCAATTAGCGAGGTCAATCTCGCGTATGAAAATGTCAAAGAAGTCGAATGCTTAGACATTACAAAGGAAGGTTTAGAGTTCTGGGAGGCTGCGGTACATCGGTATGAAGAACGCATAGAGCGTGTCGAAGCCAGAATCACAGCACACCTGAGAGATCAATTGGGTACTGCGAAGAATGCTAATGAAATGTTTCGTATTTTTTCACGTTTCAATGCTCTTTTTGTGAGACCACATATTAGAGGTGCCATTCGAGAATATCAAACTCAATTGATCCAAAGAGTTAAAGATGATATTGAAGCACTGCATGAGAAATTCAAGGTATATATCTTACCCTCACATAAGACAAAATAAGCTATCTTTTATACGTCAAGTAACTAAACATATTGAAAAAGTAAATCACAAAATGAATTCTTGTTCTTAGGTTCAATATGCTCAGAGCAAGTGCTGCAGGATGAGTATGGTAAGAGATCTGCCACCAGTTTCAGGATCGATAATTTGGGTGAAACAAATTGATCATCAGCTGACGATGTATCTAAAACGTGTCGAAGATGTCTTGGGTAAGTTTCAAAGAAATGCTTGATATCATTTCACATAAGAAATTTTATAAATTATTAATTCCCTTAGGTAAGGGTTGGGAAAATCATATCGAAGGTCAAAAATTAAAGGCCGATGGAGACAGTTTCCGGATGAAACTGTCTACTCAAGAAATATTTGATGAATGGGCACGCAGAGTTCAGCAACGCAACACTGCCGTTAGTGGCCGCATTTTTACAATTGAAAGTGTGCGATCACGTTCTGGCAGAGGAAATGTTCTCAAATTGAAAGTGAACTTTTTGCCGGAAATCATCACACTAGCCAAGGAAGTGAGAAATCTTAAGAATTTGGGATATCGTGCTCCGATAGCTATTGTTAACAAAGCTCATCAAGCCAATCAAGTTTATCCATTCGCTATCAGTTTGATTGAGAGCATCAGAACGTATGAGAGAACTTTGGAAAAGGTAAGAAAGTTTCTTATTAAACCGTGTAAATATTCGCGTTACTCACAAATGGCAGTGTCGTTCAACGGACGGGGACATCTTTGTTTAGACAGCTACATTTTTTGTTGAATTATATATAATATTTCTGTATTGTACGGATTCGTGTTACACTAACATAGCTTTGGAGTCAAAGCTCCGTATAACCAAATGATATAGAAAAAATCTTAAGTAATAGTACCAGGATGAAAATATTGACTTAGCTGTTTCGAAATTTCTAATCCCTCGGATGTCCAATATTTTTAGCTTACCAATCGGAGTCCCCACTGTCCCGCACTGAAGGTAGTCTTACACGATGCTTCAAGAAGTTATGCATCTTGCCTAAAATTGTGATCATGATTAATGTCTGCCTGCTTAGCTATTGTAGCAATAACCTTTGGCGAGATGGAACAATCCTTTTATATTAAATTAACAATTAAAAACGAGTTTAGTGTTGAAGCAGTTGATACTTAATGAGGATAGTTTACTGTATTTTAAATTAATGAAGTAATATATTCCACCAGTATTATGTTCCATCTCTGATATGTGTATGTGCAATCAAACTTTGTTCTATTTTTCTAGCATTGCCACTTGATATATACTTCATATACAAAACCTTTATTTTTTGCATTTTGTTAGTTTCGATAAAACTGAATGACATCGAGTAATTTATGTCGTGAGATCCTAATGGAATCATTCGCTGTATCATCTGGACAATTTGCAATTAGATAAATGTCTTATGGTTATATATTTTTTAGATTGAAGATAAAGCAAGTATCATACCCTTGGTTGCTGGAATGCGTAAGGACGTTCTGTCACTCATTTCTGAGGTGAGTGTAATTTACATTAGTCAGGCAAAAAATTTGAAATTCATATAATTTTAATAACTATTTAATTTTTATATTAGGGTATTGCCCTGGTATGGGAAAGCTACAAACTTGATTTGTACGTCCATCGTCTTTCGGATGCTGTTGTGTCTTTCCAAGAAAAAGTTGAAGATCTTCTTGTCGTCGAAGAACAGCTGGACGTCGATGTTCGATCTTTGGAAACTTGCCCTTATTCGGCAAATACCTTTGCTGATATATTATCCAAGATTCAGAAGTCTGTGGATGAATTGTCATTGAAGAATTACTCGAATCTACATATTTGGGTAGCTAGACTTGATGAAGAGGTCGAGAAGAATTTGGCAGCACGATTAGAAGCTGGAGTGAAAGCATGGACCGATGCACTTATGGGACAAAAGAAAGAAGTTGACTTGAGCATGGATACCGATGCACCTGCGCAGCCAACGCACAAGCCTGGCGGCGATCCTAAGATACAGAATCAAATCCATGAAGTCAGGATTACTAATCAGACAATGTACTTATATCCCAGTATTGAAGATGCGAGATTCCAGATCATGCAACAACTTTTCGCGTGGCAAGCGATCGTTACGTCTCAGATTCGGTTGCAAAGTTCCAGGTACCAAGTAGGTCTTGACAAACCAGAGTCAGGAACTTACAGAAACTTGCTTACGAAACTACCCAGTGGAAAAACACCGCTAGAAGCAGCTTACGAAGCCGTTGAATCAAAGATGAAGGATGTTGCTGATTACGTCGATCAATGGCTGAGATACCAATCACTTTGGGATCTTCAGCCTGACAATCTGTATGGAAAGTTAGGTGAAGATATCAATCTGTGGATGAAGTGTTTAAATGATATCAAGAAAACCAGAACGACCTTTGACACTTCAGATACAAGACGAGAGTTCGGTCCTATTATCATTGACTTTGCTAAAGTACAAAGTAAGGTCTCCCTTAAGTATGACTCTTGGCATAAGGAAACCTTGGGCAAATTCGGTTCCCTCCTTGGAAATGAAATGGCAAGTTTCCATGCACAAGTTTCCAAGTCCAGAGGTGATCTCGAACAACAATCCATCGAAGCTGCAAGTACTTCTGATGCTGTCGGTTTCATAACTTACGTGCAATCGCTTAAACGCAAAATGAAAGCATGGGAGAAGCAAGTGGACGTGTACAGGGAGGGTCAAAGGATTTTGGAACGTCAAAGATTCCAGTTCCCAACATCGTGGCTGCACGTTGATAACATAGAGGGCGAGTGGGGTGCATTCAACGAGATCATCAAACGTAAAGACACCAGCATCCAAACGCAAGTAGCTTCTTTGCAGATGAAGATAGTTGCTGAAGATAAAGCAGTCGAAACAAGAACAACCGACTTTCTCAATGACTGGGAAAGAGGCAAACCTGTCGAGGGTCATCTGCGTCCTGATGAAGCCTTGCAACAACTGCAGTTGTTCGAAAGTAAATTCGCCAGACTCAAGGAAGAACGAGATAACGTCGCCAAAGCGAAGGAAGCTCTGGAATTGCAAGAACCGGGCGGTGTATCTACCAGTGAGGATCGAATGCAAGTTATCTTTGAGGAATTGCAAGACTTGAGAGGCGTGTGGTCAGAATTGTCAAGAATTTGGGCTCAGATAGATGAGACTAGGGAAAAACCATGGTTGTCGGTACAACCTAGGAAGTTACGTCAACAGCTGGATACAATGATGGCTCAACTGAAGGAACTTCCTGCAAGATTAAGACAATACTCTTCATACGAATACGTGAAGAAAATGTTGCAAAGCTATACCAAGGTTAACATGTTGATCGTGGAACTTAAATCTGATGCTTTGAAAGAGCGACACTGGAAGCAACTGACGAAACAGCTGAGAGTCAATTGGGTGTTAAGTGAACTAACGCTCGGCCAAGTCTGGGATGTTAATCTTCAGAAAAATGAAGGAATCGTTAAAGATATAATCCTAGTGGCACAAGGTGAGATGGCCTTGGAGGAGTTCTTGAAGCAAGTGAGAGAGTCCTGGCAAACTTACGAACTAGACCTCATAAACTACCAGAGCAAGTGCAGATTGATTCGAGGATGGGATGATTTATTTAATAAAGTTAAAGAACACATCAACTCCGTAGCAGCCATGAAGTTGTCACCGTATTACAAAGTGTTTGAAGAAGAGGCTCTAACTTGGGAAGAGAAGCTTAACAGAATAAATGCGCTCTTCGATGTTTGGATCGACGTTCAGCGTCGGTGGGTATATCTTGAGGGTATCTTCTCAGGTAGTGCTGACATCAAGACGCTGCTACCAGTGGAAACATCACGTTTCCAAAGTATCAGTTCCGAATTTCTGGGATTGATGAAAAAAGTCTCGAAATCTCCAATGGTCATGGATGTCCTGAATATTCCTGGCGTCCAAAGAGCCCTTGAACGACTTGCTGATCTTCTTGGAAAGATTCAGAAAGCTCTCGGAGAATATTTGGAAAGGGAAAGAACATCCTTCCCGCGATTCTATTTCGTCGGAGACGAAGATTTACTGGAGATCATTGGTAACAGCAAGAATGTCGCTAGATTGCAAAAGCATTTCAAGAAAATGTTCGCTGGCGTTGCTGCTATTCTGCTCAACGAGGATAATACCGTTATTACCGGCATAGCATCTCGGGAAGGCGAAGAAGTCACTTTTCAAACTCCAGTCTCGACAGTAGATCATCCGAAGATCAATGAATGGCTGACACTCGTGGAAAAGGAAATGCGTGTCACCCTAGCTTCTAGTCTTGCAAGAGCAGTCCATGATATTAAGCAGTTCAAGGATGGCAATATTAATTCTCAAGCATTCATGACTTGGTGTGACAACTATCAAGCCCAGATCATCGTCTTGGCTGCACAAATTTTGTGGTCTGAAGACGTGGAAGCAGCTCTTCACGAAGCTCAATCAGATTCCAGCAAGAATCCACTAGAAAGAGTATTAAACCAAGTCGAAGTGACATTGAATGTCCTTGCGGATTCTGTACTTCAGGAGCAACCGGCTCTTAGGAGGAAAAAATTGGAACATCTTATCAACGAATTTGTTCATAAACGTACCGTCACAAGAAGGTTGATCGCCAATAAAGTATCAAATCCAAAGGCTTTCGAGTGGCTCTGCGAAATGCGATTCTATTTTGATCCACGACAAACCGAGGTTCTTCAGCAACTTACGATTCACATGGCAAATGCTAAATTCTTCTACGGATTTGAATATCTAGGCGTGCAGGATAGATTAGTCCAAACGCCATTGACAGACAGATGTTACTTAACTATGACACAAGCTCTTGAAGCTAGACTCGGTGGTTCGCCATTCGGTCCTGCTGGAACCGGAAAGACTGAATCAGTTAAAGCTCTTGGACACCAACTCGGAAGATTCGTACTTGTATTTAATTGCGATGAAACGTTTGATTTCCAGGTAAATATAGTCATTTTGTATTATACTGATATTAAAGTTGTCAATATAAATTTGGTCTTATCATTACGTTATTATTTTAGGCTATGGGCCGTATCTTCGTCGGTCTCTGCCAAGTCGGAGCTTGGGGTTGTTTCGATGAATTCAATCGTTTGGAAGAGCGTATGCTTTCAGCTGTTTCCCAACAAGTACAGACAATTCAGGAAGCTCTTAAAAGTCAAATGGAAGGCAAGAAAGAAGGAACTCTTTGCGTGGAGCTTGTTGGAAAACAAGTCAAAGTCTCTACAGACATGGCAATCTTTATTACCATGAATCCTGGTTATGCTGGACGGTCTAATTTGCCAGATAACTTGAAGAAGTTATTCAGATCACTCGCTATGACGACACCCGATAGACAGTTAATTGCCGAAGTAATGTTGTTCAGTCAAGGCTTCAGATCTGCAGAAAAATTGGCATGCAAGATTGTACCATTCTTCAAGTAAGTTCTTACTCATAAATATTTGTGCATTGTACACGTATAATTTGAACAATTAGTAATGATTATTGATACCGCAAGGAACAAATACTTAAATCATATTTTTGTGCAGGCTATGTGATGAACAATTATCAAATCAATCTCATTACGACTTTGGTCTTCGTGCTTTGAAATCCGTACTAATCTCAGCCGGAAACGTGAAACGTGATCGAATTCAAAAAATTAAGGAGGGTATGCAAAATCGTGGAGAAACCGACATTGATGAAGCTTCGATCGCTGAGAACTTACCAGAACAAGAAATTTTGATTCAATCGGTCTGTGAGACTATGGTGCCTAAATTAGTTGCCGAAGATATCCCTCTACTCTTCAGTCTTCTGAACGATGTATTCCCGAACGTAAACTATACTCGTGCCGAAATGAAGGGTAATAATAAGTTTTTAAATAATTGAACCTCCATAAATAGGCTTTAGAAAACAAGATAAGTATTTCTCATGAATATTTATTTGATAGGTTTGAAAGATCAAATCCGAAAGGTATGCGCTGAAGAATATCTTGTATGTGGAGAAGGTGATGAACAGGGTGGAGCCTGGCAAGAAAAGGTAACATTTATTAAACTACAATTTTACGTCTTCCTTTTCTTTTTTATTGTACATATTTTCACCTTTATAACATTATCATCTCATTACCCACATTAACAAAACTAAAAACACAAGGCATGACTGTTAATAAATTGCGATGTTAAGAATCCGGTACTACAATAACTTCTCACAGTAATAGCCTAATCATTAACATTTTTATATTGTGCCCACTCAGGAAACGGTCGGTGAGACCTGGGTTGCAAAGGTGAGATCGAACTGAATATAGATGTTGTCATTGTCCCACTCGTATCAAAGCATGTCTATCATCTGTTTTCCATATTCGCCAATCGTCCATCTCTAACAATAGTTTTCTATAGGTTCTTCAACTATACCAAATCTGCAATCTCAATCATGGTTTGATGATGGTTGGTCCAAGTGGTTCTGGAAAAACGACGGCATGGAAAGTGCTTCTAAAGGCATTGGAAAGATTCGAAGGCGTGGAAGGTGTAGCCCATGTCATTGATCCCAAGGCGATCAGCAAGGAAACACTTTATGGTGTATTG
The DNA here is from genome assembly GCA_030142225.1 of Pachycephus smyrnensis. Taxonomy (NCBI): domain Eukaryota; kingdom Metazoa; phylum Arthropoda; class Insecta; order Hymenoptera; family Cephidae; genus Pachycephus; species Pachycephus smyrnensis. The sequence goes on from JARQST010000573.1 coordinate 1,714,947, forward strand.
GATCCCAATACCAGAGAATGGACTGATGGTCTGTTCACGCACATCCTTAGGAAGATCATAGACAACGTCAGAGGAGAGATCAATAAACGACAGTGGATCATATTCGACGGAGATGTTGATCCAGAATGGGTTGAGAATCTCAACTCAGTCCTTGACGATAATAAACTTCTAACGTTGCCAAACGGCGAGCGTCTCAGCTTACCACCAAACGTTAGAGTGATGTTTGAAGTACAAGATCTGAAGTATGCAACATTAGCTACTGTCTCTCGATGCGGTATGGTCTGGTTCTCAGAGGATGTTCTCTCGACGGAAATGATTTTCGAGAATTACATGCTGCGCTTGAAGAATATTCCACTGGAAGATTGCGAAGAGGATAATCTTGGCAAGAAGACGTCAGAAAAGGAAGATACTATTTCACCTGCTTTATCCGTACAGCGTGAGGTTGCAAGTATTTTGCAAAGTTACTTTGCACCTGATGGTTTAGTAGTGAGGTGTCTGGAGTATGCCATGAAACAAGAACATATAATGGACTTCACGCGGTTGCGTGCACTCAGCTCTCTGTTCTCAATGCTCAACCAATCTGTGCGCAATGTTTTACAATACAATCATACGCATATGGATTTCCCGCTGCCAAGCGAACAACTAGAACGTTACATGCCAAAATGTCTGGTTTACGCGTTACTTTGGAGTTTCGCTGGTGATGCTAAGCTGAAGGTCAGATCTGACTTGGGTGACTTTATAAGGTCTATAACTACAGTACCCTTACCAGCTCAGAGTAATATCCCCATCATAGACTTCGAAGTGAATATTCATGGAGAATGGCTACCGTGGAGTAACAAGGTACCTCAGATTGAGGTAGAAACTCATAAAGTGGCTAGTCCAGATATCGTTGTACCTACGTTGGACACTGTCAGACATGAGAGTCTACTTTACACATGGCTAGCTGAGCACAAACCGCTGGGTAAGTTTAAGAAATTGAATATAATTTTGTTAGATATTAAATAATTTTTCCTATGTTACATTGAAATAATTTTCAACAGTACTGTGTGGTCCACCTGGTTCTGGTAAAACCATGACCCTTTTCTCTGCATTGAGAGCTTTACCGGATATGGAAGTTGTTGGCTTGAACTTTTCATCCGCCACAACTCCAGAATTGTTATTGAAGACATTCGACCATTATTGCGAGTACCGCAAAACACCAAATGGTGTTGTACTATCACCCGTGCAGCTAGGAAAGTGGCTTGTTTTGTTCTGTGACGAAATCAATTTACCTGATATGGATAACTATGGCACTCAACGTGTAATCTCATTCTTGAGACAATTAGTAGAACACAGAGGATTCTACCGCACTAGTGATCAAGCTTGGGTCTCATTGGAGAGGATTCAGTTTGTCGGAGCTTGTAATCCGCCTACTGATCCTGGCAGAAAACCACTTAGCCATAGATTCTTACGCCATGTACCAGTTATCTATGTTGACTACCCTGGAGAAACATCTCTCAAGCAGATTTATGGAACATTCACACGTGCCATGCTGAGGTCAGTAATACTGCTTCATGCTTTATTTTAGTGTAATGATACACGTAATAAAAAGTGACTGATGTTGTCGCTGCATTGCAATTAAATACTTTAAATCATGTCAGTACTATTGATTTTTGTTTTCTGACAATTACAGGTTAACCCCTTCTCTGAGAGGCTATGCGGAGCCTTTAACAAATGCAATGGTCGAGTTCTACCTGGCCTCCCAGGAACGATTTACCCAAGATATGCAGCCACATTATGTTTACTCACCTCGTGAAATGACACGATGGGTCCGTGGAATCTGTGAAGCAATTAGACCTCTTGATAGTTTATCAGTGGAAGGGCTTGTACGTCTCTGGGCACATGAGGCACTTCGTTTGTTCCAAGACCGATTGGTAGAAGATTCGGAACGTGCTTGGACCAATAAGAATATTGATATTGTGGCACTGAAACACTTCATGGGTGTTGATAAAGAAAAAGCACTGTCTAGACCAATCCTCTACAGCAATTGGTTATCGAAGGATTATGTGCCAGTAAACAGGCAAGAGTTGAGGGACTACGTAAGGGCTAGATTGAAGGTCTTCTATGAGGAAGAGTTGGATGTACCACTGGTTCTCTTCGATGAGGTTCTCGAGCATGTTTTGCGAATTGACAGAATTTTCCGACAGCCGCAGGGACATTTGCTGTTGATTGGTGTCTCTGGTGCTGGTAAGACGACTCTGTCGAGGTTCGTTGCATGGATGAACGGATTATCCATTTTCCAAATAAAGGTACTGTCTGATTGAACTCGATTAAATTATTGCATTAAACATAAGATGTTTCTAATAGTAATTGTTTCTTAACAGGTGCATAACAAATACTCTGGAGAAGATTTCGATGAAGATTTGCGACAAGTACTGAGACGTTCTGGTTGCAAGGATGAGAAGATAGCTTTTATTCTTGATGAATCCAACGTACTTGATTCTGGCTTCCTGGAACGAATGAATACTCTCCTTGCCAACGGAGAGGTTCCTGGTCTATTCGAGGGCGACGAATACACTACTCTTATGACTCAGTGCAAGGAAGGAGCTCAACGAGAAGGTCTCATGCTCGATTCCAACGAAGAACTTTACAAATGGTTCACGGGCCAAGTCATGAAGAACTTGCACGTTGTCTTCACAATGAATCCAAGCACAGACGGCCTTAAGGATCGTGCTGCAACATCACCGGCGTTATTCAATAGATGCGTACTTAATTGGTTTGGCGATTGGTCCGATAATGCATTGTTCCAAGTTGGAAAAGAATTCACAAATCGCGTCGATCTGGAGCGACCTTCTTGGAAATGTCCAGACTTCTTCCCGTCTGTCTGCTCATTAATACCTGCGCAACCTATGCATAGAGATGCTGTCATCAATGCCTGTGTCTACGTACATCAGACTTTGCACAAAGCTAATGCAAGACTGGCTAAGAGAGGTTCGAGAACAATGGCAATCACCCCTCGACATTATCTAGACTTCATTAACCACTTCGTCAAGCTGTATCAAGAGAAGAGAAGCGACTTGGAGGAGCAGCAATTGCATTTGAATGTTGGTTTAAGCAAGATTGCTGAAACTGTGGAACAAGTTGAGGAGATGCAAAAGAGCTTGGCTGTTAAATCACAGGTTAGTGCAGAATAGCAAAGTTTCGTGTATCTTGTATGATGAACTGTTTGTCAGTGAAGTGGTTAACAGAAAGAAGTTTCAATGATGTATTCTTGTACTAGGAATTACAAGCCAAGAACGAAGCTGCCAATGCTAAATTGAGGCAGATGGTAAAAGATCAACAGGAAGCGGAAAAGAAGAAGGTACAAAGTCAAGAGATCCAACAGCAACTAGCTATACAAACTGTGGCTATTGATCAAAAGAGAGAAGACGTAATGGCTGATCTTGCTCAAGTCGAACCAGCTGTTATCGATGCCCAAAATGGTGAGTACTATGTTTTCTTATCTTATTGTGTATTAGGTATCCTATATTTCTCAAACATCAATGTTTACGTCAATTTATTTTATACCTATATTACTTGATATCCGAAACTGTCACAAACATCTTTAAAAGTGAATTTCGTTTTTCCACATTTTTATATTTGTCCTGTAACAAAGAAATCAGAGTTTTACGTTTTTTTCCCCAACAAAATTGAAAAACTAATCTTTGGCAGTTACAGAGTTATTTGTATCTAAATGTATTTCGTGTGAAGCATTTCTTTTTTTTTTTGTATCAAAGCATTACAATTTTGAAGCTTCTTTTTTTTCGCACATACATTTTTCTTTATCAACGAACTTTGCATTCGACTCTTGTCGTTAGAATCTTATTAAAAAAGCACGCGATTGCGCCATGCATTACGCTTATGATTTTGCGATGAGTGTAGCTGTGAAGGGGATTAAGCGGCAGCATCTCGTTGAGATCCGATCGATGGCGAATCCGCCAGCAGTTGTAAAGCTGGCACTAGAATCGATTTGCCTGTTGCTCGAGGAGAATGCCAGCGACTGGAAACAGATTCGTGCCGTTATTATGAAGGACAGCTTTATTCCGACTATCGTCAATTTCAACACAGAGGACATCACGTAAGAGAACCACTAGGGGCCTGCTGAATGTTCAACGCTCGCCTGGGAGTCTATTAAACAACATCTAATATCCGCTTGTTATATGTCCTATTTCTATAATGTTTGTCGGTTGTTATTATCATGCTCACACACAAGTATCGACACGAGTACAGTATTGAACATTAATAATCATTGTCATTGAGATGAAGTTTCATAATCGTATATGACTAAAAACAACCATTCTTTTACGGATCTATCAGTCTGCTGTATTCCTGTCGATGCTTCGCGACTTGTACATAGACATATTACTTGTGTTTTCTTGCCCTGATTTCTAACTTTATAGGTCCGCCGAAATCCACCTTGCAGCCTGTCGTCGCGCTTTTTTCTCATAACTTTATCATAACATGCCTCTAATGCCTGCCCATTTTCTTCTTTGTACTATATGAAATCATTTAATTTTTCGTATAGCGGTGAAATCAATAAAGAAACAGCATTTGGTTGAGGTTCGCTCCATGGCGAACCCACCAGCGATCGTCAAGGTTGCGCTGGAGTCTATCTGCCTGTTGCTCGGCGAAAATGCCAGTGACTGGAAATCTATCCGCGCGGTCATCATGAGAGACAATTTTATCAATACCATTGTCTCGAATTTCAGTACTGAGGACATTACGTAAGCATGCTTTCACTGTTTCTTTCCCCCTCAAAAACTATTAGGCTATGAATCTGACATGGACCAGCCGACACGAATGAGAATTCTCCTTTTTAAGAAGATCAGTGAAAAGCCATGATATCAATATAGTTTATTGATTAAGAATGCAACTTCTTATACCAATGTTCTCCCAAATATTTTTCTCGTATCACTTTCTTAGAACAGTATGTTTTGAAATCATTATTTTATTTTTTCATTAACGCATCATCTCTACACCTAATTGGTTCACCTTTCTAAATTGCATAAAATCATTCACGCCTCTCATGACTACTATCTCATTAAATTCAGCAAAGTTCATTTTATCAGTGTCTACTGGTCCTAGATAAACAAAGTCCCATCTTGAAGCTCGTGCATTACAGTGCTGTCTTATATCCGACAGCTTGATAAAGTCCTTCACCCCAAGATTTTTGTGATCAGATAGCTTCTATAGCTTTTCACGAAATAATCATCGGCAGACATTCATATATCAGCACATGTAAGGTAATTGGGCTGGTTGAGCTGGTATTCGCTTTGCAAAAATGGCACATTTCATTTGTTCGTTATGAAGTAGGGAATTGATTATAGCGAATGGAAGGCAATTATCTATCTGATCATTACCGATAGAATTGGTTTATCTTGTATAATAGTTTACCGTAACACGCTATGTTAGTCGCCACACGCCCCACCCCTACTTCTATCAAAAGCTTGTGTTTTATTTGGCAAGCAGTATTGGAACAGCTTTGGAAATAGGCAACATATTAACCAAGTCATAGAAACCATTACAAAAAAAAAGAATTGTTTTTTTTCCTGCATGCTAACAATGATTGATAAAGTTGTCACTAACCACACAAATTGTGCATCAAAATTCTAAATGGGCCATCAAGTCATGTCAAGTGTCACTAAAGATTCATGCTAATCGAAATTACTAAATTGGCTTTAAATGCCCGAAAGCTAAACCATTAGCAAATTAATATGTACAGCCTTAAAAAATTGTAGGTGGGTTTCTTGGTTTATATTCTCTTTGCGTCAATCCCTCTGATACATATAACTGACATGCACTTTACTTTTACGAGGCACCGAAATTTACGTTAAAAAATTGTTTACTTGTAAACCATCAATCAAAAAGACATACTACTGAGTCGATTTAGTAAATCAATTAAAATCTTTAATAAAGTTTTTATTTGCTGTTTCCAACACGAGACATTCCAGTTATCGTATGATTAAAATTGAGAAAAACAAAAACCATGAAACCACCCACTTTGTACAATAGAATTCTGTCTAATCTAATAATTTTGTAGTGACGAGGTACGCGAGAAGATGAAGAGCCGTTACTTGAGCAACCCTGACTACAACTTCGAAAAAGTCAACCGTGCGAGTATGGCTTGTGGTCCTATGGTGAAATGGGCTATTGCTCAGGTAATTAACATTAATGATATGTATATAATCAGCATATACACTAATATGGTCATCCTTTGTGCAGATCGAATACGCAGACATGTTGAAGCGCGTTGAGCCACTACGCGATGAACTTCATTCTCTGGAGAAACAAGCTGAGACCAACAAGTTGAAGGGCGAAGAAGTGAAAAATCTAATCGCCCAGTTAGAACAAAGCATTGCCTCCTACAAAGAAGAGTACGCGCAGCTCATTTCCCAAGCTCAGGCTATCAAGGCTGACTTGGAAAATGTTCAGGGCAAAGTGGACCGATCCATTGCTCTCTTGAAATCATTAGTCATCGAGAGAGAAAGATGGGAAGCCACAAGCGAAACATTTAGAAGTCAAATGTCTACGATTATTGGCGATGTGCTTCTGTCCTCTGCATTCCTTGCATACGCTGGTTACTTCGATCAACATGTAAGTCAATGTTTGATGTTGCAATTCGTGTAATTTCTTTCAATTAATTGAATAAGTCTTTTTATTGAGCTATTGCTGTAATATAATTGTATATTCTGTTTGCAGTATCGTCAAAATCTGTTCACCACTTGGTGTCAACATTTGCAACATGCAAACCTACAATTCCGTGCTGACATCGCAAGAACAGAATATTTGTCGAATCCTGATGAGCGTTTGAGATGGCAAGCAAATGCTTTGCCAACGGATGATCTCTGCACAGAAAATGCTATAATGTTGAAACGTTTCAATAGATATCCACTGATTATTGATCCATCAGGACAAGCTACGGAATTCATAATGAATGAATTCAAGGATAGGAAAATTACTAAGACTAGTTTCTTGGATGATTCATTTAGGAAGAATCTCGAGAGTGCTCTTCGGTTTGGTAATCCATTGTTGGTGCAGGATGTAGAAAATTACGATCCAATTCTAAATCCTGTACTGAACAGAGAATTGAGAAGAACAGGTGGTCGTGTATTGATTACGCTCGGAGATCAAGATATCGATCTTTCGCCATCATTTGTGATATTCTTATCCACAAGAGATCCCACGGTTGAATTCCCACCAGATATTTGTTCTCGTGTAACATTCGTTAACTTCACCGTCACCAGGAGCTCCTTGCAGAGTCAATGTCTCAACCAGGTTCTCAAAGCGGAACGTCCCGACATAGATGAGAAGAGATCAGATCTGTTGAAACTTCAAGGAGAATTCCATTTGAGATTGCGACAGCTTGAGAAATCCTTACTGCAAGCATTGAATGATGCCAAAGGAAAGATTCTTGACGATGACTCCGTCATCACTACCCTGGAAACGTTGAAACAAGAGGCTGCCGATATCAGCAAGAAGGTGGAAGAAACTGACAAGGTTATAGGTGAAATTGAAACTGTCTCACAACAGTACATGCCGCTGTCACAAGCATGCTCCAATATGTACTTCACCATGGATAGTCTGAACCAAGTGCATTTCTTGTATCAGTACTCCTTGAAAATGTTCCTGGACATATTCACTTCCGTTCTCTCACAGAACCCCAAATTGTCCGGAATATCTGACTACACACAGAGATTGTCTTTAATCACAAGCGACTTATTCTCTGTTTGTTACGAACGCGTTGCTCGAGGAATGTTGCATACGGACAGACTCACGTTTGCCTTGCTGCTCTGTCGCATCCATCTTAAAGGTGTCGTTACGGAATCGACCTACGATAGCGAATTCACGTTCTTCCTACGTGGGAAAGAGGGTGTGCTCAATATTCGTGCGCCGCCAGTACCAAGTCTTAGCTCTGAACAACAGGAAGCTATGATACGTTTGAGTTTAAGGCTTCCAGCTTTCAAGAAACTCGCTGAGAAGATCCAAGATAATCCTGACTTCAGCGCCTGGCTACAATCTCCAACGCCGGAAACCTGCGTGCCTAAACTTTGGGAAGAAGAGAAACCATTGACTCCTATAGGAACGGCTATGCATCAACTGCTAATAATTCAAGCATTCAGGCCAGACCGTGTAATTGCTGCAGCTTCGCTAGTAGTGACCTCAGCCCTCGGTGAATCCTTCATGGCTGCAGCTGAGGTCGAGCTAGATTTTGCATCTGTCGTGGAAAATCAACTAAAAGCTACTGTACCAGCTCTTCTTTGTTCTGTACCTGGTTTCGACGCTTCCAGCAGAGTGGACGACCTGGCGGCTGAGCTGGGTAAACAAATTGCAAGTATCGCTATCGGTTCCGCAGAAGGTTTCAATCAAGCTGACAGAGCCATTAACATGGCCGTTAAAGCTGGAAGATGGGTACTCTTGAAAAACGTACATCTTGCACCTCAGTGGTTGGTACAACTCGAGAAGAAATTACACAGTATCCAGCCGCATGCAAGCTTTAGACTCTTCTTAACAATGGAAATTAATCCTAAAGTACCTGTTAATCTACTCAGAGCTGGTAGGATATTCGTATTCGAACCACCTCCAGGTATCAGGGCGAACTTGCTGCGTACCTTCAGTACTGTACCTGCTTCACGTATGATGAAAGCACCTAATGAACGTGCTCGTCTGTACTTCCTTTTGGCATGGTTCCACGCCATCGTCCAGGAACGTCTTCGTTATGCTCCTTTAGGATGGGCCAAACACTACGAGTTCAATGAAAGCGACTTGAGGGTCGCCTGCGACACCTTAGACACCTGGATAGAAACAACTGCAATGGGTAGAACAAATCTTCCACCAGAGAAAGTACCATGGGATGCTTTGGTGACACTTTTGTCTCAGTGTATCTATGGTGGTAAAATTGACAACGATTACGATCAACGCTTATTAGCTTCCTTCTTGCGTAAATTATTCACGCCTAGATCCTTCGAAGCTGATTTTGCTCTCGTTGCCAATGTTGATGGTGCTCAAGGAAATCAACGTCACATTACTATGCCCGATGGCACTAGACGCGATCATTTCCTAAAGTGGATTGAATCCTTGTCAGATAGGCAAACCCCGTCCTGGTTAGGATTACCTAATAATGCGGAGAAGGTCCTTCTCACCACTAGAGGAACAGATTTGGTCTCAAAACTTCTAAAAATGCAACAATTGGAGGATGAGGATGAGCTAGCATATTCTAATGAGGAGTCCCTAGATACTCCACGTGAAGCTGAAGCTGATGGACGTCCATCATGGATGAGAACCTTGCACAATTCTGCATCTACATGGCTGCAGCTGCTACCGAAAAATCTGCCTACCCTCAAGAGAACCGTGGAAAATATTAAAGATCCCTTGTACAGGTACTTCGAAAGAGAAGTTAATAGTGGAGCTAAACTACTTCAAGATGTCATTCATGACTTGGAGGATGTCGTACTAATTTGTCAAGTAAGTCTATTATAAGCAATTCAATAAAAAAGTTAGAGTGGCTAAAAGTAACTAGTGCCGTTACATATGACCATTAATTTCCTTGCAACAGGGTGAGAAGAAACAAACAAATTATCATAGAACGATGCTGTCTGAATTGGTAAAGGGTATTTTACCTGCTGGATGGAGAAGATACACGGTACCTAGAGGATGTACCGTAATACAATGGATCACTGACTTCAGTCACAGAGTCACCCAATTACAAGAGGTATCCAGACTTGTATCTCAGGGAGGAGCCAAAGAAATCAAGGTATGCATATCAACATTTGAATAATAATTTTTCAAACCTAACAAACATTTTGTACTTCAATTTGATTCTATTACAGAGCTTCCCAGTCTGGCTCGGTGGATTACTGAATCCAGAGGCTTACATTACTGCAACGAGACAGTGTATTGCTCAGGCCAACAGTTGGTCCCTGGAAGAGCTCCAGCTTGACGTAACTATTGGGGATGGTGATAACATCGCTACAGATGATTGTTCCTTTGCAGTAACCGGATTGAAACTGCAGGGCGCCCAATGCAAAGACAATCAGTTATATCTTACATCGACTATCATGACTGATTTACCAGTAACAATGCTGAGATGGGTTCGCTCGGCTACCGAAGAAGTTAAGAAGGGAAAATTGTCTTTACCTGTTTATCTAAACAGCACGCGAACCGAACTTCTATTTACTGTAGATTTGAACATCGCTTCGGGTCAAGAGCAACATAGTTTCTATGAGAGGGGTGTCGCTGTTTTGACATCCACCGCCTTAAATTAGAATGACTTATAGAACAGAAATTCCATAAACCTCCATACATTCAGATCCATCAATAACGATGGAATTTTGTGCAATCCGTGCAATGGATGCCAATACAGAATATGCATTCAGTTGATTATAGCCCAGTCAGATTTACTTACTTGGTAAAACTTGCAAATGAACATTGTAATAGTTATCATGAAATGGTGTAACAATATATTTATCGTACTACAGTTTGCACTGCGTATACGCCAAGCTGAAGAGCGCATATGCTGGAGTAATGTACATTTAAGAGATCTCTGTTTATACTTTGTAGCGCAATTAAAATGCACACGCAGTATATATTTAAGAACAAAGGCTGCGACCGAAAGCTTGTGATATACTTGATATTTAATTCTTTTCTAATGTTCTGCTTTTAATATTTACTCCATGAAATAAGATTACATCGAAACGATTCGAAAGTGTACTGCAATATTGTATGACAGTATTTATAATGTTACTCAACGGCATCTAAATAAATGAAATAACATTGTAAAATAGAAAGCGTATTATATACTACACCTTTCTTTTTAATATAATTGACATTGGCGGATAATACCTTACGATGTCAGCTGGTGGTTTGACGTATCAAGACTATGAATACGGGCCAATAAATATTCTTTACGAAGCACAATCAATATAAAGTACGAATGTGACCAATCGATTTTAAGCGATAGTCCCATCCCAGTTTCGAACCATCCCAGTTTCAAACCATACACAGAATGTTGCGCATATTTCTATCAATTAAGTTCAGCTCAAAGGTCTATTATAAATGATTACGGAATGATAACACAAGGGCTTATAAAAGAACATAAAAATTTTATTGTGGTCCATAATATCAGGTATAGCAGTTACACTTAGCATAGGAAAAGCTTTTTAGATTATACAATATTATAGACATTAAATGAGAATACTGATTAATGTACATGGTGATGTGATTTTCAGTTTTCGTATTACGACATTAGGCATGCCGAAAAGATGCACTCAATAATACATAGAGTGTTTGTGATTGATGTCGAACGACAAGGTCATCAATTTATTGCAAAAATGCAAACTGTGCATTGCGACTTTCTATTGCAAAAATTAAAACATTAGAAAATTACCTCGATATAGACACTGACACACTGGACGGACTAATCACTCGCAGAATCAAACAGTTATAATCTACGAATAAAATACTTAGAAAATAGGAGTTCCGTTAATTAAAGGATAAAAATACGAAATGTATTTACATAACAAATCTTCCATAAAAGAAGAAGCGTGTAAGTATATTACAACGAAGTGTAGTTTGCGCAATCTCGATTATCTCGAAATCGCTGCAAGCACACTTGATTAATACAACTAAATGCCTTTGAACACATTTATAAATGTTTGAAATTTTCAAAACGAATGTCCAGATTCAAATACACAATATGTTTCTGACTCAATGCATCTTTCAAAGTTACTGTCAAACTACAAAGACGTCATTATAAATATTAAACGCACTAACGCCGAGAAAAAAAGTAACTTACAAAGGAAAATCATTTGATTACTCCATAACATCAACGCGATTAAACATTCGAATTAACGATGATAGGAATATACATACATCCATGTCGCATACTGACTTAAGTCATTACTGAAAAAATGGTATGCACAAAGAAATTTTAATCTGAAGATCACGTCATTAATAGGTCAGTTAATATATCATCGGAAAGACACCGATTAAACAATATTTTTAGGATAAACATAACGTGCCGCTAAGATAACGATTTTTTCACAATAATTCATTCGAATATCACTGACAACTGAATTGCAGCCACGATTCACTCGAAACACGGAACAACCCTAATTACATTGATATTACGTAAACGAAGGAATTTCTTGATCGTCATTTAATATACAGGTATATCCACCTAATTGCAAGTACTAAACATTTTTCACGGGGTTGACGAACTCGCACAGTAAACTATGACATTGAAACCAACGGACAATCCTCGCAATAGCGAAAAATTGTCCATACTACGAGGAATCAACCTGGAAGTTACATCAGATACGTTGTACTCTGGAGTATAGAGCGACATCGTAATCGTGGACATAGTCAAAAAGCTATTGAATTAGAATCACATTGCACGTGAAAGGGCCAGTCTATATCACAGAAACGGAGCACTCTATTTCATCCGCAGTCTTTTTATTATCATCATTATCATCATCTTGTTCAGAGACTAGAGACACATCCTTTGGATAGACCAAAGAATCCTGTCCAATCGGAGCGGCTGCTTCGACCAGATTTTCAACGGAAGCTGCAGCTGTTGGTTCCTCGTTAGCAAAGCTTCTACGTAAAGTTTGTTGAGTTCGCGCTGTACCACGCCGGATGCTACTACGCAACAAGTTCGCCACATCCGCAGCAGTCAAATTTGAGCTACCAGGATTGGTATGTGGTCTCCGACTTCTGTCCATTGTTGAGTGATTTCGTTCTACGGCGCTTCTGTCTATCGTGCTGATTCTTGTTGTTCTGTCGATAGTGTTTGGCCTATGTCTATCCATCTCGTTGATTCTTCCTCTTCTGGTATCCGTTACGTCCGGTATGGGTTCCGTCACGTGAACTGAAATATCCCGTGACGACACGCTTTGATTCATTTCAACCAAGACGGTGGCATAATCTGGAGGAGGTGGCTGCAATGCTGGTCTTGGTCTTGGTCCGCTGCCTTCCCCAAGAACATTTGCTATTCTTCGCACGCTTCTGCGGAAACTTTGACGTAACATTTTTGCTATCCTGGCACCAGTGGCTGTGGTATAACTTGGAGGTGGTGTATACTTTGGTGGAGGATCTTCGAAAGGAATGTCTGTTGTTGATGACAAAATTCCGTTACCATGGATACTTGTTGATGTATCGTTTCCAATTTGCGTTTGGGCATCTCTAGGATCCTCTGGCTCTAAGGATGGTCTGTAGAGCAGCTGAATTCTCTAAAGTAAAAAAGAGATTGTTAGGATTGATAAGAAGAGTTTTGACAAAGCAGAACGTGATTGCTGTGAATTTCTCGCGAGAATAGCCGACTTACGCCATTGCACTGCTCGCAGTGACTAACGTTAATTTCCGTTTGTTCGTTCTAACGTTTGCATGAAAGAGGAAGAATAATGATTTGTAAAATTTAGTATAGCAATATCAAAGAAACGAAGGTCGCGTTACTAGTATTCAGTTATGAAATAATTAGGTTATGAATAAACTGATCTAAAAATGTAATAAAACTCACTCGGACCCTTACATCGAATATATCCGGCGGACCACTGTTAAGATAGCGACAAGTCTGAATAATTGCTACGGCTGGTATCATTAAAATTGGTATCAGCTGTATAGCAGCTCCCAGTTGTCTTGCCCACACAGCCCAGTAATCTCTGCTTGTTCTTCGATATGTATACAGTTCTCGAAAGCCACTGCTCTTGAATACAGTTATACTGAGTACCTGGATATAAGCATTAATTTTGAATCGTCGAATATACAACTGTTTTACAAGAATTATTGATATAAAACTTACCATTAAGGTGACAGGCAAGATTACATTCCAAGTAAACGACAAGAGTGGTCCAGCCCAATGTCTTAGACATCTTCCAGTGGGTGGAAATAATTCTGCTACGACGGCTTCGCCAGTATGTGGACGACCTCTTACTGCAAATACTGCTCCAACTTGGACCAAGTAGAGAACCATTATCCACCAGGCTCCGCCAACCGTATAGTCGAGATAATAAACCACGTAAATGCCCAACTATAAAAAAAGTAACTACTATGAATGTCACAGGATTAGCAAAACTGAAATTAAGATATTTTGTTTCTATTTCAATTAAATACCTAGAAAGATTAGCTTATCACTTGCAGCATTCCACACGTGCTTTTCGCAATACGCGTCACGCATGTTTTAAGAAAACAAGATGACGTGTACCAGTAAGAATGAACTATTATACTATTGAAGTGCGTACTCGAGGTAGAAATGAATTTATTATATCGATAGCTGTGTATGTAGATAGCCGTGTATTTACATTGAGACTCGCAGTAAAGCCGAAAACAGGTTTTACGATTGATAAATATTGAATTAGATTTAATAATTTTATCTTATTAATCTATGATATTAGCGATGGAGTCGATCCACCAGTTCTTAAATCTCTGATTTGTATATCTAGAAATAAAACATTGTCTTTCACGTATCCCGGGTATCTTGTTAATTTTGTATGAGGTATGAACATATATAATCCCGATTCATTATCTGGTTTTTGAGAATCGTCATCCTTTTGTTTCTTTGTAACCTTGACAATTTTTCGAATATCATTTGCCGGATTCTCTTGATCTCTCAAAGTTACAGAAGCTTGTAAAACGCAAGGCCAATCCAATAACGGATCCCACTTGCCATCAATGACGCGTAAGCATCCGATAATATGTCGATCTTTCCATTGACCTCTTCCATTCAAAAATAATTCCACTCTTAAGGTGTATCCGTAACTTTTATTATAAAATATAGGACTGCACAATACAGTGTCGTTCTCTTTAGCATCAGTCATTTTCTCCTTGTATCGATCTATCCGCCATAACAAGCGACCATTGGTAGATACCTGTTCGGTATGTTCCGAAACATCAGTTTCCTCACTGGTCTCAAGTTTTCTTTGAACGAAGTTATCTTTAATCAAATCCTCGACATACTTAACATTGTCCTTCATTTGAAACTTCAACGTTTTAATTTCCTTCGCTTGGTTTGTTATGGCCTCTGAATGATTACGCATCTCCCTTACAAGTATATCAATTTTTTCACAGAGAATATCATGCTTCTCTGTCAATTCTTTACTGCTTTTACATCTCATTTCTAATTCAAGCTTCATATCATGCATCTTTTTCAATTGCTCATGCCAAATGCCACTGATCATGACACTCTCTTTGGCCAAAAACGTCTTAAATCCTTTCAATTCTCTTTGCCACTCATTAATCATCTCACCGCACTTATTCCTATCAGCTGCTAATTCAGTTTGTATGAAATCCAACTGATCCGCAACTTGTTTGAAACTGAAGTTAGTATGTTGATCGATCTCATTACAAATTCTCTCCAGTGCCTGAAGTCGTTGTTCAAAAATAGCAGAATCTTGACGCACTCGTTCAGTATCTTCCAGAACGCTCAATCGTAGGATCTCCATATCCGCATGTTTTTTTTCAATATTTTTCATACTTAGTGTTACAGTTTCTTCTAACCGTTTCCTTTCTCGTTCGTTGTCGTCCACCGCAGAACGTAACAAATTCAAAATCGAGAAAACCTTGTCTCTCCATACTAAATCGTTCTGTGTCTGATGTTGCATCTCTGTCGGTTGTATCTTCTTCACTTTTTTCTCTACACACTGACGCTGATGAGCTTCCATATTACGTCGAGGTACATACGCTCCGCACTTTTTTGGGCACTCTTCCAGTACGGCACAACAGTGCTTAACGTGTTCCGGTAAATAACGTTCCTCAACAAATTCATTACAGAAATAGCAAGAGACGCTTCGGCGTACAACTGAATTAACGTTGCTATACATTCTGCGATGTGTCACTTTGCAAGCACCCAGGAAACTGAAGATATTAAGATATCGCAAGTCGTATATAAAATTGATCTCGTGCGATAAGACTTATCTAGCTGAACTAACGATTGCCCAACTGTTTCTGATAGGACGGCAGTGAGTGTGTCACTGATATATTTGCTCGCTTTACTCACCTGTATACTAACTTAAGATTTGAAACGAGGTCACGCCCCTTTGTGGTATCTCACGATATCTTATACCTCATAAATGCTAATAAGGAAGAAAAGTACAATAATTGTTTACCTCTGTGGCCATAGGAAGTCCCAGGATATAGGCACAGGCGCAACTGAAGAAGGTGATTGTGGTTTCCCACAGTTTCATCATTTTTGTATTGATGGCCATTATTCCGGTAATGACACAATGCCATATTGCCAGCTATGGAAATAGAATAACAAATTTCATGAATGTATATACGTCAAGTACACTTCAAGTGTCACTTAATGCTTTCAACAGCAATATTCACAAAAATTAATCGAATTGTATTTCTTACCTGTTGCGCAATTCCAAAAAGAATTAGAATAAAGTAAAATAATACAGCCCAGAACGGTGAGACTTGTTCAGTGCCCAAAAGTGCCAAGGTTGCTGGTACTAATTCAGTAGAGAGTCTCAATACTTGATAGCCTGATTCAATGCTGAGGTCCGCACCAGGTCTTAGAACACGTTGACCAACCAGAAACGATGCGTGGGACATAAATCTTTCAGGAGTACTGCTATAACCAGGTGGTGCTGGTTGATTGACGAGACGCATGAACGTATACCCTGATATTCTTTCTGGAACACAAGACAAAGGCTATACAATGCTAGTACATCGTAGACAGCGTAACAATGGAAAATATACTATAGTGAAGCACATCAAACTTCGAAATAAGCTATAAATATAACGGACTCACCGAAAGAGCTCGTAGTATACACGTATCCGTGACTTCGTAAAATTTGAACGCAAGTATTGGCTAGAAAGGCAGCTAATAGAAGAACCACGAACGTCAAAACGACAACAAGGCTTGTGTCTCTTTGTAAAAGATGCTTGTGTTTATTGTGCGCAGCAATCTGTAAAAAATGTAAATCATATAACAACAAAGAACGAAATTAACATTATATCAAAGCATACGAAATTCAATCTTAAATTCCTTTACCTGCATAGCGGCGGATCCGAGTAAACCCCAAGTAAGGAAGACTTCGGAAGAAGCAGCCACCCACGATTTTCCATTAATGAAGAATTCACTCCAAACAGTAGCAGGAAACAATTGATGAATAGAGCCGGTTGGCGTGAGCCCTAATAATTTCGTGCAAAGTACAAGAGTTCCAAATACCGGGACTAGCGTAAAGACGTACACTACTTTGCCATAGGATCTCAGACCTATAAGAAAGCATTGAAAAAAATATATAAATCACTAGTCACAAGTCACTTTCGTAATCATCGGTACTACGTTTGCATGTCAGGAGTCTCACCTTTGCTCAATGAAACGAACACGATCATCCATACTACGGCCAAGTTAAATGCCACTTGAAACTTAAGGGTCACGACTCCTGGATCAGGTTCGTTGAGATGATGCCTCTGCAGAACGGCACCGCTGAAGTAATCCGGAACGGTTTCGTGCAGCTTGTACGAGGTGCCATTGTGTGTAGGCCTGGTGTCTTCTCTATAGAGAAGAAATGATTCTGCCCATCGATACCTGTCTTGCTTCGTGATGAATGAATCTCTGGGAAGAAAACGTTGCGTCATACACTTTGCGGATAGCAACTATATCAATGGCGTCGCATACTGTTCAACCATAACATCGATAACTATGCGTGAATGGCTTACCTGAAGTAAACAAACATCCACGAGACACCGACTATACTGTAAATTCCAATGAAAGCCTGTGCAGTGAGAAGAGCAATCCCGACACCTTGAAAGAGGGGTGAAATTTTCCACATATCCACGGCACCAGCTGCGAGTCTTTGACCCAGGCATACTTGCAGGGTCAATAGGGGTATGCCCAAGATCAGAGACAATACCAGGAACTGAACAATGAAATTTGCTAAAAAAACAATTTGTATTAATTAAAAATTCTCATTTCTTATGAGTAGTAAAGTCATCCTCGCGCGACTTACCTCCAAACTGTATGCTAAGGATGGCGAACCTGCTGATGTTGAAGAGACCAAGAGTACATCCTAGACATGCAAGAGCAGGACTCAAGGCGTGTGGCCATCTTCCTAAAGGATTTTCATCCTCATCGTCATCCTCGCCTCTCTCGTCATCACGATCCGCTCCTCTCTGTCTCTCGCATACCCTGTAACAATAACGTATACTATTACGATAAATAATATCGTAACATCCTATAGTATTAATCCACATAAATAATATTATTTGACATCTATATAACCTCTTGTGGGACCCCTGTTCGTAATGATATTTGATGCAACAGGAAGGTCCACACGAATGAAGAGGATTGACAGTGAAAACAAATTTTAGGAAGAATAATAAGGTGTAGACGACTAAAAAAGGGGATTAAAGACAAAAAATGTATATTTAAGTGAGTAGGAAGATTAAGGAACAAAAATAAGATGGAGATTAAACAAGTAGAAGGAGGTGGAATATACATTACTGAAGTCGGTAATGACTCTTTTCCACGCTTCATAACATAGCGCAACGAGAGAGCCAGCTATAGAATGGCTCTCATCTCATGCGTGGTGAAACATAAACACCTGTCTATAGAGAACTCCAGCTATAGCTATATCTATAGATGCGGAATGTGTTATCCCCGAAGGAATGCCAGTGGCTCACATGGCGATTATGCGATTTCGCAAATCGCATAATCCGTTGACCTCCTTTATACGTACGTTAGACTTGCTCCTCGCAAATATCATGGTCAAGGAACGAGATGGCTGATACATCTGATTGCTCGGAGATCCGAGTGTCTCACGTGAACGAAACCGTTATTTTTGCATTAGATATTAGAACAGAAATTGCGAATGCATTGAACTGATTGCAAATAATGGATAAAGAAATGCAGTTATCGAAATCGTTAGGAATAATAATCAGATGGCGAATGACGGTCGCTGCTATCGTTAATCTGTATATGGAAATAGATTATTAAAATTTTTCAGGAATGACTTATGTAACCTTTGCGTAATTGAATTGCAAAATGGAAATTTGTTGAAAACAACGAAATTAAGAACTTTTATCCATAAGGGTACCGGTATAGGTAGTTTTGTGATACTGGCTATAGACTCAATTAGGCAATTGCAAAAGTTTACGAATAATCAGTGCGCGCGTGCGACACCTTTAAACCAGGTCAAATATAATTGCATGTCATTCGAAAATTCATGGTCAAGCTAGCCGCGCCAACATTGGCTACACTTGCCTGGAACGTGAAACGGAAAGTGCAGGCTCTCTCTTATAGCGATACGCGTTTAGTGTGGATATACGGAATTCGAGTACGTGGGACGTTTTGAAAGGGAACTCTTATTAGCTCGTATGATAGGATTAATTATCTATAGGGAACAGAGATAGCAATATTGAATTATAGGAGGAGATTTGAATAACAACATATTTTTCATGTGTAACTTATGTAAATACGTGTTTGCCACTGACGATATCATATAAATATGTTAATTTGACATACCGTCGATTTTATTGCATGATCAAAAATTCTTTAAACGCGTCTAATCAAAATACAATTAAGAAAATTAAAACTTGATATTCGTCCCGCAATAAATATCCTAGAAAAGTTTCGGTCGGCATTGACGTTATAGAGACGAATTCCATACCCTTGTCCCATCTATCGAAGGAAACCATCGCTACTCTAAGAACGAAATATTCGCTTATGGCAATCGCTTTAATTTCGACTTAACGCGACACCATTTTATTATGTTATGTTCTAGCTGCTCCAATAGCGTGACTAATTCTGCATTGGTAAAATTGTGTCCTTAACACCTTAGCCAGACAATCCCTTTGAATTTCCATGTATCAACAACTGTTACGTTAACGGTGTAAAAACGCTTACGATTATTCTTAAGAATTCGATGAAAATTACACTTTACAAATTGCCGATCGATCGAAGCTCCCACGGTCGCACGAACGATCAATAATAAATGGGCACGGAGCAGTTTTTTGTATCGAAACAATCGAACCAAGAAAAGTAAAACATAGAACGTACAACGTGGCCTTGACTGTATATGCCTGGACGGGAATTGTTGGTCATGGTCATTATTCTGTCGAAGAGAGGAAACAGAGTAAAAGGATAAACCGATACTTCCTGGCAGAGTGAGAAGCGACTGGCGCGCAATTTGAGTAGAGTCAAATTTCGTTTTTTTGCATATTGGCAATATATATACACGGCCTTCTGCAAGATGCATTCACGGTATTATTACGATTACAGGAACAATTATGTGGTCGGTAAGAGATGTAAACGGTTTCCGTGGAGTGCGTGGGAAATTTGAAATGCGAATGAGAACGTCGCACAACGTTCGCGAAATTTCAAGATTGTGAACGTTTTCATGCCGAGTCTTTTGTACTCGATTGAAAACTCACATGACTCGCGGTACGTGCCTAACGGAACTCGCTTGACTACGATTGTGTGTGGAATTTGAATTCGACGACATACAAAAACTGTTTCAGTGTTCCTTCTATGTTACGGCGAAATCTTAAGAATTATGCGACCGCGTAATCGTCGGTTAACAGCGATAAAAAAAATGTTGGTATACGGTTTATAACCTCATCACGAACATAGAAATGAAAACGTGCAAGTAGGAACAATGGAGATTAAATAAAATAAACCTTTACGCTGACATTTTTTTTTAAGGGTTTACGAAAATTTGTATAACGAGGAATTAAATTACGGATCCTCATTAAGTGAAACCTTGAATTTCGTAATTAACCCAAAAATTTATTTCTGTTTCGCAAATTGCATCAAAATTAAATACCTAGGACGCTTTTTAATTATATCAAATTAAATCTTTGGAGATTTGTCTCCTGTAAAATGTAACAGTGACATAATCGCTATCGTAATCGAATAATGATTATTTCGATATGAATAATAATGATATTCTTGAAAGTAGGCTCATTAACATGTTCACTGTGGTGTAATTTCAACCAATCTCACGTAGACGGACCCAGTCTAATAATTACAGGTGACAATATTCGACCAGTAGAGTTTTCCAAAAATTGCAAATTGACATTTTCATTAATTCATATTCGAAAGACACGTCTTTCACGCGTTCTAAAAGTGACACTAAACAGAATCTAAATGCCCCAAGCAGAAACCTAACAATGTGTTAATGCATATATCATCGGCTTTGCGAACGCACGTTGAATTGCATAACAACGAACAATAAAAATAAAAAAAAATAGGTCAACGAAAATTCATCAGCCAGAGAATTATGGAGCAGCATGCCAATCATTCTGGAAGAGTTCCTTATCCATGCGGAAATGATGGATTGTGGCGATTGAGAAAAAAAAGTTACATGTGGGCGCCATCCTTCGATTGACTGTAAATCGCGCGAAGCCGGTACTCGGCCTTCTGACGTTTCTCCATTTAGATTCGTCATTCTACCCACCTACGGATGTGTCAAAAAATAAGAGATAAAAAATCTTGTAGGAAAGGACAATGACCAAACTCAATGGCATCCTGAATTCTTTGATCAAGAAACGTGCTGGCGATTTACCCAGGATAAGAAGAGACAGAAAAAGCAACTTTGTGTCGAAAAAAGACAACACGACAGAATAGTTTTGTGATCACAGATGGTCTATTCCAATATATATATATATAAAACTTTGTGTGTGTATATATATACACACACCCATATAAGGAAAAAAGAGGCTAATGCCTTCGTCACTTGCATCATCAAAATCCCCTTAATATATAATATTTACATATAACGTTTAGTAAGAACTATAGATGCCTATAAAAAAAGCAGATACATAGAGAATAACAAATTGTACCGTAATACCGGAACGGAAAAGCGATGTACTGTTAGTTTAAAAAATGATGAATAACCGCGATTGGAAGGATACAAATAAGTTCCGACCTTTGAACACAGTAGGCGTATCTGAGGATCGAAACGATCTAATTATCATTCAATGCATTTTTATGAAATAATTTCATAACGACCAAGTCTATATAACCTGCATTCTATGCAGTTCAGTACTGCTGAATGCGAATCCTATCTCAGAAACGACCGCTCCAAGTGCATTAACGAATCATCCCCACAATATGAGAGACAAGCACTTAATTTTTAATTGCTTCTTAATTCGGTTAATGAGGTATGTAACGTCGAGTGCGAATGGTCGTGTGGAATTAATAAAGGCGTTCGCGAGAGACGCGATCTTACATACGACAAAGTTTCTTGCGAATTAACCAATAATCGTGAAATGCGTATCGATGATATAATTATACAAAATATATCTGTAATACAAAAATTTCCATTTTCTATGGTTATTTCCATTTTTACCCAATTTGGTACGTTTCCTCCTGCTACTCATAGGGAACCACTTTGATTTAATGAGTCATACAAAAAAAATGCCAATGTTTACAGAATTTCCTACCAAATGAATATATATAATGAATCCGAAAAAGAAAAACAATTTCAGAAAGCAACTTCGTTATGCCTACTCGAGCGCACAAATGGCCTCATTAGGGTTGCCGGTATTCTGCATAAGATAACTACATCCTTTAACTCCCCAGTTAATAGCGAAAGAGTTCACCAACCCATCGCGGTATTCAAAATCCGGAAGACGTAGTCGCGCCCTCCTGCATCCGGACAATGGCGCACCTCGGTCTTATAAACATATTATTTCGTGCAGCCACTCGTGCACCGAGACGTGTCGCAACGCGCATCCGACTCTAAACATCCACCAAATTAAAATTCCCTTAGATTCTAGAGAGATTCGCCCGAATTTCTTCCGAGGTCGAGTTGAAAGTCGTGAAATGCCCGTAATCATTTGGGCATTGAGGTCAAAAGGATATGACGTAAATGCACCGAGGACGGGACGAATACACGAATTCAAATGTAACATCGATCTTTGGCTTCATGCACATTCCTTTTTATGAAAATAACGTACGTGTCTAGGCATACGCGAATTGCACGTGGTCAGTTCAAAGGAAACACGTGCTGGTGCACCTTGGGAGAATCCATGCAGAAGTCACGTATATGGAATAATTTTCTGATTAACCGACGTCTGCCATACGATTACGTATAGTAAATAAAAAAAGTATAAACTAAGGACGAGTCACGTTCCATGTATCTGGATGTCACGAAACGTATTACACACGATTCAATTATTTTCATCGCAGTTCAAAATGCAATAATTAATACAACTGTTAACACACGCAATTACTATTGAATCGCAAACTTTGAAATATGTGGATAAGTTTCAAAATGATATATGGGCGCCAATATCGACGTTTTTTGCAATATCATACAATATAATCGTGGACTGAGATTGCGACATCAATCATACGTAGATCGAACGTATATATACTATGCAAAGAGTAGACAATCGCAATAAAAATTAACATTGGCAGTGATTAGCAATAACGAATAGTTATGTAAAATCTATAGAAATGTGCCATCGATAATGTGCGACACATCCCAAACACTATAATTACGTATGTCCATAGCACAAGATATATTCACAATATATATAACTAAACGAGAAGTACCAGGCGGATTAATCTCTGTGTATAAAATCAAGTATTTACAAAAATCTACATTGTTAGATACTATCCAATCGCATAAGTGATACTAGGTTACCCGTCCTATACCTGGTTTAGAAATCTAACCTGTAAGATAGATCGGTATAACCTTGATCCGCATTTACGAACGGGCGCAAATTGAGGCCCAATGACATCATACGCAACGATGTATCAAGCATCGGATAGGAATGAGTCTTGAGACACCATGAGAACCGAAAATAAATTTTCTATGGTAATTTAGCCGCAAATCGAAAGGACTCTCCAGAATATATCGGTAAGCTGTGCATATAATTGTCAGATGAAGATAGCCTCGTGTGTCACGCGGGAAGATGGATCGTGGAATGGCAAAAAAGAATTACGAAAAAAAAAAGTGAATATACTCTCGTGAGACAAGCAGGCCCGGTAAAATGCGTTATACATGTTAAAATTCAATAAATAAATATTTATTACTTTTCGAATTTCTCGGCGTACATATAGATATAATCGATGCATGCGTGACGATACCTGATACGATGTCTGCGCTGACTGCAGTAAAAGTACCCATGACATACAGCCGGATCGTGGTTCATGCTGGTTTCATGTCAAAAATTAAACTGAATCTTCATGTAGCCAACACTTAATTCTATCCCGGCAATGTCATCCCCCGGCGACTTTTACTTTAGCAAATAGTAAGTACCTAGCGCTAACTGCGCTAACCCTTGCACAATTTCACAGCACTACAACGGTTCAAGGTTTCAGGGGAAAAAGCACGGATATTGCAACCGTGTACAATGTTATTTCGAAATTCGACAAAACAACGCGTTTCCGCTACAACAGTAGTAGATAACTAGTAGTGACTCGTGATCAACGAACAGACCAGTTTGTCTTCTATTGTTTCATTCGAGGTGCCCGTCGGACTCTTTCGTTACTTTCTACGAGACAAGGCAAGACGTCAAGTCACAATCGTTTTGTCACGACGGTAACGTGAAAAATTTTCGCACGAGCGATTAAATATATTCGCGTGAATCCTTGCGACAATAGGAAAACTTTCTTCGTTCAGACCGATGCCGTTCCGTGTTTCCTCGAGCGTGCGTCAATTAAGTAATTGTCAATAAAAACACGTTGGGGCTGTCGCGAAATAGAAATGGAAGACAGACACGCGGTCGTTCCATCGAATACGCCAACGGAGCGAATCGACGAGCGATCAGCGTTTAAAGACGCGACGTGGCTCACTACAGCAGCCTGTCTCTGCTTGACTGCGGCTTGAACGAGCCATGTTTCTTTATGGACCTTGAGACTCCTTGTCTGAACTTCGTATGTAACTGTACCCGCTCACGTGACTCGTAGCTCCTTACACACGCACGTGGATCTCCACGTGTGACTGTACCAAGATTCATTCTCATTGGATGGATGAAATCATTGAAATTGGGATCGCCATCTGTGAGTCCAACGCTATTACGGAATTTTAGAGGTACGAAATTGCGTGCGTATTTTTTTAGACGCGACAACGATTACGCGACTTGACTATTGCACCTTGGATACATGAGAATAGATCGGACGGGCAACCTAAGGCAACTCCTGGTTGTTATGCTTCTCGCTTCGCGATGGTTGCTTTGCATTTAACATGCAGCTACGCATTGGATACACTCATTGTTAATGCCTATATGATCAGCATCTATGTGCGTTTCATGCGTAGGTTCGTTTAGTTAATCTAAGGTTGGAATTAGATATCTGCTTTATTTTTAACGCTAACACTATCTGTTATTCGCGTGTGGCTAATCGATGAAATAGTTCGAAGCGCCACTTTTAATACTATCGTAATATATGTACTATAGAGTGGATTAAAATCTGTAAGGGCTAATAGTGGGGAAATAAAAAATATGATTTTATATCGAGATAATACCTATATATATATGATCATTAAAATTAGTATCAAAGTTTGATCAATCAAGTCTTATTGCTGCTCTGCGAAAAGTAATTAAATGCACTATACACTGATATCAGGTACTAATTAAAAATCATTCAGGGAATGATTCCGCAGTGAAAAGTTCTAATAAACTTTTACTCACGTTCCTAATGTAACTTATATTTTGACACGAATCAATAAATTCGGTTTTGACTGACTGACAATGCGCTACAGCATATAGAATCGAGAAGAGCGTCGTTATAGCCAGCTACTACACACCCAGCCAACCGTTAGTTAGTCCATAGTAGTGGAAACAGTTGCAGGGTCGGTGCAGTTCTGATGCAGCGAGTCTACCAGGAAAGCAGTCGCGTTAGGAAGTACGCCTGCGCGCGATGCAACGATGCACTCACCCGAATGCACAGTATATTCCAACGTGTGAATGAAGGTTGCATTTAATGAAGCCACCGTGCAAAACGCATTGAAAATTAATGAGAATATCCAAGGCAAAAAAATATTATGTGATCTACAGCAAAAAAAGATGGAATCGAAATTAGTTCACGTTGAACAATTTTAATTCGAAAAAAAGCTTTTGCACGCGTAAAATTGGCAAATATTTACTGCATTCGAACTTTCGTAGCTGTAAGTGAGGGGGGGTACAAATCATCCGTTACGTGGAAACTTGCACTTACCTAAGTCCAGTTGGCATTTCACTCGTAATTAACTTTGCCCCGGATAACGGAAGATTGTGCGACAACTACGAAACGACTTATTGTTCTCTGAGAAATTGATATTCTCACAGCGGGAAGAACCGTCATTTTCACGAAATAACTGTTTACCTCGCCGGTTAGCGTGTAGATGAAGCGAAATAAAATCTAACGAGTTTATCATTAAAGATATAAACAATTCGACTACCCAGAATATAATTAATAAAAATACCATAATATCTAAATATACACAATTTTTTAATACGAATCTTGATCTCGACCCATACGTCACAAGAACAACGAAATAATTGACATTACGCCAAATTGCGTGATGAGAAACAAGTTTTTATTCGTAAGGTTCAAACGTTTTGCACAATTTCCCCATAATAAGCAGTAATTACCGAAGTAAAACAAAAACGAAAAAAATAGAAGAAGAAAACGAAAGAATTCAACACTATTTTTACACACTCATTTCACGAAAATGTTGCAAGCGTTCATCTTTACGTTCGCCTTTGCGTCAATTTCTAAGAGGAATGTCGAATAACAGATTTTCTCTGATGTTTAATCAAGCGACAGGTTTCCCTTATCACGGTTAACCATCCATTGCATAATTGTCAATGTAGGGCCGTGCTGTAATCCAGTATGATATAATGGTGCAGATCGACTTTTTTTTATAGAAATCGAACTGATATCAAAGACACCGTCCTTTTGGCCATTCTATCTGTTTCTCAGTGCCTACGTTGATCTGTAACTGTACGAAGGAGCTATAAGTATATATAGGTAGGTAAGCAGACAAGTATAGCATAAGCACACGACGCAACTTTCTCTAGCAACGTTAGACGACTGAGCACTCCTCCTTTGCCTCGAAACGCCATTATGCAATGCGCAAGGAGCATTAATTGTTTGGCAAATGCCACTGAGTCCATTTTAAAGCAACAGTATAGAGAGTCAGTTACAATTGCATACAGTAGCGCCATTTTGTACTAAATAAAAACGAATCTGAAGAGCAATTCTAGTGAAGAAACTCATCAAAATTCAATTAAAATATCCAACGATGAGAGCTAATTGAATTTCATGTTTTTTTACCAAATATAACGAATTCTGAAAGAACTTTTACAGTCGCTGTAATTAGAAAAAAAATTCGTTTCCGTCACTCTTATCAAGTTCACCTATTTCTAAATCGGTATATCGATCCTTCCAAGTACTTATATAGTATCAGAGATCGATGAACCTTAAGAGTTTTGTCATGGAATGGAAATCCACATTGCGTCATCGAAACCACAATGGAGAATATCAATTGAATTATTTTAATCCTTTGTCGTGTACACACTACCCTGCATATCGTCAAATCGGTTTCTATTCTTCGCGCCATCTTGATTAAATCCACCATCATGGTGGTTGAGAAGCTGATTATGTTGGTATCACTTAAGACCTTCGCGTGAGGTCATCGCCGATTCTTATTCGTTTTCATTTCGCGTACTCTATGGCATCAGAGCTCCGTCACGTTAGCTCTCTAATAGATTTTCTGTACGATAAAAAAATAACTGTATTTACTATAGGTATATTTACTATTTACGTCCAAATGGCCGAGTTCGTTGCCGATTTCTTGGCGTAGATCCAAACCGATTTGTTCCATCGATCGCGTCACTGCCATTCGTTCGCGGAAGATAACGCTTTAACGGCTCGACGAACATTTAACGGATGTATGTACTTGTTAAAGCTTGAGTCTATGGCTTTACCGTTAATCCACAATGGCCGCCGGTGATGAACGTCAGTAACACAAGAGTGGCTCCGATATTCGTGATTTACAGACAGGCCAGATGAGAAGTTAATGTTGAAAAGATTAACGAGTAAAATCATTGTCGCTTTTTTAATGACGCCGATAACGATCTACAAACGGTATCCATAATTTCGAATCCAAAATACGTTAATCGTGAACCACAGGTGAGCCTAGAAAGAGATAACAATAGGTTCACGTGGGCTATGAATGAAGCCGTTATTTAATTTTCCAGTTTAATCGCTTTCATGAAAATTCACGCCCATCTATCCACTATCCAATGATTGACTGTTGAACTCACCTTTGAGCACAGGACGTTACGTTAGATGCGCTAAACCGCACATATGTTTTCATACCTCGTACGGTGACTGCTTTGCGGTATCCGAGACGACATGTTTTGCAAACAGAGACGCGCGTTATTTAAACGTGAGATTATCTCATTCATGCACGGTGCAACGACACGTAATGTCGCCCGATTCTACCCCAGCCTTTTGATACGAGATTCTTCCGCATTGCTGTGGTAACTGAATAACACTATGAAACATAATCGCAAGATATTGTCTCGCGGTACAATGTTGTCTTATCTCGTTTTATGGATCCTCGTTAAGTTTTTACTTGAAACGACCAATAAGGGAACTCTAGGATTTTATCAGATAAAGTGTATTATAAAAAATGTTGGTCATAAAACTTGCTTGATTGAATTAGACGGAGACGTAATTTTATCCAACCTATTAAAATACGTGACGTATCAAATAATTTAATTAACATGTAATTGTATTCCAATCGATTGTAAATTTTGTTCATTCCGGACCTGATCGTCACGACGATATATTCGTCTTTCGTGCGTGATTAAATTCTCATTATACAAAACAACGAAATTGTGTCTCGAATGACGATCAAACGTAAAGTATGCGGAAGACGGTGATCAAGGTTAGAGGAAGGAGTGTCCCTGAAACGACGGGGATCAGCTGATTTCTTTGATTGCGTAATGGTCCGCTTTGATGTTCAGTGTCGTCGTTTGAAAATGATGGTGGATGCAATAACAGTAGGAGATGATAACGACCGAACGAGCCTAAAGGGCGATGAAATGAAAAATGAATAATGAGTGTTCATTCTAATACTAGGAATGAAAGTCAATAAAAAATTGCTTGATTACAAATCCCGATTGCTCAACTGAAATTGTTTTTATGAAATCAATGTTAATAGTAGCAATCACGACCCCCATGAAGGAACGTAACTAGTTGCAAATATCATTTATAGAGTGAGTTTCATCGTAATTTACAATAGTTAGCTACCGAGATTCAGGTAATGAAAATATATAAATATTATAGAGATTTCAGAGTAATCAAGAATTCTCAGTAAGCGACGTAATCATGAAATTTAATTATTTGAAGTTGAACTACTTACGTCGTAAACCAATTCAATTATTTAATATTCAAAAGAGAGGCCTGGTTGTTTCTTAAAAACAAACATCTAGAATCCACACTTAAAGTCTGGATATAAAAAAAAGTGGTTTAAACAAATACGCAATTGAAAAGCCCAGAGTTCATCGCTCAACCACTCCTAACTTTTTTCTGGTAATTTACTCGGATTGTAAAATATTTATGCAAAGTTCGCAGAGGACATATATACGCTTTGATGTATCAAGAACTTCAATGCCAACAAAGAAACGCGTCGTAAAGACACGTAAAATTCAAAACAGCAGCATTTCAATAAATCGCCACTATCAACTAAGGTAAAACGTTTAAAACAAATCTGCGAATTTCGCACGAGTTTCGCACTTACGACTATGGCCCGTGTAAATATGTAAATATCCAAGAGTTACATGAGAGCGAACTAGTGGTGGGCTCATTCATGGCGGTCGCGTCGCTATATACAAGGCCACCGTTGTCCGCATCCCCTCGCTATACACGCGAGGCTCTTGGAAAATCGATTCCGTACTGAATTGTTTAAGAGACTAAGAAAGGCCTTTGTTGTATCCGGGATGATCACTGGCCACAGCCCTTGTTCACGCAACATAGAAAGAGAAGCTTATGGCCTATAATAATAAAAGTCATTAAGAATCTCGAGGTGAGTATAATAAACTAGCGCCGCGGTGCGGCGTTTCTCGGAGACAGATTACCAGACAAAATCACCGATCGAAACGTATACAATTAATTAACCAATCCGTACGATCTGACCACTCCTGGCTAATTTATGAATTTTTCGTATCTTTCACAAAGCTCTCTGGTTCTGACTCTCACGAAAACGACGTCGTTATTGCATTATTACGGAACGAACGCAGTGCCACCGCGGGAGGTACCTGATTCGCAGAACAGAGCTCGATCGTCTCGTGGGATCGATCTAATTGGCTTGGAATTACTTTTGCGAAAGTGGATACCGCTCTGGTCAGTTCTGCTGCAAGCATGTTGCCCACGCTAAAGGCTCGTTTTCACACGGACGAACTTGGAGAGGAGTTAGCAGAGCAGAAGTAGGAGTCGACCGTTAACGACGATAAAGTGCCGCAGAAGCATTGCCAATGTGAATTCATAGGTTTCCCACGAAACAAGAAAATCACGCGAACCTGACAAACTCGAATACAGAGTGATCCATCAAACGCGTGTAGCAGTTACAATGAATATTTTCAATTAAAATCGTTATCAATGAGATACCAGATCGATGATTGTTACAAACGATAAATTACGAAAATGCAATAGATGTAAAGCAACTGTTCTCGAATTAATTAATTGCCCAGGACAATTCCATTACTTCGTTGATTCAACGTCCATTCATATATAGATATACACACAACATGTCCGTATATGCAAGTAGAATCAATGCAATTTCCCTATTTGCAAATGAGTAATGAATCGAAGAGTAATTGCATCATCTGTACCAACTAGAGATTTTCATTGGATATAACGAGTGGAATAATTACGATCGATTGGTACTCGTGACTATCCACTGTGGCGATTCGCATGCTGATAAAGTAACGGGGTCGCGATAACGCGTCGCTCACCTATGAAATGTATCTGGTTGCATTCCGATAACCTTGAAAAGTGCAACCGGATAGTACGAGTGCGGCAAGGTCATCGCGAAAAGAAATCCGAATAGTTTCGATAATTGAACTTAATGATTGGCTGTCTCACAGTCGTATAATTAACAACAATAAAAGACAAGTGATATAGCGTTGATATTGGCGTTAGAAAACAACCTCCTCCCTATGCATAAATATACAGTCTGTATACAGAGGAGGTTGAGGTGGATGCGAAGAAGTGGATGTTGAAGTGGAAAACTTAACGACAAGCATCCACGGGAAGTGAAGCGATGTGCAGCGAGCGTTCTTCACTGCATTCAATTGATGTACAGGACGATTCAATAGTTCGAGAGAACGACAAAGCATTTGCACTGTACATTTAATATACCTATAGATTCTTTGCGGAAAGTGCACTTTAATATATGCATAACAGATGCAGCACCAGTGGCACGTTAACTTCGTTTGAATGACAGATGCATATCATAAGGAACGTATTGAATTTCTGAACTTGCAATAAGATGCCGATATAAATTACAGCTTTTGAGAATCGGGCTTATCAGGTAAAAATTTTTGCGAATATAATATCGTGGCGATTGTCAAATTCCCATGGTAGTAGCGCGTCGGGTTTAGCGGGATTTGCGAAACCACGAAATTCAACGAACCGCCTATTGAATTCGCGAAAGCAATTAGTTCCCGAAGCGAAACGGTGTAATCCACTAATGGTTGGATTACGCGATTCTCGTGCCGAACAGTAGAGATCCCGGTTGTTGAAACAGAGAACTACACAGTAGATATAATCGTCGCATCGTCAGTTTAATGAAATTCGCGAGTAGCGACGAAATTACGGTAATTCGATAGACCGATAAGCCGTAATTTCAAAATGAGACGGTTCTTAATTCCTTTATGCCGTCATCAGCAAGATGATAATTGCCAACGTCTCTCGAGCAATAATCAGTCTTGCCGAGCACAGCAAAATTACGAAAACACTTAGCTTCACAGTTCACCAAGAATCGCCAAAGCATCTAGGTCAAGATCCTATTCCGTAATGATATACATACCTACTCACAACGCTAAGCAAACGCGTGCCTTGCACCCAAACAGCAGGAAACGCTCATTTTACGTAGAGTCGTTAATTACATGTAATTCATTCGTAAACGAGCATCCTCCATCTTGAACGGTTCGTTGACCCTCCTCGGACAATTAGACTACCGTCTTACAATTGAAGTCCAACTATACTACCCTACATTTGATTAAAAAAAAATAATAAAAAAATACTCTCATCAAGCTAACAAAGCCAAATAAAAGCATGTAGGTATTTAATAATTTTGACTCTCTTTTTTTTAAACACAATTTCCCAGGATTAAAAGCTATCACCAACTTTCGGATCCCAGAGGTGTAAACATTTCAACGGTTTCCCCAAGGTTCATATTTCTCAAGTTAGTCACCGTGCATCTCATGTTTCAGCCGGTGTGTTCAGTCCTAATGCTGAGTACACGCATGCATACGCGGCCATAATATATCGCTAGCCATTCGTGGGCAGGTGTGTGGATACCCTGCGGACTCTGATTGCGCGTAGGAAGTTAAACCGGAGCCACGCACTCCGACCACTGCTTCATGAGAACTAGGGGGTTAGGCCCTTTCGTTATTCGTCACTCCTCACAAGCCTTCGATCGCTCGTGCGTGCAGTTCAATGCGTAGGAGCGGTCGTTCGTTGCGCGAGTGGCTTATGGTACCTGAGTATAGTTGAGTAGGTGGATTGGGCGTGTGCGCATGCGTGCGCGCTTCTTGCATGCCTCTCATGAAAATCACCGTGAAAGCCCTCAAGAAAGACAATATTCCTATATCCATTCTCTTTTCATGTACCAAGAAGCAGCCGAGAATGAATCACGTTTCGTGCGAACTCGCCTGTTTTTCGTGTATGACTTCTGCGCGTAGAAGAATGAACGAAGATGGATGAGATTATTGTTATTATTCTACAGTCAGAATAGCCGTAAGAGGAAATTCAGGTTATTTACAAATGGCAGAATACGTAGAAGGATTATTGGGATGGTGAAAAATAAAGATGGCTACGATTTCATGGGCTGAGATAGATATTGTTTGAATGGTGAAACAACCTGGAAAAATGGATCCGGAACGATACTGGAGTTAACTGTTCTTTGTTTCTTTATGCAGGTTTGGATGCATTCCTGGTGCAGATGCAGCCAGCACCCACGATCCGGATTGTCGCTCTCGCGAGAATCCACCTGTAGATACGGACGGCGGATTAACAGTTAGTTCAGGACTGTTGAATGTTGTTGGTTTATGTTCATAGAAGCAGGGAATTGCTACGTCGTGCAACGGTTCGCGTTTACCGTAAAAGGAATCGCGCAGCTGTTTTACGAACTAGGATGACGCCGACATGTGAGAGAGTGTAATGGCAGTATATAACCACTCTTTCCGTGAAACGTGGAGGAACCGTTTCGTTTCACGTAAGAGTTTCGAGGTTAAGTTTATCGTTGTATATTGTTTATTGGGATTGTCGAGTTAAGCTTTAGTGAGCTTTACGCTGAGGGTTGCATGAATTAATTAACCCTTTCAACCCTAGCTGTTTCAACGTGAAACCACAACACCTCATTCCTTAATTCATACAACCCCTGTCAAAGTATTTCAAGCAGCTCAATATTTACGTTTTGAATGCGTCATATTTTTGTGCAATTCCAGAAATTATTTTTTAACTTCAATTTTGGACTTCAGAGGGCATCCAAGACGGTGAAAATGGAGTAAAATTATTGGTATGATAGCAAGCGAGTAATTATAGAAATTATTTGCGGATGCACCGAGGAAATTTTCTCTTGGTCGAAGCATCTAGTGCAACCAGTGCAGCTGGTGCAGCCAAACGATGCCAACGACAGCCGACGTGATTGCATCGCACGGAAATACCAAAGCAAAGTTCCCCGCGACGATCAGACAGTAATTGCTCCCTAGCTGTCTGATTTCTCCGAATATTAAAGAAACGCATCCACGCAATCTCAAACCCTTCCTGTAGGGTCGTAAGGTCGGGTGAACGATCGGAGAAACCGGTACGGATTGCAGGCACTGCACCATCCGCCTTCAGGGCAGTAATTGCTTTCGCAGCGTTCGGCCATTTTCGAATATTCGATCTTCGCGAAATCTTTTTCCTTTATTTTGTATCATTAAGATAGAGAAGATAGTTCATTCCACTTCCTGCATTCCACTGATGACACAAAATGGAAATACAACGTAAACAGAGAGTCGATTTTCAATTTCCTGAACAATGCAAACCCAGTGATTATTGTCTTTCAAATAAATTTCTTTAAAAATACTCTAAACTGTATTTGCAAAATCAAGCGAGTATACCATTTCTGGTGAACCACGTATTTCCCGGAAGATGATCATGAAGGAGCCAATGGCAGAACCGAGAAAATTCAATTTCCACGGTTAAATCGCCATGGCAATTCCACCTGCAATCACGTAGGAGTCTCTCGATACGATATTACCTTTACTATGCCTTTACCGATCGTTCAACAACACTTACGAGAGTCCAGTCACGTTACGAGCAATTAAAATCAAGGCAAGGTTAATACTAAGGTATCGATCCGATTAATCACAATGTAATTAATCTATCGTCGGCAAAGAGAAATTGTTTCTGCATTGAAAGTGATTTTGAAAAATTTCAAGGGAAAGTATTCCGACACCGGATACCGCCAACTTGCTACCAGTTTTCCACCTGCGTGATATTGAACCACGATCGAAAGCGTCTCCATCTAGAGAAACGAGAGTTTCAGATGCTGTTGTTACTGATATGTATATCTTTGCATGGTAGTGCAAAAATTTCCAATGAAAGCGTCTCCGACTAAATTAGTTTCTATTCGCAACCACCTTCAGACGGTTAACCGTTGATATACATTATCTATACATATACAAGTCCTATTCATCAAAAAAAGGTTAGCATATGTAAAAATGACGCTACATCATGTTATTAATAAGATACTAGTATAACATCTGTGCCAAAACAATGTAATGCAGTGTCAATTGAAATGACAGCTGTCAGTGACAGGTGAAAAGTGCAACGGACTGATTCCGATAATGATTGTGAAGGAAACCAAAAGTTCCCACGGTACCGATGCAATGTGCATACAATATCGTGTTGTTGTTCATTATTATTTTCATGACTAATCAAGGGCTGTATAGAAAGGTGAACGTTATTTTTCAAATACTCTAAAAGGTATAAGCAGCTTTGAAAATAACATTCGTATACGGTTAGTCGACCACTATTCGTAAAAGCTTGTCATGACCAAGCCCGCCATTGGCCGTACTTCGTGGCATTAGAATGCCTCGTTTCCGTCACTTGGCCTCTCCAACCTGGAAAATAATCAATAAGAGTAAACTGTACAGTACTATCACGTGTGTCGCACGTTAATGTCAGAGTCGTAGCCGCCATTAAACCTAATACGCAGTAGAAACCTTGAAAAAAAAAACCACAGTGACATCCCGCATTGGTGATCGCTCTCGTCTTTCCGGAAGTTGCACTATCGTAACCTCCAGGACGAGAAGAAAGTACCAAGATAAATTATGCGACGTAATTTTTTGTAACCGCGATTATTCTCACTGAAATTAAGTAAGATAGTCCCTCTGCCAAGCGTGTGAATCAACCTGCAGAACGGTATAGAAAGTTCACCGTCATGATCATGAATCCCCATATAAAATTTCCAGGAAACGAGATCAACAATTTTGGGTATTTAAATTTTTCCGAAAAATACGTCACCGACAATCTCAGAAAGGTTTCTTCAAAACTACTAAAGGGAAGCTTTCAGGAAGATACATACTTCTGACAAAGTCTGTAGCTCGACATTAAGTGGCTGTGAGGACCCCGATGCTCTTTCAAGCTCATTACCAGTCCCGGCTCCTGGAAAGTAAGGAGTTCTGGAACAACGATAACCCAGACGGCTCCACCTCGGTTGTTTGTGGCCAAGAGTCATAGAAAAACAAGAGACAGTCGTCTCGGTCAGCAAGCACGGGCCATGCTGGAGTCTCGTGTTGCAGCCACTTTGACCACTCGGTCGTTGCAGCAGACCTAAAGAATCACGAAGAATCTTTCGGTCTCAATCTGCATGGCAAAGTCAGGTGTACGTTAGAGGTGACGAGAAACGAGGGAGCAAAGTTACGTCGACACTTGACGAGACAATACGAAGTGAATATAAAAGAAAATAAAAAATATACAACAACAAGGGCTTATCCGACATTCCGGTCTCATAAAAGCCGGTCGCTCCTTCTCAAATGGCAGAGGGAACGACCGGTGCGTAACTATCCGAATATACAGTATTAGACTTTCAGTGATTCTCAACCTGGACCACAAGAATCGTCACAGTCGACATCCGCTGGGATTTCTTCATACTTTCTCAGCCGGTCATCCGACAATTCTCAGACGCACCAACAGAAACGCTTAGAATATAATCTGATAAAAAAATGTCGACGGCGTTGCCTTCAATTACACAGTTGATCGATGGTGCTCCCGTTACGCATTGGGACTCGTCCAGATATCCACTAGCCAATAGTAATCCTTTGCTTTTACACACGTTACGAAAAAAGAAAAAAAAACGTATCCCTGACGAGTTCGTGGTTTTCTCGCGTTACGCTCCGGATGTCAATCGGATTCACCTGAGATGCTGTGATTGGGTGCATCCTTAACTATAGGCTTGATCAACCAGCTAGTCAATGTCGCTTTGCAATGATCGAAAGATTCAGGTGCAAGTTCAGTTGTCATTTATTATCGTAACCATTCGCAAAACCAAGCTAACTATTAAGACTTCGTATTCACGACAGTGAAAGTCGCCGGACGGCGAGACTTCGCCTTACAGACGAAATTATAGGTTAGGTCGTTATTATTTTTGCACCACACCTACGTGTAACATTGTAACTGCCATAAACTCGTATGTTAACCTTAACTGTCTTTTTATTGGTTTATTCGCTTTGTAAAAATTTGGGCTGCGACAAGAATACGGTAATAACGATTTCCAACAAAAAGTTCAATTTTATGGAAAGAGTCAAGAATTAAAGTCAAGAAATAGACTTAAGACTGAAAGAACTAAGTAAATTATTAACAACGTACGATTAGGCCTGATTTCGATCTCGGTTTGTAAATAAACCATAATGATATCGTAGCTATGACCACCAATACTGTATATATGACGATTAACTGAAATGAGTCCTACGTCTGGCATCTAGTTCTAGGTTATGTTCTAAGTTATGTTACAGAACCACTGACTTATGTCAGTGACCGTCTTTTAACATTTTACAGTGGAACCTGTCGGTTAGCTTATACGGGAAGTATAGAGGAATCATCCTTGGATATTACCGAGAAATATTTATCCTGATTCTTCGTGATGATATAAAAGGTATAATTCAAATGCCCGTTTATTCACCGGAGTAAGGAAGTGAAATGAGTAACAGGCACGGTTGACAGTTTACTTATTTGAATTTGAGCGGGAAAATGATTGGTATTGGAATTGCTTCGAAAATCATTGTTCTATTTAATATACCACTTTTATCGATTAGAAGATTTTCATTTAACCGACGACAGTTGGGAAATAAGACGTATCTTATGTCAATGATGATAGTAAATACGTTGTGGTTAAGACTTCTCAACTTTCCACATGAATCGTACATTGAGTACATAAGAGTTAACCACTATACGTATCTAATTGTTGATAATAAAGGTATACAAGCTCCGAAAACTCATTACGATTCGCAAGAACGTATATCGCGTCTGTTTATTTACTTTCAGATAATCATTTCCGTGAAACTTACTATCATGAATCAAGGCGGTTACTCGGTTAGAATTACTCAAATTTACACAAAACATATGACTCATTCCATGATAGAAATCACTTCTAATCTATGAGGTTAATAAACCATCGATGATTTCCACATTGTTTGCACAAAAAGATATTTCTTTGTATTGAAGCAAGGCAAGGATGACGCCAGGATAAAAATTATGATCAATATAAATATAAATAGATTATCAACAAGCATAAAATTCAAATATGAAAACTGAAACCATTATTCGTAAATTAAGCAACTTCCAAAATAATAGTATTTCCATACTGTGATATAAAGTTTGAAAAGTTATCCGTAAGGTAACGTAATATTCTTCCTTTATCCAAAGTTCCTTTAAACTGTAAGCCAAGTCAAGTATCCAGTGTCCTCGTTCTCGACTCTAGACAAAACTCGATCCGTGCGAGAAGCGGTCGATCTCTCGAACGAATCCCTCGACGTGAATAAAGAAAAGCGTCAATATCTCGTGATCCAAAAAGCATAGGAGCTCAGCTGTCCAGGCTATCGTTTCGTACATCTCAACCGGTGCAAAACCACGGTTTCTCAAGCTGCCCACGAAGTGTATCGTGTTGCGTAAAAGGAGAGTCAATGCGTGCCGGCTGAAGCCGAAAGGATGTTCACGAGCAGCAATATGAGCACCAGGTTCTTTTGCTATACCCATTTCCGCTGGATTATGTAGCAACAAAACTAATTAGAACCATTCGGAAAGTGTTTTACTGCAAATTACAAAACTTCCAATTCCTCTTCTCGTGCTGTCTATTCGCCAGATATATCAATGATCACGAAAATACGTACTTATGACGTTTTAAATGTTTGAAATTCGCATGGAAATTGCGACTGACAAGTGCCGGACTTTCCAGCGAGAACCTCTCGATTGTTAATGCGAGACAAAAGAATTCCTTGTGCGTAGAGAACGAATACGCAGCAATCGTATCGAATACTAGTTGTGGACACCGTTCGCCACGATCGACCTCGATTTCTTACGTGGTGCCTATGTGCCTATCACGATTCACTGCTGTATGCTACGAATAAATAAGAAAAAAAATACCGTGTCCATACTGAACCGATCAACGATGAATGTCGCTGATTTTCAGCGGAAGGATAGCATGACGTATCGAAGTAATAGTATGCTCTGATTGTGAAATTAATTCGAGCGAAACTTTGGAATAATTTTCTGAAAACAACGAGGTTAGTTCAAAATCGACGATTTTTTAACGTTTCATTTTACTATAAAAGCAATGTAATGATTTATGTTGAATCAAGAGCAGATAACTATTACGTGCGAGACGAATGATCAACTACGGCATCTAGTGAATAATTGCAAACGTGTAGAAGCAAATGGGTCAACGTGCTTAAAGAATTAGAATTTTTCACGGTAACAAATCAATCTTTATAGCGGATACGATTTGGACTGTTACAGTTATTCTGCGAACGAAGAGTGCGTATAACGTTAGCATGCACGAGGCATTCGTAGGTGGTCCTACCTACAGTTGAGTTAAATTTTTTCTTAGATCTTACTGTACTATTAATATTTTCATTATCAATTGTGCTAAGTACACAAAGAGGCTTTGAAGAATGGGCCACTGTAGTAACAGGTGTTTCAATATCGTTTCGATCACTGTTTCGGTTATCAAAAGGTTGCTGTACAGAACGTTAAATGTCAAGAAGGCGAAGAGCTTTTCAAGAGAGCGAAATAAAGCACGTATATATTAATGTAAAAACTTAAAATGATCACGGACCTCCTGGAAGAGCCGTTGGTGTGTTGCGGTGTGGTGGTAGCACTAGAAGCAGGGCTGGTTCCCGTGGG
This sequence comes from Pachycephus smyrnensis, assembly GCA_030142225.1. Classification (NCBI taxonomy): domain Eukaryota; kingdom Metazoa; phylum Arthropoda; class Insecta; order Hymenoptera; family Cephidae; genus Pachycephus; species Pachycephus smyrnensis. The sequence continues at coordinate 1,754,521 of JARQST010000573.1, forward strand.
GGAACCCGAAGAACTGGAACACGTTGTGTCACTGACGGTAGCTCTGGAGACGCTGCTCTGTCTAGAACCTTGACTCCTGACTCTCGATCTACTCGTAGGACGTCTTCCTCGTCTAGGCGAAGCTACGGATCCATTGCCAAGATTCCTGGAGGGTGCTGGAGCACTGGAGGGTCTCAGCGGACCGGAAGTCCCATTAGTTTGAGCAGCCAGGATCTCTGGAGCGATCAAAGCTATGTCCGGTAAAGAGTTCGGCGCAGAAATCGTCAAGGCGGTATCCTCAACGTTTGTCGTTCTGTCATCCCTGTCGGCCTCTGGTAGTCGCAAGTGTCGAAGGCGACGCATAGATGCGCGAACCCAGGAATTCCCGTTCGAAGCACCGCTATTATTATTGCTATTATTCGCGCTGTTCACATTCGTCGACGTCGTCGTTGTCGTCGACAAGGACGCCGGTGGTCCTGGCGAACCACTCGGTAAGGACTTTCCCGTCGCGGCGACGGACATCGCGACACTGCGATTCGAGTCGCCGGCGCGAACTGTCGCGTCGCGCATGCGGCGAGCCTTGGTAGCGAACATGGTGGTGGGGTTGCCTTCCTGCCCCTCTTCTTCGTCTTCGTTCTCCTCTTCTTCCTCTTCGTGTTCTGCACCGTTCTCGGCCATCCGGGAGTCCGTCGAACACTCCACTTCCTCTACCCATGACCAATCTACTTCGGAACACTCGGAAGAGTAGTCTGATGACGTCTCCGGAAGTCTGTGACAAATAAAATGTACAATTTCAACAATTGGAACTCAACTGCACTCCGCGTTCACTAGAAGTGTTATATACAGTTATACAAAATATATACCATTTTCTAAAGGATGATAAAATGGCATGTACGTGCTCTGAGAAGATTATGGTTTTTTTTCAACGAATCTAGTCAAATTTGTTGTGTACTTTTCTCTACTGACACTGTCATGCTTTGCGACGTATGCATACGGTGTTTCGTATTTGGGGAGAAGTGAGGACTTTTATGGCGAACTCGGGGAAAGCGTTCCAGTTCACTCAGGACTTATAGGGCTCTGTCTTTTCCGCGTGGCGATCAGAGATCTTCGTTGTAGTTCCGCGCATTGTTTCCGCCTGGCATCGACGAAAGGAAAGGTAATTTATGTAAATGAGTTGGGAGAGAACGAGGGAGACTTTAACGCGCGAGTCTCGCTACCTCAACTTCTATTGGCTAAAAAGTGAGAATAAGTGCTCGTCCAGACTAAAAATTCGCGCGAAAATGAAGAACGAAAATGTAAAGGAAATGGTTGTAAAAGTTGCTCGGACTGACGACGGTAAGATGCAAATTCTGGAGACAAAGAGTATGATGATTTGGAAATTTGAATAAATTTTCATTTATCCATACGCGTCGAGCGATTCTCGTGAATTCATTTAGACAATCCTGTATATACAGAGTGACACGTGCTATTAAAAACAACGTCACGGCAAGCCCATTAGTACTAATCTGTCATCTAAATCACGATATAACAATAGTGTCCATTTTGTTTTTATTAAACTCACAAAAATTTCATTATTCAACAGCGCAAAACCATAAAGAATTGATGTAACAAATACGATGACATCAAAAACTCAGAGAGATTCTGTGCCACTGTTTTCTAGTATTATTTTCTTATTGCACAAAATAAATAAAAAATAGTTTAATGAACTTTATTATACCAAGACAGTAAATACATATGTTATGTAAATACATAACAGCCTACAGGAATATTTAGGATTATAATTCATATGATAACTTTATATGACCGTCTGATGTCAGTAAGATCATACAGGTCACGGCGTGTCATTAGGATCAGTGAAACAATTATAAGATCTACAATCATTATTTTCTTCAGAATAAAACCTGAGCCACGTGCCAAATTGAGGACGCGTGCGAGTGTTCCGGTGTGGGAATGCATGCTTGCTCGCGTTCCTGCCACCTTACTTCCGGTCGAGCTTGGCTAGACACAAATGCCTTAACGCTCACCACCACGTGCCACCGTGAAGTATTTCCTCTATGTTTATGGGGTTCCGTAGGTCAGTGCACCCCCTGCGTCCGGTAGGCTCAACCACATTGCAATCAGAAAAATAAAACAGCTGCGTTCTACCCCTTTTAGCTATTATCCACGTTCCTTCATTTCCCGCAGTCAGCGGCATTAGCACAGACACGCAGTTATAGACCCGCATCCGTCACTCAAAAAAAAAATTATCCATGACTAAGTGTACCGACGTCAAAAAATGTCCAAGAAAAACATAGACCCCCCTGAAATGCACTATAGTTACCTACTGCAGCTGTAATATGAATGAATTTAGGTATTGTTACATGATTTATTTTTTTTTATGGATTGATGCTAAATTTATGTCAAATGGTTATTATTCGTTAACAAAAATTAGGATTTCATTATATTGCGCATTTATGCATTTGTGTTATTTTTTATGCACAGAGCCTTCATCTTTTCTTCAGTGGTGACGTAGTCGGAAACGTTTCGTCATACAAGCGTAACTGCGTTATTGGCTGTCTTTAGAAATGCGTAATGTGACCGACATCGGGCGACAACTCTCACTTTCATTGTGTGCGACTCGTTTTCAACGAATCAACTAAGCACGGCTCGATTGACCGCGATGCAACCTCCCAACGCAGCTTCCGTCTTTGTAGCGGTCCACCGAGAGATTTTCCGTTCTGTGGTTTGATAAGTAATAGGAGTTTCCGGAAATTCCCGGATATTTGTGCAGTGATACACGTGTGAATGACGAAGTACGTTCGAGAAAACAGGGTCAATATAGAAAGTCCAGAAAAATCGAATGATAAGTGTAGAAGCTCGGATTAAATAATTTTTGCAATTAGAGTGACGACAAACTGAATGATGTAAGACGAAGCTTAAGGAGGAGATTAATTAATTTGAAAATACAGAATGTGGAAATTGACTTAATCGACAGTGCCGAACAACTGGACGGCAGTTTAATTATTGATAATTTGAAAATTTCAAATCAATATTTAAGGACACTGTCAGATCATATGAGCTATCAGTAAATATGAATTATAAGGCGCCATGTTTTATTTATGTTTATGTTATTGACAGTAATCGAAATTCAATTAAAAACGGGAGCATCACGTTTTACAGAATCATAAGGATCGCTTCCATGATTCGCAATGATTTCAATGACATCTGACAATAATGCTTTCATAACGAAATCGTAAACGACAGTCGGAAGATTTTACGCTTTCACGAATCATCAATGCGTTACGCGTATACTTTCGATCTAATATGATAAAGCACGATCCATTACACATATTACCATACAAGTCATTTAAAATCATTTGACTCAATGTCCTGTTTGATTTCGTGTGGTAGCACAATTTTCATTCGTCAATGAAAATTATATTCTGACATCACAACAAACGCGGCAACGAGTCAGAAAAGTCAAAAAAATCCGGCATCATTAAAAAGCGTCATTAATTTATTATTACTTGCTTACGTATGGGACATTCCCACCAGCTTTTCAAATTTCCTTGTAATTCAATGTCGTAATGTAACATTAGGGCATTCCTTGTAAATTTACTGGTATTATCTGGCCTATTTTCACTTGAAAGACATCGTCAATTCTAATTACAGTAATTACGCTACGTCATTGTGCCGATATTTAGTGATTGCCAGCCTTAATTAGACAATTAATGATAACTTCCATTAGAGTGAATAGTTGTTACGAGACACATATGTCGCTCGATGACAGGTAAGTGGCGCGTGTAAATTTCAAAGTGCACACTCATAGAAGAAAGTTAAGTAATACTATATTGCCATCATGCTTCGATGACAATTACGTATCCGCTATCATTACGATTATCAATCGAACAATGCTTCACAAATGATCAATCTACGACAACACATGTAAAATTTTGGACTGTTTCGATCAATGCAAAATTAGGTCTAAAAAACTAAACACAGTTGGTTTAGAATTACACGGCTTTGGAAAAAGAAACAATGATTCGAGGAAACATTACTGTATTAAAAAAAGTCCTTGAATCAAGGAAACTCTCATGACATTTGATACTCACCCAATTGACAACGATGATCGTCGATGACTCGTTCCATCTGATGTAGACGGTTTGCATATATATTCCACATCCACACTTATCGATCTCTCGAATTTCCCTACGTCACCATTTCCGTGCCTGACACTTTCGCTCCACGACTTCCGCTGAAATCTCTGCTGCGATCTTTCGCATGGCTTCTCTCTAGAATACGCCAGGATATTCGCAGACTCCTCATCTTGCGTCCTGATGATATCGAACTTGCATGGAATTGGTGGAGACATTAACGGTTTCTTGGCAACATGGCCGTCATCATAATTTACCGATAACGGCCTGATGTTTCTTGATGATCGACGTACGGTAGATTTCGTATCAGGCGAAGCTTCAAATGCTGGATTCTCAATATCCAAATGAACATCATCATCTTGATTTATGCAGGTACGATCATTTGCATCAAGATAGCGACTGGCCCTTTCAGCTTCCCTAACCTCTTCTAAGCTATTCGACGAATCTTCAATGAAGCATGTCGGCTCCAGTGGATAAAATGTTTCTTCGTCCATAGCCAATTCCAAGGACTTCAAAGGACAAAATACTTCGTCATCTATTAAAGGTCCATCTGACGAAATGGATTCGTCGAGACGACTTCCGTCTTCCTGTTCCTCGACGGTTCGGGACTCGTCATGTTCCTCGCTATCTTCTAGTTGTGACAAAAAATAAAATGCATTGTTGATCTCTCGTGTTTCAAAAGTCTCATCCTCCTCTCGAACTCCATTATCAACGACATCCTCTTCCGTCTTCCTGATGACTCTCTCCAGGTTCCTCGTGATATCACGTATCCTCTTAATCGTATCCGACGAAACGACGTCTATCCTTCTTCTAATCGGTACTACCTTGTCATGGCCCAGGGTCACGAGGACGTTGCCGTCATCATTTTCGTCACGCACGAGCTCCTGCTTCCGGGTGAGGGAGAGTTTCTGCTCGAGTTTTGGGGGACAAACGTCCAGGAGATGTTCTTGCTCCTCAAAGCTCACCTGGGGAACTTCGACAGGCGACGCTGGAGCTTCGACAGGAACGCAGGTACCACTGTCAAGGTCGATCAGGTCACCATAGTCCATATCGGTCGAAGCCATTTTATAACCTTCTTCACGGATGCTTCCTGAAATAAATCAATTCAAAAATAATTACACGACTCAAATTAACAATGACAATCACCCTCAGTATCTTATTACGTATCAGTGATAAATTTACGATATTACGTAATTAAGCTTCTCACCAAGGCATATCACACCTTAGTTCCGTGAACGTCTTACAAACTCCTACGGATTCCAGGACCTCGATAACTTCTACGGGGTAATTGAACTACTTTTGCACAAAGGAGGACGATGGTTTTCCAACTAGTCTCGAACCTGACCCACATAGGCTCGACCTCTCCTAGAAATCTCTTGGCCCTCCGACGCATTCGAACCGGTAAACAGGGACCCTGAATCATGTTTCTTATTATTAAAGTAATCGAACTCACACTCAACCAAGAGTAAGATAAACTTTGATATAAGATAACGTAACTAGAAATCTAGTGAACTGAAATCCTTATATGTCGTACCCTCAACTCCGTTGAACGATTCGCCATTAACGTGAGGATGCAATAACTTACAATACGGTTGAATATTAAGAATAAAGCAGCACAGGTGCGCCAAAACTTGGGTATGATCGTGGACGTAAAATACGTCACTGACTTTAAATATTCATCCAAGCAAAGATATAGATGGCAGAGAATGCCGCAAATTTTCATTTGCTCACGAAGCGCCAGAGACACCTGAAGTTACCCTAACCTCAAAATGCTAATAAGAATTGAATAATGAAAATGAATAATTTCTGTGTTATGCTTGACGCCTAAATGCGTTCTGCGAGTAAACGCGTTTAATCAGGCATACAATGAGACTAATGAACATCTGATTCGTCATTACTATTGGCAATTTCAAGGATCAATAAAAATGGAGGAAAAGATCGTGTCAGGATTGCTAGAGCGTAAAAGAAGAAATCGACGCTAGTCTTCGAGACCGCAAATAACGTGTGTCGTGGACGCGTGTCTGGCTTTGTGACATGATTACGTAAGTCTTTTCTATTTATGTGGGGTAGATCAACAATGTCTCAATATTTCAGACAGATATATCCTCGTTTAAAATTTAGGGTAAAGTAAAAGAGTCTCTTTGAGGGATATACTGTACGAATGTTAATATCGATCGAATTACAGTCTGTGGTTTTACAGAATTTTCATTCGCTCTGTGATACCAACGGAAACTGCGGTTATGCACTTTTTGTTATTACACTTTTTAATTTAATATATATAGGCACTAGATATATTTTAGTGAACTCTTTTAATTGATTTTTAAAATACCTTGATACTATACCCAAAGAAAAAATTGAAAATTTTTAATCTTTTTTTGTCATGTTCAATTCATTTTTTTAATTTTAACCTATAAATACATTTTTTCGTGTTATGGTCAATCCACTGATAAGGGAATAACACGTAACTTACCAAAACTCCGTACGAAGCGAATTATCTCTCGAAAAATTGACATAACGCTTTTTCAATGATCGAATGTCACTCGTTTAACTCCAAATGCATTTCTTCTATAATGAACGCCACGTTAACACTGAACAGTGAGAAGATAAAGGATCGTACACTATAGCACTCTTTTTCTACTGCGTCAGTATGTTTAGAATCAATTATCACCACGATGATAATTCGTCAAAATTGACAAATATTATTACTCAAGGTACAGAAAAATGCACAGGTCCTATATCTATATACAATCTGTAGAATCATCCAAGGTGTATGTAGGTCATGCATTCAATGAGAGATATTAATTTTAGCAGTGTCCCACGACAATACAAAATGGCGCCTAAATTTTCAAAGAATCTTCCCGCAACTACCTTAAGACGTATATCCATCTTCATCGTAGGCGCATGGCGCGATATTAATTAACATCAGATAATTTTCATTAGACGAAAACATATCGTTTTATCGCTTCCTATATACCATTAACACTTTATACCTTCCTTAAACCCAAAATTAAATTTACGACAAGGCGCGGGACCGTACGATCCAATAAAACTGGGAGCGAACCTTCAAGGATTAGCACTCGTAAATTTAACGAACAGACAATAAGGTAACCTTGATTAAAGCTCATTGAACGTAATTAGCAACCTCATCATTTTTATCCATAATTGCATAACGAAAAGTTATACTTCTTTTTTTACGTCACACGTGACCCGTACAATTGCTCGTATTACTACAAAAGTACAAACCAGAAGTGGATTTTGTGTCCTTTAAGTTTGCAAAAAGAAGAGAAAAAAAAAGTCATAAAGACGATGACTCAACAGTCATCGCAACGCGATTAAAACTCCAGCAGCAACTAATCAAGAAGCACTGTCGCGAAATGAAATGCAATACTCCGTGGGAGGAGTAGCAATTATTTGCAGACTCGACGCAACTGTAATACGCGAAAGCGCAAAGTACGCTAGGTCATGAGAATGTGAATCGAAAGCGAAATAATCCAAGAGTAAACAAACATGTCTATAGACATGATACTTTCGCATTTCATCTGTTAAATGAAAATTGGGACACCTGTGAAACACGGCTACCGCCAACTAATCTTACGGTAAACATAAAATCGAACTACGTATGTATATCCTCTCCTATATCTAAATACAGATACTAAATAAGTCATATACGGCATAGGATTTCTTTTTCATCTCCTTGCAGATGCCGTATTATGCAATTATATGCATGCATTGCGTCACGGTGCATCAAAATAAATATGCAATTTTTTTGCAGTTGAAAATAAAAAAACCCTGTATTCTTTCCATACGTCACAATTTTTTAAAGTCCCCATTTAACGCGTTCATATTATCTACATAATATACATAATTATAAAGATACTTTAAATAAGTGTAAATAATTTTACCTTGACATTAAAAAAAACATTATAGTCTATTCCCGTTAGCTTGCATTGAAAAATGTCATATATAATTTCTGTACTAATTTAATGAAAAGGTATCACGACCATGAGATCCAAGAGGTGCATAACGCTTACGTAATAACAACCTATCATAACTAATCATATAGTAATTAAATAATCATCAAATACATCAATCATCAAACGTATGATTTATACCTGGAGATTCATTGATGAAATTCATTTAAGTCTCTTAGCACAGAGCGCAATCACCCTTTTACACGTGTTTCTTATTGTTGACACTGTTAACGCGAATTCAATCGCATCAGCAAAAGGAAACTCCGTGTCACCAGTGAACAAGAAACGCAAAAGCCATATTTCGATATAAAACGTGAGCGACAGACTTCAATGAATAATTCGTTGGCAACATAAGTAGCCGAGTCGATTAATTCGATAGCCATATCCAACATACATACATGTGTATACGTCATCGTCTAAATACCAAAGGAAGATTATCGGTCGTCGACCCATTCACATCGTAATTAACCACGAAGTGCATCGCGTAATTACAATCACAGAGAATTCCGGTAAATGTGCCGTTGCTTTTTGTTCAACGTCTACCATCTGTTAAATTCATACAAAAAAGAAGCGGACAATAATTATTATTTTATTTCATTAATTTTTTTGCCCCACCCGCTACCCAAAGAAACATTAATCTCTTACACCAGACTAGGGATGCCACTACGATGTTGTCATTGCGGTTCAATTGTTATCCCATAATATTGCGCGACACGGTCAAATAGTAAAGGAGAGACAAGACGTCTAGCAGTGACGAAAAAGGACGCCCGTATCTTGTGCCGTTAGCGACGCAAAAAGTGTCCCGTCGTGTATATATATACTGATGCACAGATAAATTCTCATCAGCGTTCAAATGACTTTTCAGGCCGTTTGATTCATTGGGTTAGGATTCTAATGTCACGTAAGTTAGATATTCCGTATTGGTGCTTACTGTGCGAAATCAAGCACGCATCAAGCATGACTGGTTCATTGAACCTCTAATCTGAATATACTTACTGAGCTTGTAATGTCGGCCGTAATAGGTTCGAGCACTCATCTTGCGGCTAGAGAGACATGCAAGTTGCGCTTTATTACCAGGGACTTCAATCATATTATGAATACAGTGCACAGCAGTGCTCTTCTTCTTGGGGCAAGTATTATACATAGTTCCTACAGTGCTTCTTGCTCGTCATGCTTCTCGCTTTAGCACTGATTCTTTGATGCTTAGTTTTTGCTCGGCTGCTTTGAAATTGACCGAGCGTATTAGGCGTTTTGATGATCAATGACGTCATGGTGCTTCGGAGAAGTCAGATGAATTGAAGAAAATTAATTCAATTGATCTGTCAAGTCTATGGGGGTGACTATCTTTTTTTTGATATTATGAACCGCTTTCGAGGAATGTATCGTAAACTTTATAGTACTCGTACTTTAATTAGTGAGTTGTGTATTAAATGGATCTTTATACGAGACCACGAGAGTTATTCGTTTAGTGAAATAATTAAATCACTTATCAAGGATAATTTGTGATATTGGACAGACGTGCTGTAGGTTGAAAACTGTATTGATGATTGACAGGATTTGTGCGTTATGAAAAAGTGTACGAATCTAGGAATAAAAATAGTAGGTAATACCGTAGGATAACACGAGATTCTATAAATGATATTATTGATCTGCTTGAGCATCGATTCTAACGGCATAAAGCATAATAGCATGACGGAGCAAAACGAATTATGGTATAAATTATATTAAAATAATGGCCCGAAGACTAGGCGAAGCCGGATGAGGCGTCGTTAAAAAAAAATCAATATGACAGAAACGTTCTGCCTTCCAACAAAATTTAGGCGTCAATATTTACATGTGCATTTGAATACTATGCAGGGGTTGATATTAAGTTCATATATGAATATTGCGACATTATATTCCACACGAGTCAGATACAAGCGTCATAATAGAATAAATATCTGATTGATGAAAAGAGGGTTTAATCGATACCTAATCGATATGTTAGAAAAATTATAACACAATAGGATCTATGGTGGAAAAAAGGGAAAGGGCTGAGACCAGGAGGAGAACGATCTGTCCTAATCGTAAACGGCTGTTGAACCCGGGAGTGGGTTGACATTTAATAACGTGCTGATAATACAATATGGCGACACGATATCGTCTGAGTATGTGCTGCAACGTATTCATGCTTTTATACTGTAGGTCTATGAGACTACTCGGTGAATACAATTTCTTTACGTCTGTACAAAAGAAAAAAAGAAATATTGAAAATACAGCACTGTACATATATTTCAACTCGGCACGATATACTTTTATGAATATAGATAGACTCGAACAGTTTCCGGTCTTTGCTGATACGCCTCTTATCATTGACGTATCTCTGTCTGCATAGGAAAGAAAATGGCACGTTCACCTTCGAACAAATGCATAGAAACCTGAGGAAGTAACGTCTGTATGCACAAGGAACAAATAAAAGAAGACTCAGTATTTTTATATAAGCACAGGCGTAAAATAACCTTTTGCAAGAAAATTCCGAGAACAAAGTACTACGTTCCTTTCGTTACGTCCGGTTTTTATGAAAGTCCAGCGTTATCGCAACATCGTATAGCGTGTGCGGGTGGCTAGGATATTATTAAAGTGCATCGTAGCGCGATTCGTTTATATTTCCATAAATCATTCAAACTGTATTTTATTTCCTTGGTATCGTTAATAGAAAATACCAAATTTTCCAAAAGGCAACATACGAGGACGTATATTAACCTCGACTTGACGACCCGTCGACTCATCGTCTCGTGAATGCATTTTAAGTGGGATGTTTAGACACAAATAGCTTAAATAGGCGTCTGTAAATTACGGTAAATTAACCGTTAAGCCTTGCGTCCCTTATAGTTTCCAATCGCATCGCCAATCAGGTCGAGCTTATCTAAATTCCAGATCACGAAAAAAGAATTTTCACTACGTAATGGAGTATCTGCTTAAATTTAAAAAGTCGTTCAAATTTCCATAAGATGTCACGTTTCCACCAAAGCGATATACTGACCGATAAAAGTCTCGCTGAGAATCGCACTGTTTTACATACGAAATAGTTAAAACTGTCTTCAAAGATTACGTTTATCTGTGTCAAGACCTTGGTCATTTCTCAAAATCAGGCTAAACCACTTTGCAAACTTAAAAGTTTTGTAGTCGATGAAGATTAATAAGAATAGCATTGGGAATTCCCAATAAGGCATCGACGTCGCCTGATATTTCAGTGTTTTTCAAATAATACTGCCGCGATGATTAGAGGCTTTATTGGTTTTAATGATATTGTCACAGTCGATGATTTATTATTTGAAACACTTGAAAAAAATTAATACGCATAAATTGTGCCGCGATTTTTCCGTAGTCACAGCATATGATATGGATTGAAAACAAATGTTGCAAAACAAATTATTTTTATTTCGGTACGAATCTGAACATACGCTAAAACGCAATAAAAGTTTACCAGTATATTACACGGCTCCGTCTAATAGACGATATTTTGGAATGTAATAATAAAAAGCAAAATGAAATGCAAAAGGAAAACCGTTAACTTTAAGAAGGTGATAGGGTAAACCAGGATTGTCAGTCAAAATCGGAGTCACGCATAGCGTGAGCATGAATCATAGCAAGATGAGTAGCAGGATGAGAGAAGACAAAAAAAATGTCCAAACGAGATAAAACCACTTGTAGAATAACTCAAAATAATGAGTTTGAACAAATTAGGTATTTTTAGAGTTCTCAGAAAGGCTTGACACTCCTTATCAGTTATCGGTAAGGTTATCGAATTACGTGCAAAGAAATAAAGCAATTTCTACAGTGTAATTAGTCGCTAAGAGGAATTCTAACCTAAGATCCCTAAGATCCTCGTCTAGACAAGAGACAAATTTGTACAATTTCACAGATAAATACACATTGATCTTCACCAAAATAAAAACATACAAATAGACGCTATCTCGAATATACAGAAACATATAACGACATTTATTAGCCTCAAAAATGCATAATAAATTTTATAATGACTCTGATCTTTAAAATAGATCCATATACAGTAGGAGGATGTAGAACAGGATTCTATTAGCATTTTTGGTTTCCCCGCAAACTGTCACCATATCAATACAAATGTGTACACTTCCTTGTAATATACGTCATTAGTTACCTTGCATAAAAATTCCGATTAACGTCCATAAGTGCTTGAAGCGTCCAAAGGATCTTTTAAAATGTTACTCGATATTTCGTAATGGATCCCAGCCCTCCTCCACTCGTAGAAGATGATGACCCTGTTATATTCCTAACACGCCAATCTTTACGATCGTTGAACCTTTCCACTATTAGTATTTAGAGCGCAGCCCACTGCTAGAGTTTTCGTTATATTACTTAGAGACTAAAGTTTCATCTAACTAGAACACTAAGTGCACTAGACAAAAAGGAACATATACGTAAATTCCATTTTACCGATATGATAATTTGCGTTTAAATAATGCATATGCACCTATACAAATAGTGCAGCACTGTTTAGTGTCAATGTCACGTTATCCAAGAGTGGATAAAAATTCACGAGCATACATCGTTTTGTGACATTTAAAAATTTATCTACCTCATTTCTTTTTTTGTTTTATTTCTCAGATGGAAATAAGTGCCAGTTATTTAAGAATACATTGAAGATTCTTTATTCTTCAAGTAGTAGCCAAGATGGCGGCTGAATATTTTAATATTACTGTTAAAACGGCTTCCGTAATATCAAACGTCGTCAGGTATAAACTGTCGTAAATTCGTGAGGTGATTATATTTTGGAATTTTGACTCTCTTGCTCTTTCAACACATTCGATATTCGGCATCTTCAGCACAGCTGTAAACAAGTTTAAGAACAATGGCACTTACACAAAACCGGCATATACTTCCGCGTGCAATCAGAAACTCGTATGATAAGTTCCTTTCACTTGGCAGAGAAGAAATGTCGATCTTTCAGTGAACTATGTGTCATACTTAACCTCATAACCCTGTTGACGAAAGTATCCGCTTATTCTGTCGATATACCTAATTTGACTGTAGCTACTCTGCATTCTTTGCAAGAAATCGAACGAGAGATTTGAACGCCTTTCTTCGCCATATTGCACGTTATTTTAAACGTGAGCCTCGCATATAAATTATACGTTAAATTCTCACAGAAATAATTATTGTGACACTCCATATCTTTTGGTGCCATCCATGGGAATGAAATCAACTGTTATGTCGATAGTATATAGTATATAATTATCCAATAGTGATTTGGGTGGAGACTTTGTGAAAGGTCCTTAATGAACAAAGGAATTTGCAATATCTTTTAGTTAATGCTAAAGTTATATGCAAGTTCCTTGTATGATTATATAAATGCAATATACTCCAAGGCTTGTTAATAGCAATATAAAGATACCGTGGACAACGATAATATTCACCACAACTGAAGGTTACCGGCTTGTCACATTTTTGTAATAAAAATATTTCTATAATACCGTTATCTACCCTTTTCAGCTTTGTTAGTTTCTTTGTATTTTTTAAAGCGTTTTAGTAATTCATTAACTTTTGAAAAAATAAGAATAATCTGGGATGTAAATGACTAAAACATAATTGTTACGAAAAGGGCTTCGTTATTTCGTCAGGGACACGACGAGAGAAGTTACTAAAAATACAATAAAATCTTGCATACCTTTGACCCTAATGGCGTAAACACCGTCTGCACAATGTTTACACGGCTGCACCAAATGCACCCCTGATCAAGATATGGATAGGAGAAAGAACGGAAAAATTTCGACAAGTAAACGTTCGCAGTACAATTTAAGCCAAATGAAAATTTATCAATTAACAAAATATCGACTATATAAATCTCTCACTGTAATCATTCATAAAATGCAGGTCACACCGATCTGAGCGTATATATATATAGACTACTAAACTATATCAACTATTTCTCATTGCGACAATTTTACTTACACTTTCCACTTGTATTCCAGATACATCCCACGTAACACTATCACTCGTTAGAGAATCACGATAAGCACAATAATGATTTAAACAAAAAAAAATTAAAAAGAAAGGCAACGAAGATACACAGCCACGGTATTTTCACGGCGTTCACAAACGTACGACACGCTGCACGATACTGAAGAAGAACGAAATAGACGGTCTTGGTCGGGTTTAGCGCGTGCATTCACCGATTCACCGATTCACGAATACCGAGACGACGAATACTGCTTGCGAGACTCTCTTGGCAAGAGGCACGCAGTGAGAGAGCGCGAGAGAGAGAGTGAGAAAGAAAGAAGTGGTGCGACCAAGCACGAGACAGAACCACTGAGCGAGGTGGTGCTCCGAGTCAGTGGTGGTCGGAGGGACGGAGCTAGTTGGAACTCGCAATGAGCGATGAAGAAGAGAATGGCGTTAGCGAGAGACTGCCGAAGAAGGGAGGAATTAAAGAGGGAAAGAGAGCATGAGAAGTAGACAGCGAAGAAGGATGAAAGCCGTAAGGTCGAGATTGGCTGGCTGGTAAAGGCATCCGAGTATTCCTTGTGAGCCTTACAGGCTTCGACGCTACTGCCGGTCGCAGACCTGTACGGCAGTGGCACCGAAGCCATAGGCGCCGCATCCTGGGGCCACGATTTATCAAGAATTTTGTCTAATTTTCTTTTCTATACGACTCACTTGCTTCGTCTCGTTCGTTTGGATTTATATTGAATGTGATACACAAAGTCTTTTCAAAATTGATACCTATGAAACCAGTATTTTCTAGAACAGTTGATCCTGGTTCAAAGATGAATTTTTCAATGTTAAATATTTATAGAGGAACGACAGTACTAATAATAATAGATTTCTCAATGAATTTCTACGACGTTTTAAAGTATCACTAGGTTTTTTGAACCCACTGACGATGCACCACCTTCGGATAAGGCCCGTAGGGCAAAGCTCTGACACCTTAAATTCCAGCTGGTCCCTTTGTTACAGATGAGTGCGATAAGCAGTAATGGCTTCGCAATACTTTGAACCAATGGCTTTTCTGCAATACCTGATCGTCGCGCCAAACCGGACACGGGAATTCCAACCGAGTATCGTTTCGCTTTGCGGATAGCTACTCCCTAAAACGGATTGTACCGTATATACTGCGCTCCTGCAAGAAGTACTCGATTCGAGTCTGTAATGTTAAATCAATTCCATTGCAATAACCAACGGCATATTCATTCCAAAATTTTATAGTGTTACCCAGCAAGCAAGCACCCCATGTTCTTCAGAGAGAAGACGTCGTAAGGAAACCATCAATTGTACATCGGCATGCAGATGCCTTTAGAAAGGGAAAACATCCAGATGCTTTGTCCTGGTGCCACGTGTTTACGTCCAAGAGGAATTCCTTCTGGCGTTTTTCTTTATTATGAGGTTAAGGTATACAGCAAATTCCGGACTGTGGTACTGCATTTTACCATAAAGATCGGTACCGGTCCTTACGCGTAGGCGTAGATGTATAAAACTGTACTTTATATTTGGATTACGCTTTGGGGAAACCACCCAAGGGGTCTCGGGTATAAAGTAGTACCTGCTCGACCAGGTGCGCAGCCTGGCACTTTTATACCTATATCTGTGCGCGTAGCATAACGTATAGCCTCTGCAGTATATCTATATTTGTATAGTCATGCCATACACGCCTTCTTGGCTTGATTAGTGAGAATGACCCCGTAGACAGGATCGATACGACCTTTCTAAATTTCGAAACAAGACAAGAAAATCATTATTCGAAAGTGATGATCTATCGGGCAAGGACTTTCCCTCAGATTTGTTTTTTACCTGGTTTCCGATGAATGTCATCTTATACTAGAAATTGGCGAGTGGAGAAATAATTTACAGTAAATACGAAATAATTGAATGCCAGTCTGGCGTATGTATTCGTAATACAATTACGCGCGTCATATGTACGATTTACTTTTTTATATTTAATAATGTATTAAGGAAACCTTATATCATATACGGACCGACTATGGATATTGATTCATGACAAAATGAACTCTCTAATGACTGTAATACAATGCCCCTGCCCCTTCACCTTTCCAAGAGAGCAACAGCCTTACTGGCATCTTATGTACCTGTCAAGGTCGTCAATGTTCTAGTTGAAGACTGTCAAAGATTGTCTTTGAAGTGATGGGTGTTCAATTTTTATAAACGAATCGATCAATCAAATGACTCGTCTTGTGTTGTAATATATTTCTGCTTTATGTAATTGACTTGAATGATCGTTAGTATTTATTGCGTGTGATAAATTAGTGGAGATGATTACAATGTCAAGTATACAATTAAAAAATGATTCTGTCTAATTATCTGATAGATCCGATAATCTCTTCTCCAATAAATCGGCATCTAAGCGGTGCTTACAAAGGTAATGTCCTTCCAGAAACAAAACCGGTATGTCGTATCGATACAATTTTTTAAATCCTTCATTTCCCGGCTCCGTAATGTCAATCTGCTCTAATTGGTAACGTCCGGCAAATCGCTCTTTTAATTCATTTTTTAAAATATCACACAGTGGACATGGATCCTTCGTATATAGCGTTAATTTTGGAGGACACGATACCGGATGCGACCTATGGAATTTTATAAGACTTATCCGGTTGTAATTTATTAATTTTACAATATATAGTGTATACTAGTTGTAGGATTCATTTGAAATTAATTTGACGGGCTTTTGAATCAAAGGCACATTACTGCGAAAGATAACATTTTATTTTTCATCTCTTATAAAAGGTAAAAATATATATTCATATAAAAAGTATATTGGCATGATTTCTTTTTATAGAAGCTATTATCACGCGCACATATTAATTGAATGATAATAACGATTAAAATATACTTTCAATAACAACAAGAATTTAACTCTATACTGACTGACTTGTAAATGCTACGATTTAGAAATCAGTCTATCATGTGCCATTGCACTTATTTTTTTAACATTTCAATCTGGATTTGCAATCCGACGCATATTCGTGTTGCAGAAATGTATGAGACATTTTAGGTGACTTACAACTTTTCAATCAGGATTGATGATGCACCTCCACCTCCATTGCAAATTGATGCAATACCTTTCTGGCCAGGCTTTAAGGCATGTACTAAATGTACAACAATTCGCGCTCCAGACATACTGAAATTAAAAAAATATGTATATCAGAAAAAATGTCCATTATTTGGGCTATGAATATTATAATGTACTGTTAGCTACCCAATAGGATGTCCCAAGGAAACGGCTCCACCATGAATATTAACTTTCGCTGGATCAAGGTCCAGTAATTTTTGATTCGCAACAACAACCACACTGAATGCTTCATTTATTTCCCATAGTGCAACGTCATCTTTCTTCACGCCAGAACGTTGTAGCAACTGGAAGTAAGATGTTAACAGGCATTTTAGAATAATAATAATTTGTTCAATATTTATAGGGATTAAATTCTTGATTTGATAAGAGATATTTAAAAATAAAGTTGGCAAATAAAACTCACGGTAGGTATAGCAAGGGCTGGTGCAATAGGGAAATCAATTGGCTCCGTAGCAGCATCTTGGAAGTCAACAACTCTTGCCAATGGTTTAAGGTTTAACTTCTGAGCAATATCAGTCGTAGTCAAAACCAGAGCGGCGGCACCATCGTTCAATGTAGAAGCATTCCCAGCAGTCACTGTTCCATTTTCTTTCTATAATAGAGAATGATCGACACTATCATAATTTAAGTCACATCAAGTGATATGAGAAAAACGTTTTTTAATATTGACTAATAACGTGTTTATAATCTTACCTGGAATACGGTATTCAGTTTACTGAATTTTTCAAAGTTTACTCTCTTGTATTCTTCGTCCTCGGTGAACACCACATCGGGTTTACCTTTTTTTTGTGGTACATTGACTGGAACAAGTTCATCTTTAAATACTTGATTTTCATAAGCAGCCGCACTACGTTTGTAACTATTGATAGCAAACTCGTCTTGCTGTTGACGTGAAATTCCTAACTTCTTTGCAGTGTTTTCTGCACAATTGCCCATATGACATTTATTATAGACATCAGTTAGTCCATCAAAAACAATGCCATCCTTTTAAATTAAACATACAATTTTGTTTTAATTATATAGTATAATAAAATGTATTAAATCAGTTTAGACAGAGTTTATTTGCTTTATTTTTATACCTCCAGTTTTACTCCACCATATGTCGTTTCACCTCGCTTTAAATAAAAGGGTACATTGGACATGGATTCCATTCCACCAGCAAGTACAATCTCTTGATGACCACATTGTAAAGCTTGTGATGCAAGCATAATGCTTTTCGCACCACTAGCACAGACTTTGTTTACAGTGGTACAGATTGTGGACTTTGGCAAACCTAAGAAGAACGTGTCACATAACTGATAAGATAATAATATAAATCATCTTGAAAAACACAGATCAATTTCACATAATCTTAATGAGTTTTTCAATGTAGCTTCTAACAGAAAATAACATATGCATGAAAATCTATATAAGTCAAAACCTGCAAAAAGTGTAGCCTGTCTTGCTGGTGCTTGACCAAGAAATGCTTGACAAACATTGCCCATGTATACCTCTTTTACTTGTTCCTTGGTAACTCCTGCTCGCTCTATTGCAGCCTAAAAGTAAAAACATACAAAGTTAATTATTAGTGATACTTTCAAATGACTATTTAAAATGTTATAACTCAAAACTCTAATTATGAGATATATTAAAGGTAATCAACCTGTATAGCAACAGCACCAAGTTTTGTAGCTGACACCGATGACAATGAACCAAGGAATGATCCCATGGGTGTCCTTGCCGCACTAACAATAACGACATCATTCAGCTTCACTTTAGAACTGTAACTCCTCAACTGAATAAATGTAGTCTGTGAAAAAGGTCAAACAGTACAATCTAGTTGAAATAAGAATAGATTTTTAAGGCATAAAATTATAGAAGTGAATACTAAATTATTTCATTCGTATACATAAAAGATTATAATACTTCATAACATTTGACTGTCTGAAACAATATATTACAAATAATATAAGTTCTTAGAAAATGATTAAATTAAAACTGTACACTAGCCATTGCAAAGTATTACAAAATATGGTAGTCTCAAAAATTTAAGAACTTGCCCCATGACTGTGCGTTTCATCGCCGATTACATAATGTTTTCAAAAATTTGGAAAAACAGATTGACTTCAAGATGCCGTAAACGATAACAATAATTTATGCAACGCATACCTTAGTGGCTCGAGTAAATGTTGCCATTTTTGTATTGACTGTGTAAAAAGACTGAACTGTACCAGCGGCTGGCGGAATAACGAATGATAATGTAAAATTCCACTCGTATTATTATATATTCGAAAATTTTGTTTTTCCCCTACACTCAACCTGACCCGTTACCAGAATATACTACTTATCATATACGTGTATCCAAATAAAAATCGTCAGCACTAGCCGATTCCACTGTACAAATTCACTTACTGTCATCTATCGAGCACTTCTGACAGTCGTTTAGAGTTAAGTCAGTTATAGACTGAAGATAAATAGACTAAGAAACTTACCAGGTCAGTCTGTTTATCTTCAGATCTCAGGAATTATACCCTAGAACAATCTGCAAAAGAAGATTCAATAAGTTGCAACATAGCGCCAATAGAGGCGCTACTATAGATCTAATGGCGCTACTCAAAACTGCGTTTAAAGTAATCCACAACTACAATGCTGACATATCCTCAGAAGAATGTTAAATAAAAATACTATAATACATCATATAAAGCATATTACGACTAAGTGCTGTTATCAATCTAAAAAAATTATCGCACAAATTTTAAACAATTCATATGACTAACAACCACATTGAGAAGAAGGAAATAAATCCTAAAAGATTATGTACTACTCGCTACGCGCAATAATTACTCATTTAAATTACTCATTAACACACAGTCCACCTTTCCAAAGTTAAAAGCGATATAAAAATAATTGAGTAAAGAAATTCAAAAAATTTCGTTAATCACTCAAACGGTTCTTGACCCGCGTATTACGCGTCATAGTGCTTCAACATAGCTAAGAGTAGGTGTTAAGCGTAAAGGCATGTTTCATTTATTATCTGAAAGGATACTAGAAAGATTATGGGCATCATCGACCTCGGTAAATGTATATACGAGAACTCGTGTAGGCGTCCTGACAATTTCTGACGGCTAACTAACTTTCCTGCAGGCACAGAGTGCAACGTGCTTCCAGCATAGAAAGATATACACTCATCGCATCATCATTTCCGCCGACAAGCGAATCATCACAGTCAGTGAATCGGTAGGTGTCACTCGATAAAAGGTCATTATGGAGAGTCGCTCGGAGTCTGCCGGAACTCTTCCACGCGATCGGTCAACAGTTTTGTTAGCTCTCCCGAGTTTTAACAACTTAGCACAGAAACGACGGAGGCCATCAGAGCCCCAGAGTACGTTACACGGTGAACAATGTTTCGAGTGTTGAGATTTTTTCAAATGGAAAAAAATACCATCCGATACGCTAATGTATAGCAACCGTAGCTAAAATCCTTTAATTTACGTGACGCAAAGAACGTGGCAATTAGCTTAATCAGGCGCGACGACCGTTCAATTTTAATTACATGAAAGCGAATTTACAGTGATATATAACCAAGTTAAATTTACAAAGTAACGACAGACGATATTTGATCGAACAACAACCCCCTGGGTTGACATAATTGCACGCAGTCAGCCTGAAGTGATGATCTAACTTACGAGGATAGTATTAAAAAAAGTGAGTACTATGCAAATCGATTTGCAATTCTTCAATCAATTTGGTTTATTCGTTTCTCTTGTGGAAGTAGATATGAGAATTGTTTTTTTTATCGTTTATTTGGTATACTTGCCTATGAACTCGAACTATAGACGGTTTTGTAAGCATTGCTTAAAAGGGGATACGATGATGGTACGTGATAATAATTCTAAGCCTTATAGAAAATATATATTACGTCATTACACGTTTTGAATGGATCAGAGAACGGCGTTGGATGTAGTGTCAGTTGTTCGATGGCTGCTGTCGCAGCTTTTTATATGAGAATCTTAAGTTTGTATTATCGGTATATAAGTACTTATACTTATCTGGAATAAACACGTGGCAGGTACGCGTATCAATTGGTATATATTGAATTAACGAGAAAGCAAGCGTTTCACTTGTTAGTTAAGTTTATCATCGAGCTGTCCTTCCGGTTAGAAATATATTTTATTGCGTTTATTGGTATACATAGTAAACGAATAAACGGTGTTTTAGATGCAGCGAAGAAAGATCCGTTGGATAATCGAAGTGACTGGACCACCACCTAAGTGCGAATCTGTCGAGACGCAAATTTCTACTACGAAATGTAAGTAAGACTTTACATTGATATGAATTAAAAAATAATTTACGCGTGTGGAAACCTGGTAGTCCTTCTGTTTCACCTACGCAATCGTATTAATAGATATGATACTGGATTATTATGTGTTTTGTAAATATGCTATACCTTTATTTACGGAAGTGTATCATGATACTGTCAACCATTTTGCGAGGATCTTTATTTTACTTTGGCTTAGTTATTGTCTGGTATATATCAGTAAGAATTATTAACGTTTCGCGAAAATAATATAATAGTTACAACGCGAGGAAATGATTGTTGATCCACGTAGGCAGGTAACGGGACACAAAGAAATTTTATTGATAATGGTATAGAGTTTTCGTGTAATTCACGGAGTTAATTAACTGAACGTAATCAAATTGGAGTAGCCGTATTTATATCTCTGGAATTTCTATTGTATCGTGCTTGAAACGAATTAATCAATTTCAGTGACGATTCTCATGAAACTACTTTTATCTAAATTTATTATTGCGTCGAGCCCGCATTTCTGCCTCCATACTTACTGCATTCCAATGAGAGAAGAAAAAATAAACTACTGCTCAAGGACTACTAAAAGGTGCATTAGCGTCATTCGGATGATTACGAAGTGGCTGCTGCATTTAGATGACAAATTCGAATAAGAAAAGTTCGTGAATTCGCACAAGGCATCGTGACGCTGTCCGTCTCGATTTAGTGCGACGGCGCTTCAGTCCTGGAAGCGCAGTTCGCGAACGGGTATAGCATCGCGCGACGTCTCGCAGTGCCGCGACGCACGGCGTCGCACCGGGTTGTGTTCGATTTGTTAACGACAAAATACGGAAATAACACACGACCTTTTAACTCTTGGAATATCTTGACACTCACGGAAATCACACGGTAATTTTGGATTATGCGGGCTCCGTGTGCGCGAAATTATCACTCGTTAGCTATTTCGTAAGCTATATTAAATGCCAGTCAATTTGATCTAATTGGATGAAACAATTTTATTTAATTATTCTACCGGTTTCTATTGCTTATCGTATCGCGGATTAACGCCTAGTATAATTCTGTTTCTAGTGATTATAACGTTATTAATGGGAGAAACTGTGTCAAATGATAGTACTACTATTTTGAAATGCGAAACGATTGATTATATTCAATTATATATAATCTGAAAACGCGTGATAGTTCGAACTTCGATATACTAATAAATCAATCATGCCCGTGACATGACGTACTGTCGATGAATATTGAATATGAATATTGAAATTATGAAATTGTGATAATCGGTGTGTACACAAATATATATGTATCCACCCTCTTTGTAAGTGGGCTGATTAGCAATGCTTTTGATTAACATATTGAAAACGAAGGTATTTTCAACGACGCGTCGAAGCTACAAAATTCATTCTTCATAAATTGCCATATTGGGCCCGATACGTAATTCGAGTCCCGATTATGCCGGTTTTGTATGCGGGCCTCGTACATTTTCGGGAAATAAATGCAGGCGTATGGGCGAGCGGCGAACAAAAAGTAAAGGGAGGCATCGTTCCTCGTGTAACTGTTTGAAACGTACGCGATGAATATTTATGACGACGAGCACTTTTGGATTGACGCGAAGTAATGGGTGCGCAAACGTAGGTATCTCGTGTGGTTGAATGTTGATAATGAAAGTAAATATAATACTATTATTTACACTCGGAAACTTTCACATAACCCGGGATAAATTTATACGATTCGTTTTAACAGGATTTTCTGCTCTTTCCACGAGACACGTTTGAATCACAAGATATAACTTGCAACGTGCAACGTAGCTACTCCATTTCCTTCGGGTGATCCGAATCACAATGCACGGATGTACCGAATGTGCAATCGATCGGATCGAGGCGATCTTATAAAAAAATATACGTTCCTAACGTCTAGACTGTCGATGATTAATCTTCAGAAAAAATATTGTTACAGTACAAACATTAGATTTTCGTGGCAAAGAAATTATTTTTGTATCTATAGCATAAACGGGCTATTGGATTTTTGAGAAAATAAATGAAACAACATATTAGATAACGTTATTTACACTACTTTGACTATCGATTAAGATCATTTAAACAGTCATTTATTATGGATCAGGTAATAGTCATTTCGTGGTATAGACTAAGATCGTTAAATCAAATGAGACAGTTTCCAGAGGGGCGAAATTGAATAAATTTGAAAAAAAAGTCTATTTCGTATTTAGTCCCTTACGAGGGTTAAGCTCGGAGGGTAGTTGAGGATAACTCGTACAACCCCAATGACAATTAGTGGCGGTGTACTCGGCGTGAAATATTGCGAAGGCCCCGAGGGATTTGATTTCCCTGTAATCATCCCGTGTGTCCGTCTTGCATGGCTGTCTAGGTTGTTACGTGAAAGTTCGGAAAGTGGAAAATCTTGTAGGATACAGGAAGACTTTGCAATGGTATGAAGAAGGGGCATCGAGAGAAGAGCAAAACTTTGAATCAAAATGGACGACGACATTTGTAAGTAACCGTATAAATTCACTGCAGTATTATAAAGAAAACTATGGAAAAAAAATCCTACAATAATGAAAATATACTTGCCTCGTCTTTATTAAATTAAAAATTGATAACAGATTAAGGAGATAAGATTAATTGTCCTTAGGAGAAAAAAACGTCAAATCACGTTTCGCACGCAATTGACAAAAGTTGACAATGACGTTGTTCTATTTTTAAAGAGCCTGATAATTTACCTTTTAATTTCATATAATTCACTTAGGACCCTGAACTTCCTCGAAGTGCAACAAGTAAGAATGTTGCAACTGCTCTTCAGTTTTGCTCATTTTACTTGGAGGGTTGGCGTGCGGTATAAGTGGACTAATTATGATAATAAGATGGTGCATGCTCACTTTTGCTCACTGCAATGGACGCGTTCACGTGCCAAGAAGCTTGGGTTCGATCAATGTTCGATTTGGCATCAGATTAATGGAAGAAATATGTATGAAGGGATCCGACATAATCCCAGCAACGTAAGCGCGCCTAATCAACTCGATCGATACAGTCATAAAACCCTTCGGTTTTAATGTTTCTTCCCTGATACGTCGATGTGTAATATTCTGAAAAAGAATTTTGGACAGATTTGAATAAAATATATTTTCAGACTACAGTCAATGAACATTCATAAACCAATATTTGGTAATGCTAGCTTTATTGAAAATTTGACTTGTATATTACAAACAAGTAGAAATTCAATGATTTGATAACTGACTGCTTTGTAATCATTGTATATAGTGTATGCATAATATATATACGTATGTTACGTTCTCTTCTAGGATGAGCATCAGTTATCTCTTGGTAGTTTAATCAGAGCATAAAATCGTTTAACCTACGACCGGGCTGCGTCACTTTTCTTCTGCTGCTTGCTGCACTTGCCACACAAATTCTCGAATGTGTATTAACATTTATCAATTGACACTGTCACTCTATATGCGACTGACGTTCTTCTGTCGCTCTATAGAAACCCCTAAGACTTTGATATAATCATTATACTGTATTATAAAAGTATAACTGTTCATCGTGGCGTCCTTACGTCAATATCGATCAGTGTTTTTGGTTTTATGATGAAAATCGCAAAGGCCAGTGTATCAAACATAACATTCTTATCTGAATATTGGCTATACGAATCATGGTCCGGGAGCTTATCCGTTATCAGGAACTTGGTGGACGTCGAGTTTAGTCAGTGGACGTCGGGCGTCGTTTTCAGAATGAGTAGCGCTGATTTGTCTTATAGTCTTGTGGTATTTTGATACACGACATAAACGGTATTCGTTGAATTAGAATCGTGTAATGTAAAAAATACAGACGGTAAAAGTTTTGGTAAAAGTGAATCAGTGTTTTGACAATATTTCGTTGAAGAAATTCGATCACAAGTGTCGTGATTCTTTAATTGATAATATGTTTGGTGTCAGATTAAATTTCGAACAGGCCTTGAATATTGTCACAGCAAATTGGAGACGTAAGGCTATATATATATATGTTTATTTTTTAATTCAATAATTCATTGGCTTCTGTTAATTAATGCGTTAATTGTTGGTTTTTCGATGGAAGATACTTGTTCGAATTTTTGAGGATCAACGTCACTAGATCTTTTAGATCAACTAACGTAAGATAGGATAACAACGTGTTGATGATATCACTCGGTTGTTGACACTGACTGTATTCTTAACGAGAGTGCACTGTGGGAATATATTAATACCAATATAAAGTGCATCAACTCTCATTAAAGCCGGGCGTTTATAATCTTGTCATCTGTGCCGTGCAATATTTGCCGAGTATGCATAAAATTTATTCCCCTTTTCACGCGTACGCTGGTAATGATATAACAACGCTAATGGCTGCTGCAAAATATAGATTGATATTATTGAAAAGTATCTGGTATACCTATATAGAGAATTCCGATTTTTACATATGCGTAAGAAGGTAATGACGTCGATGCATCTTCGTATTTGATGCACTGGGCTGAGAAGTCATTTGCAATTTAACTGCACGTTTTGCAAAAACCTATCGCCGATAACAGGTTTTAATATCTGACAGGCATGACCTTTTTGCAACTTGTTCATAGACAATCTGACCGCAGTCGGTAATAATAAAGTTAGAACATTGGTTATTCATAATTTTTCAAGTCTGAACTGCATTTATAAAATGGCGAGACAAAGTGAGACTATACAGTGGTATTGAGTAGCGTTATAAATTATTACTCGATTTCTACGTTAAAAATGTATGATGATTTCCATTGAAAAATTAGTTCCTGCAAAGACGTTGCATCGCGTACCGGAAATACACTGTGAGACTCTTTATTTTATTCTTGCTTATGAATTTCCAAGTTTCCTTTTACTACACGGAGATTGAGCAGTGAATGTATATGCCGCATGAAACATAGATCACTGGACGTTGAGTGCGCGGTACGTGTAAAGTATGTAATGAGGAAACTTTTACGAAATACATCTGACAGGATTTCCATGGAAAGCTGCTTAAGGTGTAGTATATTGAGGTTTAACGCAGGGTCGTAAGTCACAGATTAGACGTGCCCCGGGCGCAACATTTACAAATGTTTGCCACGATATTTCAAAATTTAGAGGTTTGCTTTTGGCGTACAGGATTTTGTTGATATTCGCATATACCTATAATTAGAATAGTTGGTCAGATTTTTATGGTAAAATGTATGTACGTGGATTATTGGAAAAATACACGTTTACTTACCAGCATGATTCATTTTAGGTAATTGGTGTGGATGCTAGTTGAGTCTGTTTGCACATAGTTCTACTTGAAAGAAAGTTCTTATTAGAAATGTAAACTCACTAATTTTTGGGACATGCGCTGTCTCGAAACGGCCCAGGAGTCTACATTCCTGTTGCGATAGAAAGGATACCAGCTCTGATTTCTGTTCTCCTAGTTACCTGTTACTTCATGGGCCTTACGGTCCTCGTGCCCCACCTCTCACTTTTCTAGAGTGGGGCCTTACGTGCCCATTTCACCAGACACGTATCCTCCACTCTTCAAGGCCCAATAGTACAGACGGACAGCTCTAGGCTTGGGAACAAACACTTATCGGTTTTGATAAGCCAGATTACAGCGTTTATTTCATATTCAGGGGACTCTTTTCTGTTATAAGCCATAAAAGTATGACTCCTCATTGTGAAACTGATACAGTAACTCGTGTATAGATACCAAAGTTAATCGAATTCGTAATCAAGTAATAATAACATTCGCTTCTGAGAATAGAATATCAATCAGCACTACCCATGTACATCCCTTAAATATTCCAATTTCACTTTGTGTCAAACGTTCTCTCGAGATATTACTGTGTATAATTCAGCCCGATCCATACCCACCTCTATACTACTATTTTAAAATTATCACAAGTCAGGAAATTTCAATCTCTCCTCGATCAACCGTTAACTAAGTAGGTCCTACGATCCATAAAGCAGTTATCCTTCTGTGATCTTTATTCGTCGCAAACTGGATAATACTTTCGCCCTGGTAGTCACGAAAAAACACAATGACCTCCAAGCAGATACCAACCGTCATAGGATAGACATACCTGATTACGTATGCCTGATTACGTGATTGGTACCTTGATTATCCATTAATCCGTAGACATTTGTAGTTGTGGCACGCGATATATGGCGTGAGTACCTATATCGGGCCCGTATAAGAATGGATCCTGACTTAGGGCCCCTACCGCGGCACAGACCCAACATGAGATGAACTCAGCCACTAACTTACATCAGAGAGATGAGAATAGTAGCCAATAGTGACAGAGAAAGAATAACGTGTATCAAGAGTGGGGGATGACCGACGGAGCGCCGGGCAGCATAAAGAATAGGAGTGGGGGGACTCTGGGCCTTACGCGTACGCCGTTGCCAGTTCGCTCGATGCTTGGTTAGCCGGCGTTCGGGACTCGGCAGTCGTTCGGTACGCGTTGTTCTCGCTGATGGTTACATCGTCTTTTATTCTTGAGTTTTCAAAACGATCATTCTTTTAGCTTATAACGTCGTAAGTTCTTCAGCAGTAATACGGGATGTTACGGTGGCCATCGTGTTGCGTGACCTTGGAGGATCTGTGAGCGGGAAGTTTTAACGTTTGGTGGATAATACAGAACGCAAGAAAATAATAGAGAGAGTGTAGCTAGTGAAACGGATAACGTGTAGCAACCGGTAATAACGAGCGTCAGTGAGAATTCTTGACAGTGCGAATCAACAAGTGTGTCCTGAGAACGGTTGTGAGGTGCCATTGTGAATATGTCAGCGTGATTCTAACCTAAGTTTCTCCCCGGCAACGAGCAATATTTTAAAGTTGTATCTATGCTGACAGTGGCAGAGTTCTGTGTCTCTTTGTAAAACCGTGTGCCGGTCGTCTTTAATCGCGACCAATGTGAATTATTTCACTGGGTATCCTTGGATATTACGTCGACGTTCCGCTGCTGCGTCTCGACGTTCCAAGATGGAAGTCGTCTATATAGGTAGGATGCTTTGCGGTGTTATTATTATGTGAATAATTGTCATGTGGCACGTGACACTTTAAAGAGTTATCTACGTCTGACCGTATCTCTTGGAATTTATCAGGTCATCCATGATATGACTTTTCGTTTACACACTGATATTTGGATGTCCGTTGGCATCTGTCAGGTGATTGTTTAGATTCGTGCTTTAATCTTGAAAAGAAGATTCTGACGTGGACCTTGAAATACACGAACCCGATATGTGACAATTATGTTTTCTCCAAGAAGTCGGAGAACCAGTTCGATGGAGTATAAATTTACGTGACACTGTCATTCCCAATCGACGGATATTGGTCGCTGGGAGGATGTATCACGGAATTCGAAACTTTGCGTGGGACACAGCGTTACCGGCCGATAACAACCGGTTTTCGTGGGGAAAGGCTTTGTCTTTATCCCATTTAAACTGGCTATAAACACGGTTGTCTTCTCGTTCCTGGATACTGCACGCGTGTGCGCGACTTGACAAATAAATTCTGTTCGTCAGCGCGAAGCAAGTTTATTTGTCGTTTAAATCGCCTTCCTTCTCGAAATACAAATCTGCTTGATACGTCATGCGTGCTCGATGATGTCAATATACGAATAATGGAGTGCCATTGTATGTATACAAATGGTGTAGATCGTTCAAATTGCGTATTACCTTTGAAACATTATTATTTCACGCTATAGACACTGTCTTTGAAGTCAAAGAAGTAACATGTTTATTGAGAATATTGACTCGCAACTGACATAGGCACCTTAGGAATTACCTAAGAGCTATTAGAATATCATGAGTGGTAGGCAATGAGGTTATCTCCGTTTGGCGTCCAGCTTATCTTATCTCTCAGCTATTTGCTTACGGTCTACGTAAATTGTATACCGTAGGTAAGTTTGCGACTGCAAGGGGTGGTGGTTATCGCGCGTTAACGGGGTAAAGATACAGGGTAATTAATATAACAGGTGTTTAATATGCACGAACAATTATTGTCGTGTTATTAATTGAAATTTGGAATTTTTACGTGTCACTCAGTATTTCCGTTGATTTTTTTTATTGCGTCCGGATCACCACTGCTATTATAATGCCTTTGGTTTTGTCCTATGCGATCAGGTCAACAACCACGTCACACCTACTCTCGGACGGAAACACGCTTCTGCGCTTGAATTGAATACTTGTCGTGTAGCCCAAGCGGGCCAGTATGGGATCCCTTGGTAAGACGTAGAGCTACATAATTTTTGTTCTCTTGGATGGTTTTGGTTAGGAAGGAACGCGTAAGAATATCTTTATCATAGTAATGGTATCTCGTTGTAAAGCCGTAGGGTCATAACGACGAAGGAAGCAGAGAAACGTAGATATGTGGGAATCGAAAAATGTTTTTCCGTTTGGTAAAGAGTTCACCAATAGAAGGTGTTTCGTGTTCGCTTTAGCGTGGAATCGCTGGAAGTTCTCGTGCGTAAATGTAAAAAAAAAAACGGGGAAATAATAAATTGTTAGTATCGGCAATAAATTCAGCGTCCCTGAATATTCGAGATAAATTACACTCCTGGGAGAATGTTCCCTCTTCGCGCAATACACCCGTGCCCCAGATATTTCTATTTTATAGGAGGTTCGCCATGTACGTAAGACAGCAATTTTGGAAAAGTTTTTTAACCAATCGATTCCTGTTCCTTATCAAATATACGACCGGTATCGGTTATACCACTCTTCTACCATCTGGAATAGTTTTTTTACGCATCGATGTTTATCGCGGCTCTTTTGCGAAAATTGAGAAAATCGATAAGCATCGTGCACAGGATTGCGTGACGAAATGTGGAGGATAAGAATGCCAGGAAAGCGATGACTAGTCGAGACACGCAGCTTATACGCAAGGTAAAGGTATCTTTCCTTCGTTTGAAAGACTAGTCCTTCCACACCCAGATTGCCGAATAGTTTCCAAGTTCTTCTAACGTTCTTAGGAGTCTGTAGAATGGATGTCATTAAAGGAGTGGCTTTACGAACACATCTTTCCAGGCCTCCTTCCTTTTCGTCGTCTACCTTAGGGCCGTTAAAGAAAACGGTCACGACCCTTGCGAGCGACACAGAAGACCTTATTCCACGTCCGCCAAGCAGAAAGATCATCCCTTTGATTTTTTAAAGTGAATTGTAAATTCGTTGCATACGTTTCCTCAGTATTTTCGCATGTTCTTTTGTTCTGGAGGTCAGTTAAATCGTGGACGCTTTGCAATTGTGCTTCTGCACAGACGAATTTACCGGATTTCTTGGATCTAATTAAATTACCAAGTCAATTTCAAGTGCGATTCAATTTCCAAATAGAGAGACACGTTTAGGCAATGCTACCACAGATTTTGCCAATATATGAAGTCACTGTATTCGTATTAACTTTGTATAGATGGAGGATTTGGGTGTAACGTTTGTTCCACGATTGCCACAAAGACCATAATTTATTTTATTTCACTCCGTGCGAGAAATGCACTTTTACGCATGCTTCGCGTGCGTACAATTACATTTTCGCACGTTGTGAAATAAAATTTTGTGCGATACTCGTGCGAAAAACCTTTTCTAAACTCGTGTGATTGCAACACTCGCTTTCGGCTCGTGCTGCAAACTCACTCGTCAGAAAAAAAATTTTCGCACTAGTATCGTAAAGCACTATTTCTTTATTATTCTAGCGATACTAAGGGTGGGTAAGTTCTTTTTACTAGGTGAAACATGAGCAATGCCACTTTCATGGGGTGCAAACTGTAAAAGCGGATAACATGACCAAAGGATGCTCTTCATGGATGGTAGACATTCTTGGATGGCTCGAAGAATTTTTAGAACGTCAATGGCGTCAATCATGCGTAACGTTTCTTCTGTGCTACTAGCACTCGTTTTTATATTTCATGGTCTTTTTTTGTATCTTCTACGAAAGTACTTCGGAAAATATGTTTGAAATTTCGCGCCACTACCATCCTTCCCAAGATTGGAACGTTAAATATCGACACGGCTATCCAGTTTACTGACATCCACAGACGTCGGGTATACACATAAATTCGTAAATATAACACGTAAAGCAGAGACGTGTGCATAAACTTTTTGCTAAAAATTCCTTCCTCCAGTAGAACGATGATTTTTTTTATTAAAATCCGCCTTGAAAGGTGACGAGGCGTTTTCTAGAAAACGCTGTCGAGCACCATCGAAAGGAAGAAAGTATTTCGTGGGATTTAGAAAAAAAAATGCTATCCTTCCTCAGTGAGTTAGAAATTGTGTATAGCGTCGGTAAATGGGATTTCATTTCAATTCATTTTGCGTCATTTTTCTTCGTTGAATATTCCACCACGTGATTTAACAGTTTGTTCAACATTAACGCTTCGGATATTGTGAACGAACGTTCAATAAATTTCTCTCGAATTCTATTCCCGATGGTACCTACATCACGTGATAGATGCATCACAACAAATAATATTTTGCTACGTAAATTCCAAAAACTTTCAACCCGCCTCTTCTCTTCGCCAGACATTCCAATTTTAAAGCTGGTACCCAGTGTCATAATTCCCGAGACTCCCGTGCGCGGCGCACGATAGTTAATCATGCTGTTAAAGCAAACACCTGACTAAATACGCCTATGGTACATTCACATCGCGTCTCTTCTCCGATCTCCATAAAGTACCTTCTATACCACCATGCAATTCTCTTTTCACCTTTCACATAATTTCACCGCTAAAGTCACAGATACGACACGGTTCCCGGGTGTTGTATCTTCGCTAGTGGCGCGTATTCGATGCAAATGCCGTGCGATTTCGAGAGTTCTTTAAATATTATCAGGGATCGCTTCCTGTCTTTGTAAACGGCCAGCCAACTTCACGCGGTCAGTGTACTGCAAGGGGATCCTGCGCGACAAATATTCTAATATGAACAGAGAACAATTCTTCTATCCTTAAAAATACACTGGGGCTACACGTAAATGGGTTCCAGTGTCATTTCAGTCATTATGGAAGCAATGCTGCCAACGACTCCGTTCCATTTGGCTGATATTAACCTAGATTAGTTTTGTCTCCGTGGCGGGTGGCACGTGTCGTATGTACTTGCAAATGAGCTAATTAGCCACAGCTAATGAATGCAAAATGCAAAGGGGGTGCCAATAGCTGGATACGAGCGACTGTCCAAGATTCTGATCGTTCAGGGCGTTGCTTCTTACGTATTGACTGCGTACGAGACGTACCGAGCAGTGGTGTTGTGATTTATTATAGTAGTAACACGTGAACTGTTTATTAAGTAGTCATGATCGGAAATCGAATTACGTTACTCTATTCGTATGGCTTGCATAAAGGATGGAAGTCTGTCTTTTTGATTTTGTCGGTTGCTGTCTCAGTGTTTCTTTTGCTGAAATTGATATTAATTGTTACGCGGGTGTTTTGCTATCGTGATAGCATTCGAGTATAATTAGATACGCTGGAATGTTTTCGATTTATTAAATATAAATCGCGCACCTATCATCGATACGCTCGCTGAACCTTTATAGTGATGATTACGCGCGATTGATTGGACACGTTGTGAAGATGCGATGCCACGTCATTGGTAATGCTGACGTCACTGATGTGCTGATAGTTTAATTGATTGTACTTATACCTTTATACTCGGCGCGATTATGTAGAAGAATAGTTTCTTCGTATTTCAATTAGCGGTTTTTTCTTGAATCGGTCGAAAGGGTTCAATACCGCGTGTGATGAAAGACTATAGAAACTTTGTGATTTGTATTTTTGAAACGGTCCGAGATATCCGGTTCTATTTTCAAGCATTTCTCATTTCTCCTCACGTTTCACCGTCAATTTGTCTCGCACAATTCTAATAGAAATCAGCCCAAAAGAAATTGCAATATATATTTTCCTAACATTCACGTCAATGAAAACGCGTCAATCACACGTCCGCACCTGCAAAAAATCACTGGTAAAATTCACGAATATTTAATAACATTCGAAACCTCGTAGCCGTCTGCGTAGTCAGAAATTCAAAGAGCCAGACTGATTTATTTCCATGCCCCAAGATATAAACACGCGCCTACGTAAAAATCAATTTTCCGATTGCAAGTATCTAAAAATAAAAATAACAGAATCCAATAGCGTATAAATGATTTTCTGTCGAGAGGTTCGAACGTTTTAGAAAAATTACATTCGCTTCGTATCAAAAAGAGAATTGCCTTTTGCCAGCTGGGTCAATGAAAACTACCATGCTTCTCGTTGTTCGCAGACAGTCGAAGAGTCTGTTGGCACGAGACTGCGTTGCAGTCTCAACGTAAGCAAAGGAAACTGCACGTTGGCCAACAGATATCTCGAAAAAAAAAAAGAAAGAATTCTGTAGTTAAACTGTTTACTAAAATGGAGTCCAGCCGTCGCCACATTGACGCTGCATGTGAATTTATGTATTCAGTGTTGTTCGACCATATCAAACGTATCAGCCATATTAATCATACCAGACATATTAGGCGCATTACAGTCTTCTTACTTATGCAGTCCTTCTCCCATTACGTCGATTGACCCGCGTGCTACTCGTACTACTAACAGAACTAGCAGCGGCATACAACACACGCCGTGACATAACGGAGACTCTTGCACTCGTCTGCCATTCCATTGTCGGTTCGCTTATTCGAGCAATTACCAAGTAACCGGTCGGTTTGTTCATGCGTGTCCATAAGAGACTACGTCATTCAAAAAGAAAAGGGTTGAACGAACCGTATGTCGTAACAATGTTACTTCTGCCGGAGGGCTCCTCGTAAATTACATCTAAACTTAGCACAATGTCCACTAAACACCTTGGTCGTTTTCGCCATATTTCATCGTGTTGTTATTACCTATTTTACGTATTGGGAGAAACTTTGAATAACCGTTTCAGTGGTTTTAACACTTTTGACGATTTTTTTTCTATATTCTCCCTTGTTGCTGTTGGTTCGTTAAACATGGCTGCTTCGGGTATTATGGTTTCGCAGAAGAGCATAACATGTCGTGGCGGTTGCGACGTGAATCGCTTTGAAGATGTGACTCTTAGGTGGAAAGAGGATTTATTCTGTCTTGGGATATAAATGGTGGTAACTCCCTCCTGCCTTGTCAGTCTCTACCAATGAAAATTTCAAAGAGGATTGAAGAATTTTCCGGGTTACGGTTATGGTGGACGTAATGATTTTTCGTCTTGTATCACATATGGTCACGTGGATATCGGTCGGTGTGGTTATCCACTTCGTGAGAGGCACGAGACACGGTTTATTATTATAGGTCACGCCTTGCTACTCACAAGGGTACTCGTATTTTCCTACGGCCTTGGCAAATATCCTTTCTTTTTTTTACCATAATCTAAGACGGGATAGGTTGACACTTGACCTTCCGGTATTAGTTCCAGGTGATGCTGCGTCTTTGTTTTTTAAAACGAACTGTTTTTTACTTATCAATTTCGTTCTTGGTTACATCCGTCATTCTGGTATCACTCCGAGGAGAGGATCGTGAGAGGAGTACTCGAGGTGCTCGATTCGAAGATGGTACGTTACTTCCTTCTTCAGCAACTCTTCCTGAAGAGCCGGATGTCTAGGAAGTACCTCCTTCATCGCCCACCTCTTGTGCCACTTGAGAGCGATTAAAACCAATCGTCTTCGTATGCATCATGGAGATATTTGGGTTTTGATTTATCTATCGAATCACCGTTTTCATCTTCTACGACGTCTCTATCGATTCCTGGAATAACCGTAGCTTCAGTCGACTTGGATCAATCGTGAAGGATTCTTTAACCCAGCAATGATTGCACCTTCATTTATCCGTACTGAACGAGAAGACTTACGTCGAGATGCAAAGAAATGACCAGCAAGAAACCCGTTGACACCATATTGGGATTGCATGGTTTCACGTGGAGTATATCTACCTGGCCATTGCTTCTGTTTCTGCAGGCGATGTTCTCGGTCGTTTCTGCAGGCGTAGCCAGACGGTAGCAACGGATGCACCGTACTGATCTTACGGCTTACTTTACTTCGAGTACGTGATCCCCATTTACGATCAGAACGTAGGAGAAGTCCGTTGGTTTGTTCTATCATTGCTCTCCTCTCCTCTTCTCTCTCCCTCTCTCTCTTTCTCTCTCTCTCCTGCTCACTAAGCTCTTATATACTTTTCTCGTTCATTCATTCATTCCTACTATTACCATACCTACTGCATTTCTCGGTGCATTTCAGCACCTGAAGCTTTTTCCGTCCCGTTTCATCATCCTAGGAAGAACCTTTGCTGCTAGTGCGTTACGTATCAAACTTCAAAGAGGCAAACCTTTTCAATACCAACACAGTTGCTACTTGTAACTTGTGTACCGGTCGACCTAAATTTCGTGAGTTTCCTAGTCGCTCGAGATATGAGGTTAACGAGTGTTAACGTGCTGGACGAGACTGATGCTGTCACGTCGATAATTAATGATAATTATTCTTTCTTTCGTTACGGAGTTTGCATTTCATCAATCGTTGAACGAACAAGGTTCATGAACTCGACTGTTACACAGCTGGAGATACCAATTGGCTTTGTATAGGTTACTCAGTATAGAAAACAGTTTTTTCTAGTACTGAGCTACTTTTAGTAGATTCGGAGTTAATGTACCACGATATCGAGGTACTAACCTTTCGGTTTATGTACTTTTCTCGCGGGAGACTTTCCGCACGCGTTTCTACGTAAACGGTCCGGAACGGAGGGATGATTTGATTTTGAAAGTATAGTTGAAAACTGTTTTTTTTTCCTTCAACTGACGTGAATGGGGTTGATTTTTGAGATTGCGACATTCCTCTGTCTGGATTCAGCACGATTTCATGTGTGATGTCTGCATTTTGAAATTGTGACATTTCCGTATACGTTTTGATAACACTTTACCTCACTTTTTGATTTTATTCCGTCAAATTAATCGTGATACTCCACCTTTACTCGAGAAGCTCTTTTGGAATGTTACTGATGCGTTTAAATTCGGAAGGTAAACCACACGTGCACAAGATGCAGTTTGCACGAAAGTGCTGTTTGTACTGACAAAGGGAGTTTCTCGTGGCAGGATATGAGTTAGTTAGATTGTTGACTGACGATATCGCAGAAGAAAATGTGCGGGAAATTCTCAACAAGCAGCCTGAACGATATCTTGTTTGACTTGTTTTCCAAGCTTGAACTACACAATTTTGAATTTACGGATAAATCCATTACAAATTTTTCTTTTTCGTTTCCCGTGAGGAATGTCACATGAAATTGTACAAAAAGACGTTTAAAAATTCTTCATTTACATACAGTACGTCATTCTCCGATAAAACCTCCAGACACTTTACATGCAAGAAGATTAGATAACTACTGGCGAAATGCAGTGGTAGAGATAATGGACGTTTGCGTAGGTGCATATAAATGGAATGCAAATAATGAAGAATTCGTTGATCCATTATCGTACGGTGCACCCGAGACGATAATGGAACACTTGAATAATCAATGATCATATTCCCTATGCAGTCTATGAATTAAACTCAATTAATCACTAATATCCGCTCAACCACGTTTTTCTCATTAATTTTTCATTTGCAGACGAACGAGAAGATGTACAGAAGAAAACGTTCGCCAAATGGATAAACTCCCAGTTACTCAAGGTAAGTAGCAATGATACCTGTTACTAATTGATACCCTATTCAAACTGGAATTCTCGCTTGAAGTTTTAGTTTCCGCTACTCCATTGAATAATTAATTAGTGCAATTAACGATTTGCCCAGTAATTTTAGAGCGTTCGGTATATTAGGACGATAATAGCAAATTTCGTGAAAGCTTCTCGTTACCGTGAACCGATTCTATTTATCTTCCAATTTACGGATCCTGTGCGTCGAAGAATTTTCGCTAAATTGTGATAGAGACTTATGGATATACCTGTATATACAGTAGTCACTGTCGCGACAACTTTAATTGTTGCTTCGCCGCAAGAATCTTCGAAACGTTTAATTCATAGATCACGTCCGTTGTTTCGTTAGCCAATCGATTGGAAAAAAGTGCGGAACCTGCAACTCATCTGAAAAGTACTGTACGGCGAACTTAAAGACATTTAACGCTATCCCTCGTGTGCACACGTGCGTCTGCTTTGAATTTCCGAGAGAACTTTACCGCGTAGGATGTTAAAACTTGTTACTTATACAGTCTCTATGTAGTTCGCCCCCGTTACCGGATTCCAGTAACGTAATATTAACCGACTCCTTCACTGGCACTGGTAATTATTTGTGCGTGTGTATATATACATATATACACAACTAATATGCGAATCCTTGGCTTTGTATTTCGCAGAATCATCACGAGCCAATCGCAGATCTCTTTGTCGATCTGAGAGATGGAAACCGCCTTCTCTCGCTACTGGAAGTCCTTACTTCTAAAGCATACGTGAGTATACGTTATTCTTTTTTATTATTATTTTTATTTCTCAGCAGTTGGTTGCATCGTTAAACGAAAGCATATGCCCTTTATAGAAAGACGACTGTCATGGTACATAGTGCAATATGAATCGCATGCTATATCGTGTATAATTAAATAGACTTATATACAGAAGACACGCAAGTGTATATGCATCTACGACTCGATGTAGATGACTTCCCATTTGTTCTCTCGCTACGATTATAACTGGACTCTGTTTGGGAATGAAGTAATGGCTGATTTTAAATGACGGACGGCGAACGAACGATTAAAACGCTCCTGGCGATGACTATTCTTTCTCTCGTGAATGTCAACTGTTTTCATAGTCCTTGCGGCTCCTGATGCTGATTGCGTATGGAATTCCTAACGATAATCTTGGAATTCGAGCGATTCTTCACATTCTTAACGATGCTGGAGATAGGGGACACGTGACGTAATCAGTTCTTGTGAATCATCCTGTAGCTTGTGTATCGTCGACGCTCTTGCTTGCATGCAGTCAGCATCAATTAATCGTCATTGGGACGAGTAAATGATCGAGTATCGCACTAAATGCAGCTACCTTCGATATTAGGGGATGGTAGGGGGTGCTACCTTAAATGATTTATGAGGGTTGTCCTTCCTGAAATATTTTCTTCGCGTTTTCCGTATGAGCTACTGTTCTTTCATATCGTGTATTTCGTTCAGGTGCGCGTCGTTTGTTGAAAATACTGCATGAACATGACGATAATCGATGGGAGAGAGATGCAAAAATGTCGTGTGCAGAATGCGCCTTTGTTTACCCTTTATGTTTCCGCCTTTTACGTAATTATTAGCTATACTTTAGACGTCTCGTCTCATGGTGGAATTACTGTTTGATATTGCAGAAAAGGGAACGCGGTCGGATGCGAGTTCATCATTTGAATAATGTTAACAAGGCATTGCAAATTCTCGAACAGAATAACGTAAGTGCTCAGTGTGTTAATGATTGTCAGTCTGGAATTCTTATGAGTCTCTAGCGAGGAAATTTCCACGTTTTATAAATAAATTGCTATTTATTTTTAGGTAAAACTCGTCAATATTAGCAGCAACGATATCGTCGATGGCAATCCGAAATTAACGTTGGGTCTGGTCTGGAGCATTATTCTTCATTGGCAGGTGAGTATCGATAGCGTAATTTGACGTGATTCGTTAAAAAAAAAGAAAGACAGCGAACGTCGTATCGA
This sequence comes from Pachycephus smyrnensis, assembly GCA_030142225.1. NCBI lineage: Eukaryota > Metazoa > Arthropoda > Insecta > Hymenoptera > Cephidae > Pachycephus > Pachycephus smyrnensis. Next base: position 1,793,619 of record JARQST010000573.1, read on the forward strand.
GTTTATTGATCGTATTTTGCAAAAATAGGTCGGCGGGTGTAAGAAAAAAATTACTTGCTTTATCACCCCTACGATCGAAGCACCCGATCAATTCCAAGTGATCCTACGTCCCCGTATAAAGTTTCATATTGGAAGAGAAGACATTACGTCATGTAAACCCCTACTACCCAGTCCGCTATTGAAAGATTATTGGAGATTCCTTGAAAAGCGCGAAGACAATAGTTACACCGATCGCTTGAAAATAATTCCAATCCAGCGGCGATAATCGAACAATCCAAAATGTAATTACGTTGAGAAAGTCGTAAGCATTAATTGCACACGGTAGACAAAAAATGAATAATACTATTATCATTTGGTTTATTTGAATTTACCTTGCATTTTTCATATTACGTAATTGATATTGGATATGAATAATACTTGTACCATAGATATTTATTGCTAAATGGGATGAGATGTATGTACTAATATTACAATCCTGTTTTGACACTAAAAGATAATACTATAAGGTACAGTGAACAGATCTTGGGGTCACGTTGCAATGTCGCATCTGTGGAGTTTCATTATAATCGATAAAAATAGACTAACGATTTACTTGTGCAGGTTCATTACCATCTGAAGGACCTGATGACGGAATTGCAACAGACAAATTTGGAAAAGACCCTTCTAGCCTGGTGTCGTCAAAATTCTCAGGTAATAACGGACAATGGGAAATTGTCGTGTAAAAATTACTGGAAACATATCCTTTTTCATTAAATTTTAAATTGTAATTGACATATCCGTTTCAGAATTATCCCGGTGTCGATATTAAGAACTTCACTACGTCATGGTCTGATGGGTTAGCCTTCAACGCTCTTCTCCACAGATGGAAACCGCACCTGTTTGACTTCAACAACGTCGCTCGTAAACATCCTAATGCGAGGCTCGATCATGCTTTCCGTCTTGCCCAGGAACATCTTAATATCGAGAGACTCCTCGATCCAGAGGGTAATTAATAGTTTGGATCAATTACAGTATGCAGTTAATTTATGTGTTAATTAATCCATGTATATCGTTGTTCATTTTGTTATGTATTATTTGGCAGATGTTAATACGTCGGTGCCGGATAAGAAGTCGATAATGATGTACGTCATGTGCCTCTTTCAATCGTTGCCTCATTCTGGAGATGATGTTGGTGATATAGCTCTTTCCGTAGCTAGTGATTCCAGTCCTGTAACAACGCCCGGAGTAGAGGTACAGATTGTAGAATTAACGTTTGTCCTTTCTCTGCGTTAACGGAAAATGTTTGAGAACCAATGATTTTCTCACAAATTATACTTTACTCCTGTTTTAGAGCTCTTTGTCGTTTGCAAATTTCGGTATGCCGAGTTCGCGACCTATGAGCCTTGCCACTAATGTCTCAGTGGAGCTTGGTGGTTACCAAGTTGCCCTGGAGGAAGTACTAACATGGCTTTTGGAAGCGGAGGATAAATTAAACCACGCTCCGGAACCTGGCGCTACTTTGGATATATTGAAGCAACAATTCCACGAGCACGAAACCTTTTTAATGGAACTGTCACGGCATCAGGATGGAGTTGGCGCTGTCTTAGAGGAAGGGGCGCGACTACTCGCTGAGGGGGGTTTGCAAAAGGATGAAGAACACGAAGTTCGTGTTCAGATGTCCTTGCTTAATTCACGGTGGGAAGGACTTAGGATGCGTGCTATGGAAAGACAGTCTCGAATACACGAGGTAAAATAAGACACAGCACTCGCGATTGTACTAGTTTGTTATCTTATTTAATTAAACGCGTCCGGATTGTACGACTTCGTAACACGCTTTGATGTAAAGATATCTTGTTATCTGCCAAGGTTCTGATGGAGATGCAACAGAGCCAGCTGGACTCGCTTAGACAGTGGCTAACGAAAACTGAGGATAGAATTTCTCACATGGCAGCTGTTGAGCTCAATCAATCAGGATTGGATGATCAGATGAATCAGTTGAATGAATTGGAGAAAGATATACAGGAGCAGCAACACGTTGTGGATGGTTTGCGAAATATGGTTGTTGTGGTCGACGAGGAGAACTCTGAAGCTGTTTATGCTCAGATGGAAGATCAGCTGTCCGCTTTGGGCGAACGTTGGACCCATATTTGTCAATGGAAGGAGGAAAGGGGTCACCGCCTCCAATCGTTAGCTTTACTCTGGAAGGATTTAATGGATGATTATAAGAAATTGGTAACCTGGCTCAACGAGACGGAAATAACTCTAAAGCAAATGGAAGCGAACCCTGCTTCCGAGATTGGCGAAGTTCTTGAGCGAATAAAGAAACTCCAGAGACTTAAGATAGAAATGGATTTCAATCACCAAAAGTTAACGTCACTGCAGAAGTCTATCCAGGAATTGGAGGATCAGGGCACTTCTTCAGAGTATGCAAACATATTAGAAAAGATTGAGAATCTGCAGGATCAGTGGGACGCTGTTGGTCAGATTATGGAAGTACAGAGCCAGAGGGTAAGGAAATATATTTTTTATAACATTAACATTCTGATTCAGATTGGTAAGAAATATCAATTTACATACGATATTCTGTTCATCAGATATCGAGTTCTGGGTTCGAATTTGATCTGAAACCTCTTACTGAAACGACAATCACCGGCAACGAATGGATGTCTGAGACTGTCACCAGCATCGCTTACAAGGAAGAAATTGCAGCTTCGGTTAGTATTTCATATATATTTTTTTTATATAAGTTGCTATGTAATTATGTATATTTTTGTTACTAGATTAGCCTTGTTTGAGTATTTATTTATTATATTCCATTTCAGACGTCTCCGCATAGCGACTCCAAGAAACGTCGCATTGCCAGTACGACAAGACAGGAGTTCGATACAGCATTAATTAATTTATACAAGTGGCTAGATTATATTGATTTAGAGATTGGTCGATCCGAAGGTGTTTTCGACGAACTAAGCGTGGAGGAGAAAAAAGTTGTTTATGAGGATAGTTTGGCCGATGTGGAATCGCACAAAGCCGAATACGATAAAGTTCTCGAACTAGGGAAGCAGTTGATTAATGAAATTAAGCAGGAAAATGAGTCGGCCGAAGAAGAGGAGCAGAAAGTTCGTGATCTTATGAATTGCTGGAACGCCAGAAATAACCGACTTCAAGAGATTAAAGAACGAATAGATTTCTTAATGAACCTTAAACAATTCCGTACGGATCTAGCAAGTCTGCATTTAATGCTAGATGGTTACTCAAAATGGTTCGATGGAAATCAAAAGAATACCCAAATAGAGATATTCAGAGTAAGTTTTTCAATTTTTTAAACGATTACTTCTGATATTAACGGCTGTTTATTCGATTTAGGTAAAGCTCAAGTCAATGAATTCCCACGAAGATCGCATGAAGAAATTAACGAGTAAAGGACGGGAATTAATGGAAAATCCAGCTGCCGGAGAAGACAGTGGCGCCATTGATGCTGACATAAAGAAACTTGTTTCTAGCTGGGATGAGTTGTTGAAAAAGTAAGCGAACTCAATAAGAAAATATCTTTTGTTTAAAACATACTGTGTGAATCATCATGATTAAATATTCTACAGGCTGTCAGATCGATTCACGGAATTAAATAATGCTATTGATAAAACACCACCGAAAAAGTACAATGATACAATGGCTGCTCTTGTGTCATTCATAAATAACGTAGAAGGCGTACTGCTCTCTGAGCATGCAATTATGTCCGATGAGGAAACAATGGGGAAACAGCTCAGGAAGTTTGAGGAACTTCAAAATTCTTTAAAGGAGCATCAGGAGAACTTTAGTTACGTTAACAGTACAGGTCAGGAGCTAATTGCGAAGATGAATACTGATCCTCAGGCGCAGAGACTCCGAGAGGAATTGCAAGATCTAAATACGAAATGGAGTGACATTCCCATAATTCTTGAAGAGAGGCAGCAAAAATTAATAAAAGGTATACAGTGATGATCCATTTATTATCGTTCTGTTAGCAATAAGAACAAGAGCGAGAATTGTATTTATTCATTTCATTCTTTTTGTTATTGTTTCTCCTAGACATTGATTCTCTTAAGGAGTTTAATGACGAACTCAAAAGCTTGGAGAACTGGTTAGAAGAATCTACAAGATATCTCGAGGAAGTATCCGAAGATGCTCTTGTTAACGACGTGGAGACAACGGAGTTTAAGCTCGAGCAAATTCGTAAACTTTCCAATGAAATAAACAAGACCAAGCCACGGATTGAGAGTTTGCAAACATCTACGAATAGACTGCTCGAGAACTCGGAGCCGAAGTTCGCGAATATTTTGAACAATAAACTAGAAGCTATATCCCATAAATGGCACGGAGTTGTTGATGGTACGAAAATTCAAGGAGATAAATATGAAAACGCTCTCAGGAAGAACGATGAGGTATTGTTATAAAAAGTAAAAGATAATTTTTCTTGTAATGATACAAATTATTGATATATTGATTGTTTTTCGGTAGATCATTAATGGGATTGATGACTTTACGAAGTGGCTGGCAGGTTTAGAAAAGGAAATACCAGCTGAGTCTAAGATAACTTCTTCCGTTGAACTGTTTCAAGTTCGCGGTCGTTATCAGATACTTAAAGATAAGGTCGATAAGCGCGTGGAGGAGTTCCGAAATCTCAACGAGATGGGTAATGATAAATTATTAAGCTCCGAGGGATCTTCCGTACAAGAACTTGGACGACGATTTACCTATTTGAATGCAAGATGGACAGATGTCACGGATCGTATTTATGAGCGATACAGACAGCTTCAAAATGCGAGTCACGAATATGGAGAATTTCGAGCTTTAGTTGCTCAGGAAAGTGATTGGTTGGATAAACTTGATAAAAGATTGAAAAAGTCAACGAAAAGTGCAGCCGATGCTGAAGAAATTTCAGAGGAACTGGACGTGAGTTATCAAGTCTCATCCACTTGTTTACAATTCTCCTTATTATGTCAACAAAAAAATATAACATTCAATTTCAGGATTTGGAAAATTACGTGCGAAACCGTCCAGAATCTCGATTCTCAAAAATCCAAGAAATTGGTAAACAACTCGTCGAAAACGACATAATGACACAATCCATCCAAACAGACGTAGAGGCTTTAACGAGTCGTTGGGAAAATTTGAATAAAAAGGTAAAAATAAGTTAACCACATAAATACTAGTCGTTACTAATATTAAAATATTCTCATCATTTCTTCGGATACATATATCTCACAATGCTTGGAATGTTGGGATCATCATCCAAAGAAGCGCTTACGCTTGAGTAAGCAAAACATTGGCTTCCCATCGAATAACTGCATGTAAACGATCCAGTCAATCAAAGAATGATTCATGTTTGATTACGTTGCATCAATTATGCACATGAAACTTTATGTGATCGTCATCTTAGTTTATTGCGAGCAATATCAAAGGCTATTATTAAAGTTTTCAAGATAAGGATACTTATTATTTGCCACACGGGCAACTTTTAGCGATTGGGCGTTATATGGCCAAATGCATAGAATAAAAAGATATGTTATGGGAATTACGGAGTTGCTTCGGCGCATATGACAGGTAGAAAGATAGAGTTGTGTTGTTGAGTAGGCAGGGGAACGGGCGAAGCTGTTGGAAGGATCAGTGAAGCAAGCTCAACAATCCGAAGGGCGAATACTAGCTCTTCAACATTCCCTAACGCAAGTAGACTCCGTACTAACTGCACGTCTTGACTGCGACCTCACTGCTGACGATTTGCCACATGACTACCAGGTCTGTCACGATTATTATCTATTACTTATATCGTACCTTCCCTAATGACAATTCGGAAGTTAAAGATAGACAAGTAGATAATAGGTTTTTTTTTCAAAATTCTCATCAACAATGAATATATTGCCTACAATCATGAATTCGTGGATAAGTGTGTTTTTGTATGAAAGCATGCTGCATCCTTATAGCATGAAAAATACTTCTTGACAATTTTTGTACATATATTGTCATTATACGTCAATGTTTGGTAATGACAAGTGTTTATTTGTATAGCATGAAAGTGTTTGTAATGTCAAAGGTATAACCAGTCTTACCGTGTTACATGTACATGAGATTTTTTTATGAATAATTGCGTGCAGAAATTAATGGAGGAGATGGAAAACCAGCAGAGTACACTTCAAGAAATGGCGGCGCAGGTCGAAGCTTATAAAGCTGCTGGAAAGAACGAAGCTGCTGTTAGGTTGCAGGAACAAATGTCATTGATTGAACAAAAGTTTAATGAGGTTCAAAGGAAGTTCCAGCGTTTCCGCTGTCCTACGAATCTTGAGCCCAGACTGTCCAGGGCCCTTAGAGAACTTAGAGGTATTGAGGAAGCTACGTGTCTGTTGGAATTATCGTCTGAGGATCCCGAGGCAATTGAAGGCCAACTCAAACATTGTTTGGTAAATATAATAAGTCTTGTACAATAAGTCAAATATACTAGAATGACACTGACAGATTCAACTTTGTGTTATAGCGATTTTATCAGACACTGAGTGAAATTAAAAGTGAAATTGAGAGCATCATCGTAACCGGCAGGAAGTTGGTTGAAGATAGGAATGTTTCCGAGCCAGAAAAGTTTTCCAAACGCATTGACACACTCAAGGAATTGTATAATAAAGTACGAAGAACCTGCATTTTTAACTGCATTTATTTATAATAAAAGTATTTAGAAATAAATTTTTTTTTTCTCTTCTAGCTGGGACTGCAAATAACAGAATCGAAGTCTACTTTGGAATCTGCATTAGAATTATCCCGTGACATGTACAAACACATGACGTATATTAACATGTCTGTTGACAGTATAAATAAGGAATTGGATACACAGAAGAATATGCCTGATTTGCCAGTGAACGCGATATATGTAACAGTACGTATCAGTTTGATGTTAACCTCTTGCTTTTTAATGAATAACGTTTATGCAATATTTTCTTTACAGGAAACTCTAATGGAAGTCATTCCACGTTTGAACGTTGTAAGAGATAAATTATTCCGTTCTCAAGATGAGTTTTCAAAACTATGCGACCCAATGTATCTGGAGCAGTTGAAGGAAAGGGTATCCGACGTAATCACCCGATTAGCAAATACCGAACGAAGATTGCGACTCTGCAGTGGTTCAGAGGTAAATTACTAGACACTGAATACAAATTAGACATGATCATAAATTCATGTTACACTGTGGCAATGAAAATTATTTAATTCCTTAGGACGAGCCAAATGTCGATGAAATAAATGCGTGGTTGCTGCAAACCGAAGAGAAATTGAATAAGCTGGATGCTGTTCCAATGGACCAATTGAATGAGCAACATTTTAAAGAATGCAAGGTAAAAACATATTTCAATCTTTAGAGCGCGGTTTACGATCGAAATTTATTCATTATTATACTCAGTCATTCGAAAAATATTTATTGAGATTCTACTGTGCTTCTTTGACTGTCAGGCTATACAGAGTGAAATGATAGAGACAAAACCGAAAGTCACCCAGCTCCAACGTTTCTCCTTTTATCCAAAAGTGGCGGAGGTTTGCGACAAGTGGGAGGATATTTCCAACAGAATACAAGTACGTAGGATTTATTGCGTCCCATTCTTCGAGATAATAGCATTCTCTTATCAGTTCTCTACAATAGACATAACTTATTATTCTCAATCACTCATTGCTTATCATTCGTGGCTTATAATGTGCTTTGCACTTTTAACAACTGGTACATGCAATTCTTGTGCTTCACTGTACCTACTATTTATTCTTATGTACATACCTACGTATACAGAAAATGGGTACATTGATTTTTCAGCAATGTTTACAGATTTTCATGACTCTAATACTACGTGAATTATGTCTCGTTTTTCTATACGTAGCGCACGACTCTATCCCCAAGTTGCTGACGCTCTTTCGCTTACATTTTTCTTCCACCCTCTTTTTGTTCTTGTCAATATTCCTGCTCCACGGTAATAAATCATTTAAGAGGTTACGATGCCTATAATTTGTGTTTAAACATTCTCATCGCTGTTTCAAATTGTTTTATAAATAATAGTAAGGTCGCGAGTGTAATTGTTATACATCACTGTAATTTATTATCGTCAGCACTTTAGGACATTTCTACTGGACGTACATCAGTACTGTAATTCATTTATAATTGTAGTTTATTACTAATAGAATCCTGTAACGTTATGATATAGATATATTATAAAGGCATAAATAATGGACGGCTACACGACTGTTCGATGTGACTGCATTGTATGATATTGTGTGATTGATGACATATGCGTATCGGAGTATTATTATGTTCTTGTCCAAGAGGTGTCCTCTGCTTATCAAAGGTACTAGCTTAATGATTATGGCACAAGTAAATAATGCAATCGGCACGAAATAGAAAATACGTCCTTGGTGGCTGGATCGGACGAATCATATACTCTTATCATCAAAATAACACGTGGAATTGTCTCTCCCCTCAGAAACATGGATCTGACTTTAATCCCCCATAGAGAAGCGTGAAAGTAAGGACGTACAAACATTTAAGGGAAGAAAGTAGTTTAATGCGAAAACACACGAAAGACGTTGCACTGGTGATGGACATAGGTGGAGCAAAAGCAAAATGAAACATACCAAAAAAAAAACAAATTCAGCTTGATTCGCACAGCGCATACATAGTTCGCCTCATTTGGCCTGGCTTAATATTGTCATCCCCCATTAACACGCTCTTTAATCTAACTGGCGCTTCACCATGAAGTTACTGTTAAGAATCATATTTTCGCAGGAATGGATACACAAGATCACTGATAGTTTATTGATTAAGAGTAAGACAGGTGATACGAAGGGGAGAGACATTGTGGGGCAGGACAGATTGCCTAAAGAGATAGAACATGATACAAAGATCCTTCGTAAGAAAGAGAACAAACTAGTAGACGAGGACGAAGAGATGTATGGAATAGGCTATCTGAATCCTGCCTTTGATGATAATCAGGCTACTGCTTCCATAACCCCTGAAAGTTCACCAATAGACATCCCCCTTCGAAGTCGCAAGTCTTCTGCGAAGACAGAGAAAGCCAAAGCCAGGCTGATTGACGTTAGCAGAACAGTTAGAAGAAGATTAGATATGAGCTCGATACCTGATGTGGTGCAGACTTCTCAGCCACAGGTAATCAATTCGGATGAAGAATCGTCTTCCTCGCCACAGTCCGACAGAGATCCTCGTCTCGTAGATGACGACGAAGAATTCTTCTTAGCCAAGAATAGCAAACTGTTCTCTCAAGTCTCTACAAACACATTAACTGCGACAGACGCGAAGCCTATTAAAGTGGTCAGCTCTCAGCCTAATTCATTTCACGTTGTTGAAGTGAAGGAAATGGAGATCGTCAAGTCAGTGGCATCGCCTGAAGATCGTGTGGTCCTACCGAGTGCTAATGTCAGTGTAGAGCAGATGCCTCAGGTCGTTGAGAGAGTTGAGATCATAGAGGATACAGAAACCGAACCGGAGTCTCTCGATACGGATTCTGAGGAACGCGAGAATAGAGTCAAGATTTCGGAATTGTCTGGTCAGTGTAGTCCAGTAGTGAAGAAGAAGGAACTGGTTCCTATATTAAAAAAGAAGAGATCATCTGACCAGGATGTCGTGAAGAGCACCAAGAAGCTGACTCTGAAGTTGGATATTGGCGATGAGAACGCTGATCTTTCAAAATTCTTGAATGAGGCTCTGAAAGAACCACCGAGCGTCCTGGTACCTGGATTCAAAGTTTCACATACGGTCACTGCGACGCCACCCCCAACGCCATCTCAAGAACCAGCCTCAGTTAGTTTGAAAATTACGGATAGAGTTAATAAGAGTGAGAAAACTACTGTAACAACTTGGAAGGACACTGAGAGTGTTGCTGAATATTTGATACTGGATGACAATAAGCCACATTCTAGTCAACAGGATACTACTAAAGAGAAATCTGAGGTCGAGCCATATACTGGTACCAGGAGGAAGCAGCCAGACACATCTATCGATGTGAAGGAAGTGACCTTCTCGAGGGAAATTGAATTTTCAAAAACTTATGAAATCGTTGGTAATATGAGTTCGAATGAGGAGGTTAGACAGTATCGAAAATCACCGTTGCCAAAGAGAATGAGAAGTTTGTCATCTGATGATACTTTGGAGGATTGTGACAGTTTTTATGGAAGCGACAAGGAGACTGATGATGCTGTTATTTTTTCGGACGATACCGAGATCGATGTTGGTAGCTCCAGCTCGGAGGGCGAGGACGCTAGCGTAGGAGAACATGTTGAACACCTCTTGGACAAGGTAATGCCGAAGGCTCCTTGCTTTGCCATCACACTATTGTGCCAAGTATTATGCAATTAACGATGCATTCACATATCGCAGTAACTTTCATTGTTTCGATTATAATGCAGTAACTAATTCTCATTATTCTAATATCATACACAATATCGTTGTATAATATACCTGTGGCATGTAAAGGATTATTTTTCTTTAGATAAAAATCGAAAACCCGATGCAATTCGATGCGCGAAAAACCAAAGCTAATAAAGTATTTAGCGATGCGAGATCACCTCGAGCTCAGGGTGGTCCATCCAGAGCGGGATTAGAAAGAGAGATCATTGAGTTTGAGCAAGCCGCTCAGATGATGCTGCGCAGAATGGATGTGATGTTGATGACTGTAAATGGGGTAGCAAATGAAAAAAATCCTGTCAGACGTCTGGAGGTACGTTTGCTTTTGAGAAATGATTTTTCTTTATATTTATACAATTTTCATCTGATCTAATCAATTCTATTTGCATCGTTTTAATCATAGATCCTCAAAGACGAAGTGAGTTGTTTGAAACCCGATGCCGCCAGCTTGATAAGCAAAGGCGATGGTTTAGTTATGATTGTGCATATGACCGATCCTGTGCGTGCTGAGAAGATCAAGAACGAACATCACGATAAACTGAGGAGCAAATGGCATCAAGTGATGTCGGAAGCTGAGGCAAGACGACAGCAGGCACAAAAAGCTGACGAGATGCTGAGGCAATACAACAAGCTGGTCACCGAATTTGAAAACTGGTTTGTCGACGTTCCACTAAAACTGGAACAGGCCAATAATTACGAAGGTCAATTGGAGTCATTTACTGAGGAGTTCGACGCGAAACAAGAGCAAATACGTAAATTGAACGAATTAGGGAGCGAATTGAAGAAGCTTAATATTGGACACTCTGAACTTGTACGTTATAGTATCAACAGTAGATGGCAAGAGATAAGCTCGCAGTTCAAGAGATTTAGTGGCAGTAAGGACAAAGAGAAGCATGTTACTGATAAGAAGATGGAATTGGTACGTATTAATTTTTATGATATTCCTTAATTATTTTCTTCATCCCTGTTCTAATTTCGTATTTAAAGTTTATCAGAAGTTCTCCTAAATGATCACTTAATTTTTTAAAATATTTTTGTTGAAGGATATTGGTGGAATCACGACCCAAGATTTTGTCACAAGAGTAAACAAATTGAGAGAAGCAATATCAACAATATCACGATCATTAAATTCGACTCCATTAAACGGCAAGGATTACGAACTGTTTCCAAGCCAAGAAGACTGCCTAAAGAAGATAAGCAATGCCTTAAACATACTGAAGCCCAGCGTCGAAGAGATAGGCTACCTTTGTGAAACTCTTATACGACAATCTCGAAGAGACCAAGCCGAACACATGCGTCGCATGGTGGAAAAATTGAAGGACGAATGGTTAAACGTAAATCACAAGAATAGCGAGCGATACAATCGCTGGACAAAGTGTCATGAGAATTGGAAAGAAATTCACAATGCATGCTGGTCGTTTTCCGAATGGCTAGAAAAGACGGAAGAAGCATTTAAGAAAATAAACAGTGCGGGACCCTCGAAGGGATCTAAAACAAAAGTATCAGAATTAGAACAAGAGGTATCTCGAATGCAACGTACCATAAATGCCATCACAGCTCAAAACGTTGAGATCCTGAATCGATCGTCACCTGAAGACGTCGCAGATTTACAAAAAATGGTGGAAAATCTAAGGCGTCGTTGGCAGCACTTGATAAACGAGTTAAACACGCGGAAGGATCGGTAAGATTGTATTCAATTGCGTAAAGTTTAATTGCTTGGGGGAGAAATTAATTAATTCCATAGACAGTCGTAGCTCTAAATACGTAAAATTTGAATTCTTGTTTTGCGTTTCCCTGATAATGATTTGTAGATCTGGCAAAACTTATATATAAAAAGTTGGCTTGAATGCGTGGTAGGCAGGAGACATAGTCCGGGAGGCACTATTCTCTCCATTGAGCTATTTTAGTTGGCGCTTGACTGTCGCGCCGAGTCGAACGCACTTCGAATAACTTTCGACAAATGTCATGTATTTCGCCGGTTTAATGCTACTGACGATGCAGTCGATCACCTAGATGATTGTGAATCATTAATTTGTACATTACAATACCTTGCGTAACTGTTGCGTGGTGGAATCAAGACTATTGCTATGTGACTGGTTTGAATGTACTGAAGAATGTCTTGTGATTTAAGGAACCTCGCCATGGAGAAGAAAGTTAATAACGACGACAGAGTATTGGATGCTGCGTACAACATCATCGATCAAGTCAATTCTTTACTGGTTTCCACAGCTAATCCGTCGGATGACACTTCACTTTCAATAAGACTGTCAATGATTAAGGTACGTTGGATGATATTTACGTTTAATTATGCCGGTAATATTGTTTCTTCATTATTCTGACTCGTAAATCATTTTAAAATAATTGAAACGTATATCTATATATTGTTTTTATATCTCATTTACATTTCATTCATTAAAATTTGGCGCTTGATAACGTCACATAAATATACTCCCAAAAATTGAAATTTTTATTACGGCCTTTTTGTCTAATCAATTTGATTGATATGTCGTAATGCGATTTAATAGTCTGATAGTGACGTAATGTATCACAGCAATACAGCGCATCTCAAACATTTCTGACGTTTACTGTTAATTCACTAGTAGACTTATGACAAAGTACAGTTGGCTTCGAATTGTAAGCGCATATAAAAAATTCATTGCACTTTCTCGTATTGCGCTTTCTCGTATTGCACTTTGATATTTCGAGACTCGACTGCAGTGAAATTAAATAAACCAAGTTGCATCCTAATAATATCGCGATGTTTCCTGACTCTGGAGGCTTATGCGTGCCAAGACTCAAATAGCAGTGAACTCCAATTTTTCGCAAGTTTAGTAATACGTTTTCCTAGATAGAACATAACCTTTATCAAACAAAAAAATTATACCAATAACTGTACGATATCCAATTATCCAATAATAGTAAAGCACACGAGCTATTTTTGTACGACTGGACGTATTTCATTAGCATGGGGTTACCCTGGAAATAGGTCTTATCCCACAGAGATTTTATAGTTCAGTGATCCATAAATAACCTCGGTGTATACACCAAAAATAAACGTAATTGCTAATATTTTACCACAACATTTTTTCACCTAATTTATTTGTATCCAGGCAAGAGAAGAAGAATTGATCTCGCGAAGAAGAAGCATGGAGGCGCTACGCAATCTACATAATATTCCACGTAGCGAGGATGACTACAATAAGATTCTCATCGACATGGAGAAGGTATTATTATTCTTTTGATATATTTAATATGTAAATTTCAATTTAGCGATACCGATACTCGAAGTAGGAAGTTTTACTGTGTTTTTTTTGTTCGACCCTCTACATATTGTTTACACGGTGTGTTTTACGCCTAAGGGCGTTACTGTTAGATATTTATCCATGCGAAATTTTATATGCGCATTTCAGGCCGGCACAAATCTTTCATCTCATCGTGAGTACGTCGAAAATAAACTCACGTCCCTAAAGAAGTACGTACACAGTTTGGACACTGTGATGACGTGGGTCATGGAAACTCGCACGAGGCTTAATATTTCTCGTGAATTACCACAGCAGGAACGAACTAAAGTCATCGATAATATCATGGTAAGTCTACTCAAGTTCTTGACGTAGAGGTGGCTACCCCTATATTAACTTGGTTGTTTACTCCCATGATGTTTACATTTACAGGTCAGTGTAATGGATCGTGAGATGGAAGTGAAGGACGTTCTTGAAAATTATACCAACATAGAGAAAGAATGCGAATCAGCAAAGCAGCCAATATCCGTTGAGCTTCAGGTAAGGAACATATTTGCGTATCAAGTTATCGACAGATGATATGAAATCAATGATTATAACTTCCAATGCTTTTTCCTTGTTTGTAGGAAAAGTTGAAGAAGTTACGCGAAGATTGGCAGTTTGTGAAGAATCGTGGTGAACCATCGGAAGTTGAGGCATCCTCAGCTGGACTATCCGCGTCTAAAGTGCAGAGAGGTAAGTTTACTGTTTTGAATAACCGTAAAATCTGTTCCGAGCATCAAAAAATACGATGCACTGTACAAAGATACGTTATGTGCATCGATCATAAGTAATGCTACAATAAATATAAAAAAGGAGTAATATCTTTCACAGGCAAATGCGTATCGATATTTAGGATATACTTTTCTACTTTACCAAAGTATATATATACACACACATATACACACACAATCAATAAGGGTCCGTTTCCGTTGGAATTCTCCATTCTCTCCATTTCTATCTGAGTATCCAATATTTGACGTTTACCTTTTCCAATCTACACCTTCTCGGGAACTATCATGTCCACCATTGATCCTGATTTTGTCAGCTTATCTCCACATCCGGATGTTTACGTAGTTTGGAAAGAGGTTCAAAGCCATCAGCGTCCAGCAGCTAGTCTCGACTGGTAGTTACTACCCCAGGGTGTGTTTTCGAGAGAGCCACATAGTCTCACGGTATAGGAGCTCTAATCGAGAGTGGGAGCGCGTTAGTGATAAAGGAATTTGAAGGGCAGGAAGAGATAGGGTACTGTGAGCAACGAAACGCAGTATAGATACAGAAGGATGGTCAGGGTGGGAGATAGGAGGACAAATGCATGTCGAGGGTGATGGTATTTGCAGTGGTGGCTTCCACTATGGTAATTGTATTGGACTGCTTTGTGGGATGATCTATACATCGACTGGTAGTTGCGCTGGGTAGTCGTGATAAAATTCGTTTTATCACATTGCAGCTGTAGGCTTGTTGGTTTGCGTACCCTTCTCCCAGACTCGTGAAACATTATAGAGACTGTTATATTGACAGCATATAAGGGTTCGGCGGGTAACTTCCTTATCGGAATTTTGAGGTACGACTATTTGATGTTGCACCCGATCGTTTTTTGCATTAGTTTATGCTGAAGTGTGTCGTGGGTCGCATAGCGGTCTGATACTTTTTTTTTCTGGGTTACTTTGCTGCTCTCGTTCTTCATTTTGGTATTGGGAAGCATCAGCAAGTGGAACTATCGGTGGGAGCTGAAACTGTACATCTTGGAAAGAGTACTGGAGACGGTACGCGTCATGAAAGACCCCTTAGGCTAAAAGCTTTCGGTGAGAACATCTCGAGGAGTAGGCCGTCTATTTAAAGGGGATGTACGGATAGGTGTCTCTTTACTTTTAAGTGACATCTTCGTCTCTTCAATTTTGTTCATTCTTTTTTTTTTCATTATTTATGCAGACTCTTCCAGCAGCAATATGAAACAGGTCCGGGAAGACTATTGTGTTGACTCTGAATGGCATTTTCCAAGATGGCCGACTCTGTAAAAGTGTAGTGTTGTATGTGGTATCGAGAAGGAGCGGCAGAGAGTATTAAAGTTTTAAAGTTTAGCGAATTTCTCGAAGTTCCTGTCGAGGATCTTGTCTGCACCGTCAGATTCTTCACAGCGTCCAAGGTTTGCCTGGTGCAAATGGCAAACTTTATATCTGAAAATGTTTACCGTCGTTCAGACGGAGCCACTCGTTAACAAGTATGAAATCCTTTGAATACATCTTAATTCACTTTCGAGGCTTTTGATAAGTCTCAAGTAATATTTCCGATCGGTATTGAAACATTCATAAATTTAATATCGTTGATTGTACGTATCCCCTTAATTTTTTCAGACCAAAACTATCATCGCCGTTGTCAATTATATTCAAGCCTGCCTTCATTTTTTCTTCAACCTTCTATATCGTCTCCCTCAGTCGCATCAATTATGTCGCTCGATACAGTTAATAGCCAAATATATTTTTTGACTGGTCAACCTGGAATTGGATCGAACGAATCATTCGTTACCGAAGCGACAACAGTTTCTTCCTGTCGTAAATACCGACGCCAGTAGACGCAGGCAGTGATCGATAATCCTCTAGAGGAAGGAGCGTCAAAAAACACGAAAGAGAAGTCTTATTTATAGTTTAACGTCATCCTTACCTACGTTTCAATGGTATCTAAGCAATTATCGACATTAGCTCAATCCCCCTGCGACCATAAATTACCCTTCGCCCTTAACTGCCAACATTTTTCTTCCACTTTCCCAGCTATTACGTACAGACAAAATTTGACATAACAGACTTCAGCGAGCCTTATTGATACCTCCTCGGGCGGCATCTCAACAAGTGTTTGTCAAAGAGCAAGCGGGCGAGTAAGCGGCTGAGAGATTTCGAGGGGAGTGCGCGACCGAGAGCGAATAGGTACACAAGAGACGAGGGCTGTTTTCCTAAAATTCAATCTGTTGCCTCAACGTGATTTTCTATGCGGAGGTATACGCCTTGCAGGCTTGTTTTCATTTGAGCGCGACACACATTGGTAGAAGATAGATGAACGGTTAGATCGAGTTTAGTGATGACGGTACCTATATATATATACACACGCACGCACGTACAGGATGCGTATAAGGGAGTCGGGAGGGAGTGGGAGACTGTAAAAGAAATTGGCATTCCTGGTCCATCGTCATGGCGTCTAACTCCTAGACACATGCACCTAGGACTAATTTTAACTTCGGTCAAAGAACCCAGTGACTTTTGTATAAATGCAAACGCGCACCGCAGCTTCACGGAAGACCAAAATTATTCACCCTACGTCAAATGGTTGTTGTATAATAGCAAGGGAGGGAAACAGGAAAAATAATAGAGAGAACGTGGTAAAGTAATGATCGTCCAGGAACACGATGCGTGGGTACCCTATTCGATTCGGCTTTGGAGCCTCGAAGAAATCAATAATTCTAACGGGGCTAAGTGTACCTTAAAGTTTGTAGCTCGATGGAGACGTTTCGTGTTACGCATCTATATTTTTTTAAAATAGCTATCCTATGTGTACACCGGGTACACTCTTCTTCATTCTTTATCGTTGTCGCCCACTTTCGCTTATTATTGTGGACTAGCCTTCTAGTATCTGCCCTCTTGTTCCAGGTACTTGTATCTCAAACGTACTCTGGTGTATAGTGAATTTATAGTACGCCGTCACGCACAAGTTCGCCGTGGATTCACTTTAACATTCATTAGTTCCCCATGGCAGTAAGCGTGGAGTACATACTCGACCTGTACACGCATATCCACTTGGTTAATAGAGGATATTTCAAGTCCTTCCAAAGGAGAGTGTAGCACCTGAGAAATCATTAGAGAGACCGTAACCCTATCTAAGGTATCAATTAATATCCTTGGTTAATGGACCGAACGAATGTACACGGTTCATTAATGCTAGAACGTTTGTTTTTTTGCTTCCTGTCTTCCTCTCCTTTTTTTCGACTTTTTTTTAACCAGTTCCATCGGTTCATTTATGTTTACCGTGAATCGGGGTGGATCCGAAGTTTGTTTACGAAGCAGTTTCAAATTCATTAAAATGCAACCCTTGGCGTATCTTCCGCTAGGGAGAAACCTTCGTCGTTGTCGTCACTGCTCTGGCACGTTCGCTGCTGCTTGCTTCTTCGCTCGTTCGCTGTTATTTTCCCATTTCCATTAGCGCAGTCGGAGGAGAACGAGCGATCGAGGCGATGAGAAGAAAAGAAGAAGAACAAGAAGAAGGGTGGATATGGGGTAGTGAAAGGATGCGAAGAGTGTTGAAGAGGAGATATCTTGTCTCCCTTAGGTGCCCTTTCCACTTATTTTATTTAATATTTGAGAGTCTCGCTTGATCGCTACAACAGGGTATATATGACGTAGCTATGGTGTTGTAGATATTATATGGTAGTTACTGTAGGTACCGTGCTGAGGCGCTGGGGTCGGGCAGTCGTCGTCAAAGAGAACCTTCATCCCTGGAGACCCCCGTCTCTTCTTGTACGCCCGAAATATTTCATAAACTTTCCTGGACCGGATTCTTGTTGCGTGGGAAGAAAAGAAAGTTAATTTAAAACGCCCTTCGGCCCTGTTCTTTCTAAGCGCACGTGGGGTTGAAACCTGCCATTGCCCCCTGCTGTTTTATAGAAACACCCTTAGTACCATGAATAGTCTTTTTATCACTGTTGCTATTCGCATTGTTATTTTTTAATTCTTGATTAATGTCGGCACATTATTATCTTTTACTTTCTATTGCGTTTTTCATATTTTTCGGTTTACTTTATTATCGGTAAAATAAAATTTTTTTGTTTTCAGGTGAGTCACGTCATTCTAGGATAAGCTTTGTGATTGTATGGGTAAGTCCATATGATTATAGTATATGCATTGCTCATTTCCTTCCTCGTAAGTGCTCGCGGTATCAGTATCGTATTGAGTGGAAAATGATACTCGTACAGCTCGGAAAGTTCGTAAAGCCATGAAATTCTATTTTCCACTAGATAGTAACTTTCTCGAAAGAAAAGTACCGCTCCAATTTTCGATTTACTGTTGTCGCTCGTATCTCGTGACTTTCCACAGAAGAGCCCCAGGTCACCCTCGTAAACTGACTGGAGGTTCAGGTGGTCGAAACTCTCGTGATCGACAGTCTCGATAAATCCCACCATGACTCTCAAGCGGAAATTCACATAGCAAAGTGCAGAGTGGCCCGTGCGTCCTGTGTTATAAATTATGTATAGTACCAGTGATGGAAATGCATCGATTCCAAAACCGCATTTCCCATAGGAGGTTAGGTTAGCAGAAACGCCTGGCAAGGGAATTGTAATGGCATCGAAAGTTTTACGAGAACAGTTTAAAAAATTGATTTTTCATCCAGTATAACAGAAACAGAATTTTTCAGGTTGAGTGTAGTCTTCCGGATAATTTCACTTGATTTAAATAACGAGCATTGTTTTCAAATTGATTGTGTGATGTGGGACGTTGTCGTTTGAATTTTTTTCCTCCGTCTTTCGGTTAACTGAATTTTAGTTAAGTCAGGACACCTCGCGTCAAACTGTACAATTTTCCAATATGGTTGACGCAGGCCTTTGAACCAATTTTCCAATACTGTTGTATACACCTGGTCGGGCAGAAAATGTTTTTGTTAGATAACTGAATTCCTTAGCTTCGCATCAAAAGGAAATTGGCCTCGTTTGGGCTGTCATCAAAATTGGATTATCTTAACGCCGAGAGGCATTCAAGGCAAAATAATGAAATACTGGACATAAAGATTCTCCACTTATTCGACCATTCGAATACACGTTTCGTCGATTGGGCATTTCGTTCGAGGTGAAGATCTTCCGGAAAATGATACCCGTGATTGTACCAGTGGATACCCCGGCGAATCTCAGAGACTTTTTACTGTCACCTCCATCGTAGCGGAACGATATAGTTTTTATTGGATACGATTACGAGAGTCTAAAGTATAAAAACCATCATGTTTATACGTTAAGAGTTTATTGAAGTTTGCACGTATTTATTCGTTCGTCAATAGTAATCAACTTTCAATACCTATATAACCATACACAGCTACAGTACATTCCATACAAATTCCTGATAGGTGGGCTTTTGTATCTTGTAAAATGACGATTCGTTTCGTCCGTCTAGTATGTCTCTCTCTCTACCCTTTGATATCAAAGGCCAGTGTCTATCGATTCCAAGAGTCTGATTGTAACCTCTCCTAGATTCCCACCCTCGATATGTTCGATTCCTTGGCCTCGGTTGCTGTTGTTTGTCGAAGGAGCTAAATAAACCCGTGCACGTAGTACTCCATATAAAACAAGCCTACTTGTCTTTAGTCAAGCCCCCTTTCCTTACCGGCGTCTCGACGCCGCTAGCCGCGAAGCTTTCCTAAGAAAGTTTTCGCTTCCAGCTCGCGAGTACAGATACATAGGTAGGTAGATAGATATAACAGTATCCCACGTATCGTCCTATAAATCTTTGCCCTGGTAGAATCTGCAAGTATGTATCATTGTCGCGATATATAACCTGTTAATACGTTAACCGCAGCTTGGAGAATCCGGCTTATATAACTTTCTTTCAGTTTTCGTCTTCTTTTTCTCGCAGGTCCACCAATCACGATATGACGTCAAATACGATACTTATTCAAAGTCTAGAGGATGGTGGATAGCCACAGTTTCCCTCTTGGAAGACAAATTGAGAAGCCCTGGACCTTACTCTACCCTCTCTCTCTCTTACTTATACAACGAAGACGTGAATTAACTTCCGAGCAGGGAACCAATTTCCGCTCTTGGTAAATGCGTGTCCTTAAGAGCCAAGAAGAGAAAGAGGATCTCGTGAGGCGAGACGCGAGCTAACAATAAATAGTACGTTTAGTTGGTCCAGTGAGCACAGCCATATTTTACGAGTCCCTGGGTCCACGGGATTCTTGAAATATATTCCTGGAATTAAGCACGCCCGGCTTTTCGCCGCCGGAGTTCATTAGCGCTTTTGCGATAATTGTTTCTCGTTTTGGCGTTCACCAATTCGCCCCATCCCCCCGCCCCTCCGGGCTACGTACATACCTGGTTTACGTACCAGCCTCTACCTTATACTATAGGAAGTCATTCAGGTATAATAGGGTAGGTAATGGAGACTGGTTAAAATTGAGCTATACTAAACTCCCAACCCCCTCTGTGCCATTGTGCGATATCAGAATTCTTGATGTGCTGCTGCTAGTACTAAGGGTGGTTAATTAGAAGCATAGGCTTCACGTGCTGGGCAGGTTGAGTAAAGTGCAGAGGTGCTGGGGACCTTATGGTTGGGGTGGTTCTTGGTCTGGAACCCCTACGTGGGGTGTGATCACCGGTCCGCATAATGAGAGGATAAGCCGGCTAATGTAGTCGTGGCAGAATCATCCCTAGACGGTAGATAGTCTTGGTTCCATCTTTTTATCTTGAATTATCATTTTGCAACCCCTGCAAGCCTGCATGCTTTATGCACCTTGTTATGCCTCAGTTGTATCTTTATGCTCCTTACCCTAGGTCGTAGAAAATAAGGGTCGATGAGGTTGCGGTTGTTGATTTGTCAAAACCACTCGCTATTCGAACTGGTAAAATTTTTTAAGCACGACTTAATTATCTCGTTCATCAGCGCATGTGCTCGTCTGGAGTAGCTAATCACTGGCTGGTCGTGATCGTGAAGTAATTTAATAATTGGGTTTTCCGGTAATTGGTTTGCGGCCCAAGTACGTTGTGTCTATTAATAGTCAAGTAGATCGCGCTTCACCATAGGTTCACGTCTGTAATATTGAGCTATTTTTAGAGTAAGTTTACCACCCCACCCTTTCTCCTCTTATATCTTCCTCACTTTTCACCCTTATCCCTCCTACCATACTTTCACCCTCTCTCACTTAATCCGTTACTCCTCGTGGATGATGCACGAATGCCTCGCTTGAACGTGCCGCGTGCAGATAAACCACTCTGCTTTCTACTCTGACACTAGTTGGGCAATTTTTTCTTTCCTTTGTTCGAAAGATAGTAAGATGAAAAAGAAACAAAATGGGAATCGCAAAAGAACATGTAAAACAAGCTGAACAATAACCAGAGCCGGGATCGCGTGCAACGTCCTGCGAAACTGGCACGTTGCTGTTTGGTAAAATTCGATCCTCTTCGGGTTCAGTGGAGCATCGATATTTTCTCGTCTGTTGGGAAATGCAGTGACGTCAATTTTTACGGATTGGAGTATATATCATTCTCGTTACAATTGAAGGCGGGACTTCATGACGTGAGAGTTTGGGTATAATTATACAGTACGACGATAATTTCTCGGCATCCGTTTTGGTAAGAGAAATCTGCGTACAGCATCTTACATCTCGGTTGAAGCAGGATGATCAGTCGTGCAAAATCTAGCTGGGTATTTTTCTTTATAGCTCCCATAAGGGTACCCAGAGAGGCTATCAGTTTGACGCTCTTTCGACCACTTTCATCCATCCCATATGTATCCTTCACATGCCACTTCGATAGATTCATTCCTTTCCGGTATAGCATCGGCAGGGTAGAGCCCAGTGTACTAGCTGGCCAGCCAAGCCACCCTCTGCTTTCGTTCTACTCGCTCAATAGCCAGTCCGCCTCTACCAGCCTTTTCTGTCAGGAATCTTTATGTATACGGCAATGGAATTCCGTGCCAGTGATTTTTGTCGGGTTCGATAAGAATCAGAAAAAAGGAGAAATTTTGACGGCGTCTTGAAGATTCTTACGCAATGGCCATACTCCAGCCTAGACTGTCTTATATCGTATTCGTCTATCCACCGTTATGGGCAAAGGGATGTCGAGGATCTACGAGTTGAACGGTATACGACGGACGTATATAAGGGCGTGAGTATATAATGGGGATGTGCACTAGGTGGGGAATGGGTAGTGATCTCCATAGAGTAGACAGATAGGACACGCACTGAACTTCTTTTTAGCCAGCGTGAGGGTGGAAAAAGGGAAGAAAAATAGGTCCTTGGTTTTCACAACTCCACCCCCCTCCCCCGTACCCCGTCTAAGTGGATACCGATAGTAGGTTAGTTATTTAGAGCGAAACAGGGTGAAGCAACGAAAAAATATTTTAAAATATTTACAAGTATCGTTATATCTATACGCAGCATCCTAACCATGGATCAGCTGTTACTCCTGTACCACATGGGTTAGACGTTTGAATTTTATCACAGATCCAACTGTCGATTGATACGTGTTCACACTGTGGTACGAGCTGAACAAAAGTTTTCGCGTCGTTTGACAGTCGTAAAATAACGTCGTTAACGTTGACTTCGCGATCGAAAGCACAGCCTCCATGGACCATTCGCAGCGTATGATAACCTGGCTACGCGAAATCCTCTCCCATGGGTTTTTCCGTTAATTGAAACGGTTGAGCAGCGCGGGTTCTTTGTAATCGGATTACGGTAAAGCTCGTGTCTCGTCACTTTTTACCGTTCGTACAATTCTGTGTCCCTGCGGTTCTATCTGATCTTCTTTTTTTTTAATCTGGTTTTTTTTTACAGTCATTGGTACCTGTCGCGTGCGTAGACTTACTAACGGTTCATGCAACCAGGACTGATGCGCAACAGTCACACAGAATGAAAACTAAGCCGATTATCTTTATAGGATCCTCATGGATGGATCCGTGAGTTTCGAGTACTATGCTGCATTGGGTTGGATGCTGGGGAAATAGTCCACTTACGTATTTATTTTTACCAGCTTATGACCATCATTACGGAAACTAGGGAAGCTGAATGCCTAGTGGCTTTTATGGTATTGGTATAAGGGATAATATTATATGATGGTCAAGTGTCATTTATTAGTACAGTTTATATGTCACTCATAGGTAATAGTTTGGAGATTTTTTTTTTTAGAATTGGGTAATTTTGAACGGCATAAGCATCTTCCCTTTTTTTCTATAATACGTTGCGACACCCTTGCGAGTTGCGAATGGATAAATATTTTAGTAGCAGCGTCAAGAAGTGGAGAGAATGGCGAGAGGGTGCCGTGGTTCTGGACATGTGTGAGTTATGCTGTTCTCTGTCCTGTACGACGGGGGCTGCTTTTTATACTGCGGCTGCTGATGACATCCGCCCTATGCAGCTGACCCCCTATTATTTCTCAGCATCGCTTCCCTATTAGCGCTTTACGACGACCCTGTAGATCGGGATCTTTCGTTGATCTTCGTGAAATAGTTTTGATGGAGGATTAGATACATTATATATATATATATATACACACGCATATACATACATACACGTATCTATTGGAAAAGTATTGTACGACCATTGTTGATGCCCTTCTCCTGTGGAATTCGATAAGCCACAAAAGCACCCTATATCAAATGACAGAGGAATTGACGTGGGACCATAATTCGCGGTTAAAGTCATAAAATTTTCTCCCATACGTAGGCAACAAATTTCTCCGTAAAGCAATGGCGGGTAGCCACGCGTACGTGTAAACTAACACCAACGTACTTCGTAGGGTGTATTTCGAGCGCGTGACGTAAAGAAGAAAAGTGCCCTCACATGAGGTAGAGAATAGCGGGATGGGTATGGGAGGGTGCCTAAAGGAAGCGGAGAGAGGGAAAAGAGGAGAATAGAAGGGTGGTCGAGAACGGAGGGAAGGGACATGGTCCGGATGAAAAGCAACCCGGGAGTCGCGGCTTCCCGATGATGATGTCCGGGGTCAGAAGGTGGAACTGTGCTGAGGTGGAGTTGCGTCATGTGCGGACAAGTATGACTCACCCGATTCGGTAGTGATCATAGGAGGGGGGATGTACGTTTATTTCACGTCAGAGCAATCGAATCTAAAAACTTCAAAAAGATCATCTCAATAATACACATGGATCTTTGTCATATTTTTCTACTTCTCTGCTCTCGTCTCACTGTAATTTTATGCTCGTTATTTATAGGTTATATTAAATATTTGGGAATATTTCAACCCTGTACCGAGGTCCTATACAATCTTACTGACACTCGAGCTGCTCTTATCAAATTATCCAACGCATTATACGACCTTTATGATTTTATTATTTCTCCTTTGAGCTCTTTCACTTTTCACAGTTTACACGGGTGTTTTTTTTTTTACATAAAAAATATCTTCGCTCCGTGAGATTTCGATGGTACTAAATTTTTTCACTGTACTCCTCCATGTGAAATCAAGTAGCATCCCACTGATAAGAAGTCCCGATAAGCTGCTTTGTAGTTAACATGGCTCTACTCCAGGACTCCCTCACCGCGCACGATTATCTTCAGCGAATTTAAACCGCGTCGTTCACATCGAAGGAAGCACGACTATTATTTCGGGCGCGGAGCTAAATCATGCGTGTGGACGATAAAGCCGCCCAGAGTGGTTCGCAGGCTTTTCCACTTGCTCTACTCTTCCTCCCTCCTTGCTTCAACGTCTTTCTCCCCTCGAGGGGCTTCAGTATTCAAGCAACTTCAGGGACAAGCTTTCCCTTTCCTCCTGGTCCATTGTCGTTGACGAAGCATTCAACAATCTAGGGAATCGACAAGCGTCGCGTATACTTGCCGACACGGATAAAAGGCAGAGAGCAAACTTTAATCTCGTAGAGTGATCTCTTTATGGAAAACGGACCTGCCGATGACAAGGAAGTCGCGAAGACGAACTCAGAAGTGGATTGAAGCACTTTTCGAAAAAAATCAGACAAACGTCTTCCTATTTATCGTCCATTCAATTTTACGTATGCGATTGACCCCAATCGACTAGCACTTACTGTTTTTTTTTCCAACCCTTAACACGACCACGATAACTACCTAACCTTTGAACTGTTCACCGAGTATACTCAACGGCGTCTTTCATTCGATGGAAAATATTATGACAATTGATATCTTTTACGTACATATCTATCTCAATGCATTTTTCTTCGCTTGCCGTCATAGTTCTCTATGAGACACAGCATCCCTCTCGAAGATGACATGTTACGCTGTATCTTATTTCAACGTAGAAGCAGTTGTATCAACTTGACGAAGGACTAAGGTTTCACGTGGTGCAAAAGCCTCAAGGAAAATCGAGTACAAAAAGTTTTACGGAGTACAGTGTGTTGTCTGTATATTGTAAGTACGTATCTGCGTATCCCATTCAGAGCTCAGACAAGAACATCGTCAGAGAAACTTTCATCTATTTTTACCTCAAGTAACACGTATCCAGGATACCACCTGCCCTTCATCCATTTTATTTCTCTTATACGTTCCCTTTCTCTTTATTTCTGTCACTCCCTTACTTTCTTCCTGCTCGCGGTTGTTTTTACCAAGCAAAGCTTGAAGCGAGCCTAGAGTCACTCTCTATCCGTTTTCCAATAACAATTCTCTTGGCTGACTGTCTTTAAGGTCGCCACTCTTTGAACCTGAACTTCAGGCAAAGACGTCGCGACGCCAGCTATAAGCATGCACTCGGCATTATACGCTCAAATGGAATTCTACGGGGATGCAGAAGAAGGGCGCGTTCTCAAAGCAGTGACAAGGACCACGTATACTTGTGGGTGGGATGATGCGACAGGTACTTCACCTTCGCACGTTTGGAATATCTTGAAGCTCTCCGCCTGCCGGCATGTTGTCACAGTCAAAGTGTCGCCGCCGAGGGTAATTCTAGTTGGCACTGAGGGAAACGCGAAAGACGCGTGTAGGCCTTTGCCTGCGTGCTACAGACTTTTCACGTTGAACGTGGACAGACGCGTTGAGGTTGTTGCGGCTCCGGAAGAAACTTCAAAGGAGCTTTTCCGTAGGAAGTAACTTATATATTCTTCGTTGCAGTTTTACGCGCATATCATTGGCTCTCGATTAATTAATTATGCTCGTCTGCTGTTCAACGCTTTAACGTGCTCTTATGCCATCTTCGTGTTTCATCTATTTCTCTTGCATTGATTGTTATGACTTGTCAATAATGATTGTACATAAATTCTCAATTCTACGGTAACGCTAAATCATTATGGATCCTTTAACGACACGCGCGTTACAATGAGCCATACGAGATTACGTTCGATACTTTTTTACCTGATTGTTATAGTTTGGTTTTTAGTCAAACTATGCGTAGCGTGAACCCCAGGCTCGGGATTCGGACTTCGAATTATATTCGAAAAGGAAATCTTCCTCGGAAGAAATGAGCACGAACAGTTGTAAGGTTGACCTCGACGGGTTTATTTTGAAGAGTATGATAGTTCAGCAAGATTTTTAGAGTAACAAACTTTTATGCGAGTAACGTTGTGTTTAGGGTAAGACTGAGCATCATGAGCATTCTGCTGTGTGATGTATATAGTTCAAATCCGCAGGCTAGAGGCGTAAGGAATTATCGGTTTGGGGTAGATGTATCAAAGGTTGGAAAATGCACTTTGGCATGGATTAGGATAAGGATGCGTAATGTGGTCTAGAATAGGTAGTGAAGTTTTATTGAAGGAACCGTTGTACATACTTTGCTATTTAGTAGGGCAATGAGGTATAGTCTGAGTCAAAGTATGTTGGGAGATAGGATGTTGTCTTTAGCCTGGGTATTAGTAATCCTTGCGAAATGCTTGCTGAATGATTGGGGAGATGCGTTTCACAATGTGGCGTATGCCATAACACTGATATTAATAATTTTGCCTCGGTGACGTAAGAAATTTGAATAAGACCTTCAAACGAGTGTTCTAGGTTGGTAGTACTGCTTAATTAAATAACTCAAGTCCGTGTTCTCTCAGTGTCCTCTATGATTTATTGCATCGTTACTTGGATAAGACGCGACGTGAATTTAGTCATTTGGCAAAAATATTCAAAGAGCAGCATCGTCAGATAAAGAAGACCGTAAACTACGTACAGCCATGCGAAGTCAGCTGAGGATAATTCCCGATCCGTTTTCTTTTCCATATTCAATGGCGAGAACGTGCAACAGACCCTGACGATACAGAATAGAAAGATAGTGAAATAAATTACAGAGAATTACACAATTATGATACAAGCTCAATTTTGATTCTTACTCTTAATGCTTTTTCGGCATTTTTTATAGCTCGCACGTAGCAAATCCTTTCTACGGCTTTTCCCGTTAAACCATTCAGTGGTGAATGTATGACGGTTCGTCGAGTCAGTATGGTTTTTCTTTGTATCATCGAATGACGCAATATATTCTGTTGTTTCTGAAGCCTCCAGTAGTGCTTTGTAGTCGATATCTCTGGTGAGAGATACTATACGTTTGGCGTATAGATCGATTACTGTTTCCTCGATGAAGAAAGCCTGGCAAGAGAAAATGGCAGTTTTCTTTTTTAAATAGTGCTGAATATTGATAAGGGAAAATTAAATGTCGAATTTCGCCTGCGGACTTTTTATCAATTTGTATGCCCAGCCTGGAAGGGATCTCGTGCTCTTGCTTAGGAGTCTTTTGCTGAAGAGCTTGTGACTTTTAACCTCAAGGTTTATCGTGCCTTCTGTGATAACGTGGTTTGAGTATGGATTTGGATAGCGCTTAAAAAATACTTTGCAGACTGTTATCCATGCGTAGGGTAGTAGGGTAGTCTGTGAGGTTTCCTTCATCAACTGAAAAAAATATATAATGGCGGAATTTGAAATAAGGGTGGACGAACTGAGAAGTCAATGGATGCTGAATATTATTTCCTGTCGTTGCATTGTGTATTTTTTAAAAATTTGTTTGCTCATGATTTGTTTGCCGCAGTCTCGATTCTTTATGTGGCCGTTATTACGTGACATAACGAGGGACGAAGTTCGCGCCTTTTGTAAAAGTCTTTATTCATACGGATTTCAGTCAATGAGTCAGTCTGCGGTTTCTTTTCACTCGCAGGAGAATCATCAGCCCAGACGCTTGATAAACAATGGCTCGTGCTCATTAACGTATCTTGAATGATAAAAACCGTTTCCACGATTTTAGACTAACCTACTTGAGAATGAATGTCTGGCTTGCTCATTAGAGATAAGGTTGAAGATGAGTGAGGTTTGCATATGCAACTGTGCAATTTTTTTTGTTTTGCAAAATTTTTTTTACGCAATTCCGTGCTTTTATTTTCTGTGGCTTTGAATGTTGACGTTAATCACGTTTGATGACTCCACTTTTTTTATAGGGACAACTGGTACTTTTAGATATTAAATATTGATTTCCAAAATTTTTTGTATTTTTCAATATTATCATTCACATTTACAATCCGTACGTAAAGTGCGTTGATGATTACATAAATCCTTTGGGCCGTTTCAAAGAGAGCTTCTCGAATTCAGTAAGAGTCCATTCAAAAGACTGCAGAGCTAACCTCGCTGACGCGATACTAATCGCACCTCCTTTCCTGCTTCTACGAATAAAATTCTTTCCTCTAATTAAAATTATCCTCACAGTTATCGGTCGGTTAATAGCTCATTTAATTCTTAAGCATTTTCCTGAAATTAAGGGCAGATTCTCATGATGGTTGATTCAACAGTGAAACGGCGCTACTGCACCCTCTGAACCATAGAACCTGTATCTACAAAAGCACTTACCCGCAAGAAGGATAATGGCGGCAGACTACGAAAACCTTAGCCGGTCCTAGAGTCTTGGCTGAATAACTCCAACGTCGGTAAACAAGCCCTTCGGCGCAATTGCTTTCGCAACGTAAATCGACACGTCAAACTCCAAGTAGATTCTTATTTGTTCGCGTAAATAGAAGCGAGCGTAGCTTAGATACAAGAAACTTTCTCCGTTCTGCATAAGCGTGTATACGTATCGAAGAAAAAGTTAATAACAATCTCCACAAATTATATACAGCGGATTATTTCGTTTTTATTAAAAAAAAAAACTTATATTCAACAATAAACCAGGAAGTACTCCACGATCTTCTGCAAAGAAGGAAGAAGCTTGGATCCATTCGAATGAAGAGTTCCTCTTTAATATGGAGACCTCGCTATATCCTATTCCCGTTGCGATCGAAGCGGCAGGCAAGCTGATAAAATCCCACGAACGTTCGCCGATTTCGTCTGAACTCCTCCAGGAGATGCAGACGCATCCAAAGTGCATTAACCAAGTGTTTTTCCTAGTAGCGTATAATTCTGTTTCGTCGTACGTAACGACGTACGTAATACCCCAAGATAAACTAAACGCTCAGACGCCTCGAGTAATCCAGTGTCTCAAGGAAAATGTGAACGCGGCTTAAGCTCGTCAATGGCGCTTAGCTGGTTCCATTACAGTGCCGACAATCAAGCTAACGTTTAGCCATGGGGTTTAAAGCGAGTGTAGCGACGGGGTCAGGCTTGTAATCTGATGGTGTGGATCGTCCGGTTGGTCGGTCTTTTAGGTTGGGTTAAAACGCCCCATTAAGATGAGGGGGTAGCTGTTAGAGGCAGCTTACTAATGTGGGATGCTACAGGTTCAAATCGGGGGTCGATCGAGTACTCTGCGGACTTGCCTTGCGAACAGAAGTTAGATTAGCGCATTCTATGCGAACTCACCCTTACCTTGTATAGACGCTATATGACGTACGGTGATACAGTCGTACTCGGTACGCTGATAACCCGTAGGGACGTGGCATTAGCCAACTGTCTAATCTGTCTCGCTTACTGGTCCAGCCCAGCATCCCGTATCTCAGTGCATCCTAGTGATTTTCCTTAATAAGATTTCTATGCAGGTCATGGAACTCCATTCCTGTTACTTCCCTCTTGCAATCTCGTAGGGGTGGTTATAACTAATTGGAACATCTTGAGTCTTAGGTATAATGAGGTTATTGCTAGTTAAGCGGCAAGCAGCTCTTACGTCGATGCTCTGACTCTAGTTGTATTACCTATATCCACGTAATTGGATAGTTACTTGATGAGGATAACGTTATGCGCTTTAACTAGATATTTTGTGTTATCTTCTCATCTTTTGCTTTTGTACCGTGGGGCAGTTTAAGGGGATTGAAAGTCGCTGTTATGCGAATTTCAAATAGGATGTTGTTCGTCTCGTTCAGGAAAGTTTGAGACTATTATATATTATATAAGAATTGTTTTTTTTTTGGGGGGAGGTTATGTTTTACGAGGGTGTTAAAGGGAATTCGATTATTTGGAGTGATAACGTGGGACAAGGCATGTTCTCGTTAACACGATACTTTCCCATGGCTAATTAACGATGATTCTGATATGCCGTGACATGACGCGTTTCGCATTTCGTGTCTGAAGCACGCTTGAATTAATCATCCTATCGTGCGTTAACACTAGTGTTTGGGTTATCACGTGTAGTCTTCGTACTGGTTTGCATTTCGAAAGTGTATTCTTTGATGTCAAATGTTTGTCGAGCTTTCGTCTGCCATGCGTTTCGTCTACGTGAGTGGCAAGTATCATAATTTATTCTGTGTTATCCCGTGCTTTTACACAAAACCGACAACCTGAATTTATCGCAAGACAAATTGTCCGTGTGTAACATTGGAAATAGGTATATAACAAAAATTCACATTGATTATATACGATATTCCTAAAATCGGTTAGCCGTTTCTCAGTAATTACTAATTTATTCACAACTTAAAAAATTCACGTGACCAATGACCTTTACACCATATTCATATTATTCTCTATACTATTTTATTTACATTCTACCTGATCTTATTCTTGAAAAGGTGAATCCTCTGTATTGAGTTCATGAAGGGTAGGTCGAGTATTGCGTCAGGTGTTTCCAAGATCTTCAAGTCACGCATTCTGCACAAGGCCCAACGGCCGGTATCTTAATGAGATGGATTAAGCGAAATAAGCGCAACGTGCCAGTGACAAATGGAGGCAGGAAACCAGGGCCGTATCCCTTGGCGACACTTGGCCCAGTGTCAGTTCAAATATCAGTGGAGGAGCCAGTTGCGATCCGGAGACAAGTCCTTCTCGGGTAAGGTCGCTGATCTCTTGACGTATCGCTACCCTCTGATCCCGTCATTCATAATGCGTACCCTCTTTTACCAGATCTTCCCCCAAGAGACATTTCTCCTACAGCGAGCTAGTTATTCCAACCCCCTAGGTCGGCTGACCAGGTCGCTTCCAGCACTACTTATACATAGTCACTGTTAACACTGAGTGCTACAGAAGCTATAGAAGCTCTATAGATTTTTTTTAACTACCGACTGTTTAACTATAGAAAAAAATTATTATTCGGATGGTTATAAAGTACTGGCCGTATTACATCATTTTGTCATCACTGGATGATATTATTATTTACATCGATATTTGCTGGGCTCAATTAATTTTTTTTACACGGCTTAATAATTTTCTTTTTTTTTTTAATTCCTGTCTGTCTCCGTACCTGATACAGCTCTTTGATCCTTGATTGTTTCACGGAACACGATTTCCTGCTGGAATCTTCGAACGTGAATATCTTCTGGCAGGGTTACATTACGGGATGGTAAGAGGGGGCCTACACTCGGTAGTAGGAGGCAGCCTGGATAATACGTAAGCATTCCAGAATCCGGAGTTTCGCTTCCAGGGAACAATGGACAAGATTAATGGTAGAGAGCGTCTAGGTGTGTGGAGAGGAGTGAAGTGGGCCAGAGGAGAAGAGAGGAGAGGAACGTAGAGTATACGAATGACGTGGAGGAGTATAGAGGGACGAAGGGTAGATCCGGTGTTGGTGGGATCTTCAACGAAACGAAGGGCTGCTTGCATAATCCGTCTTGTAATAATATTGGAATCCCGTGACACGAGATTAACTTGCTATTCAAAGTATCGGAAACTTTGCCGGAAGTGGACGGCGATGATTGCCGATTACTAACCGGTGATTAATGATTCTTACAGTTATACGGTTTGGAGTGGAAAATTGCATTTTACACTCTATTGCGTATTAGCATCCTTACGCGTCTAACCGTTCTTCTTCGAATTACATTTTATCTCATCGAATTCCACTTACCCGCGGTATTTGAAAAATGACGAATTTTTAAAATCCAATCGTGACTCGAAAAATTCCTTCTGTCTCCACGAAAGCGGAAATGACTGAAATTGTCGAAAAATCAGTCAATTCAATTAATTCCATTTCATATCTATCGCTCTATTGGGATACAGCCATGAGGAATTTTGTGATAGACAGTACATAGAATACGTGAATTCGTTTCTCTGCGGTCAAACGAACAAACTTTTTCAATTTCCCGTTAATTGGCATCCGGATTGAACACGAGCATCACTCGTTCAGTCTCCTCATCTCGAGTATTTTTTCTCTCCGCGTTCTATGCTTCTTCGCTTGCCCCCCTTCCCCCGCGGCGTCTCTTCCAGCTTTCAAGGAATAATGATAACAATACAGAACGTCCTCCCGCTTTTCATTTTCCACCCTCAAAGCCAGTGAAAGAAAAAAAAAACATTCCCTCGTGTCTTCGCAGAGGTAATCTCGAAATCTCCATGTACAGCCCTGTCAGAGCTAACAACATTCCCTGCCCCACCCATTGCTCACCCTGAGCCACGATGGAAATTGACTAATGGTTCTCGTAAATCAGCGCGGCTGAACGCTAGAGAGGATCCACGTAAATATCATCTTGAAACGTTCCCGCGGGATGCGCCAGGAATTTCGTTCGAGTGGTACTTTTAATTGCGATAACAAGAACTCGTTAATTTTCACTCGGAACGTACAATACCATTTGAATAATTATCAAATGTTATACCCTCTCCTACTAGTTTCCATGCAAAATTTACTCGGGTGGATCTAACGAATTTCTAATTTAAAAAAATTTTCATATTAGTTAACTCGAGGATCTTGCACTCCACCCCTAAGTATAGTTATAGAGGTCGTTTCAGGCTTGCCCTGAATGCATATCTGACAATGAAAGGGGATGCGTCTCGATAACAGACTGCAGGTAGTAGAGGCTCTTTCGATACGTGGGTGGTACTTCTCGTGGCTACGGGAAGAATGGGATATTGAAAAATCCCCATCTTTCATTGACATCCTCGGCTCTCTAGGAGCGAATGAATACGCAGAGGGTGTGTTAGCGAGGGGTTGGCATCTACAGCGGCTCGTGAATTTACCCAAGTGAAGGAGCTCGACTTACGAGTGCCAGTCGAGATTTCACTCCTATCTTATACGTGGAAGACTCTCCTGTTGATCGATAACCATACGGAGATTTGGGTTGGCTGCTTCTCGTTCTCCTCGCAGCTTCTTCAGATATTCATCTTACATCGAGGACTTGAATGGCGTGTACGGTCTTATCTAGTTGTCCTAGTGAAATGCAAGTTAATTGGTTCTACTTGGCAGTTGGTGCCACTTGTTGTACCAAGAATAACTAGATTCATGAATATATATATATATAAACTTGTCAAGGGGTAGTTATGAGGACACTGCCGATTATGCGGCGCTCACAACGGCAAGCTGAAATGTTTTTTTTTTAAAACTAAACCTTGGGGCATCTAGCATTGGAATTCTAACCTAACCTAACCTAATGTAGCCATTTCTAAGCCCATCACAGTTCCGGATGTTTAGTATTGGAAAAATTTTGGAAAATTTGGTGTGAGAGTCGCTTTATGGTCCTTGCAATACACCTTATATATCTTGTTAGGACCGTCCTGACAAACTACAAGTGTCTTCATAACTACCAATATTCATGACAAAAAGTCCTGAAAACTACCCTTTGTAAAATATATATGTATATATTATGTATGTATGTATGTATGTATATGTACATATATAAATATACAATGGGTGGGCCTTTAATATCTACTATATGTATAAGTTTATACACTCTGTGGAAAATTATTCAAACGAGAATAACGCGATTGCGAGCTCGTGATGAGTATCGCTGTGGGCTTTTGGAGATCGTGGAAAGCGCGGGAACATTTGAAATCAGTGATTCCCCCCACGGGATGCATCGTAAATCGTTCTGAAACTTCTGGCGTCTTCGCATCGCTGCATTTGCCGCTAGAGAATTCCGCTGAATCCTAGAAATCGTTTAGTTTCATGACTGGGTGGTTTACGTGAAGCAACCGAATTTATCTATGAGTTTCTACGGGATAGTTTGATACAAGCTCTTTAGTTATCTAACTAGCATCTTCTTTTATTAATTCTTTTCGTCTCTTCGTTACGATTCATCCACGCAGATGGACGTTCTAACTTTTTTAAACGATTATACAAATTTTAAGGCGATATCCACAAGATACGATTTTTTCTGGTGAAAAAACGAATTATTGGTTTTTGGGAGGGGGTGAAAAGGGGTATACTTACAAGAATTCGACAAGTACGTTATTTTTTTTTTATATTTATGTAGCAGAGTGTATGGCACATATTTATTTTGCTACGAGGTTTTTCGTGAATCTCGATTATCCTCAGCCCCTTCCCCCTCTTCCCCCTTCGTGCATTTCTTTCAGCGATAGGTGTTTTCGCTGGTGATATTGCGGGCGACGTTCATTTTCATCTTTTATGTAGAATTTTTTTTACACGTATCTCTATAGTTTCATGTAAAAGTCTCGCATTGTGTATCAAGCTGCAGAGGAAGCATCGCGCTTGGTATTCTGATAATCACAGCTTCTTCCAAGCCTCTGAGTCTATTCTCATTCGCGGAGGGTTGAAAGACTGTCAAGAAAATATCCTCTCACGTTAGTTAAAAAAAAAGAAGAAAAACTAGGACACAGTATAGAATGTAAAAAATAATTGTCGGCAAAGGACTGCCGTTGAATTGCATACGTCATATACATATGTACGTATGGTATATATGGATATTATTTTCTCTGCAAAAAATTGAGATAGCAAAATAACCTGAAAGAGAAAAAAAATGCTAAGTCATTCTCATTTGGGTTATTGAATAATGAATTTTTTCTTCTTCCCCTAATTAACCCTAATTACCTCTGGAAAAGAAGTAGTGGAGCGTAGATGAAAATTAAATATGGAGAAGCAGCGCGCTTGCGACATAGGAAAATAAGAGGAATTATGAAAAGAGAAAGAGAGAAGCGTAGAGTCTGTGTTTTAGGAGAGCTTAAGTAAACGGGGTGTATTATTATTGTGAGGATACTTCGCGGCGTGCCAAGAGAATCAGTCTAGCGGAATGCAAATAAGTATTTTTCTTTTCTAGCTGCAATTATTATAATCACCGCGAAATACCTGAACAGTCAGGTACAATTGAAATTGTTCAAAAAATTGCAACATGAAAATTCACCCTTTCATTTCTACATCTTTTCGTCGGATCGCCGTAAAAAAGAATATCTTTAGGGCTTGACCCTGGGACGTTGTTTTTTTTGGCAATATTTCTATAGAATATTTTACAGCTGCTATAACTTCGAAAAAATTGTGTAAGCCATATTGGTGCGCCAATGGATTCCCCCTTTGCTATATATATATATGTCTCAAGCTGCTGAATATATTTCGAATAAAACGTCAGATCGTTCGACCGTATGATATTAACGGTTTGACGAACATATCGTATGGCGGCGTGGAGTCCTTTGAACTTATGCACGATATATCATATATCACATACCAAATATATCACGCTCCTCTCGTTTCCTCGTTTGCAGAACGTAGAGGAATTGAATATGTGTGAAGCAATGCCTCTCAATGTCGGCAGCAAATAATTTTTAGGTGTTTTTTTATTTTCAATGGAAATATTCAGTTGACCCTTTCGTAACTGCCTAAATTCTGGATTTTCTAATTCAAAATGTTCTACGGATCAGTTGGTATTGTATTTACCCATTACGTTTGATCGACTGTGATTTTTTGCAAATGTGTTCGAAAATATTTGAAACGACCTGTACAGTTATGTAACGACGTGGCTCTATATCAGGTTGGTGAATGTTAACTATCGTAGTCATTACTGGGTATAGGAAAACAATTGGCACGTTTTGCGGGCAACATGCATGGGCATTCAATAATTTTCAAAGCGCAAAGCCAGCGGCGAGAAACCAACCCCGCTGTTTAGTTATGTGTATATATATATATATTACCTAGCTATTATTATTATTATCCAACGAGGCTTCATGCCTAGTACACCCTTTAGCATTTATTAACTAAACGCAGACCGTGGACTCGTTAAACAAATTACGCTTTATTGAGTTTCACCATTTCACTTGTACATACGATCTCTATGAGTACGATCGCTCGCTGCACTTGAAAATGACATTATCCGCACGAGTGCCACGTGCAAAGTGAAATAAATTTAAAACGTGTCGTGTCTGACTCTTACGTAACTATATTCACTTTGTACTAATTCCTTCTGCCAAGGGACAATCGTACTTCCGCGTAACTGCCACATATTTCCATTGCAGATTCTTCCTGTATCTAGCTCCACCAGTCCACGTTGTTATATATAAGAGAGTAATACCTGGATGCTTTTTAAATCCTCAAAATCTATTTCCTCTTCAACCAAGTGATTCTCAACAGTTTCGACCTCCTTTTTCGACATACTCGCAGGCTCTTATAAGCATCCGAGCGCCATTTTGCCTCCCTACGGAAATCTCTACCGGTAAAACCGTGTAACGAATGACTATCTGATTGATCGTTTAGTGACGTATCATGAATAATTTATTAGGCCTCCTCCCCACGTTCATACTATACCTATCCACTGAAGGTCAGATAAATCTCACGTCGCGGATGGTCCAGATAAAAAGAAAATGTCAGATCGATATGTTAATTCTGTAAACGAAACGGATAATTATCGTTACGATCGATTGATTGATTTTAATTAACGTCAATTGCAATTCGATATCCATACAAGGGGTGGCAGTTTATTTCGAGATGATGGAAGGATCCAGATCCATATAAACGAAGCCAAAGGAAAGTCAGGGATGCTGGTGACATTGACCGCGGTCGTCGGGGTTGACGTTGGCTGCTGTTGTGAGGGGTTGGTAAGGCGTCGGTGTGCGTTATAGGAACGTCGGTGAGGGGGTGTGGATGTGCCGGTGGTGATGTCACAGTGGTATTGGTGGTATCGGTGGTGGTGCTCTGGTGGCGCGTGGAGAGCCACGCATGCGCAGATTAAACCTTTAGAGACCATCGTGTGGCCGGGTTTGCGATAGGGATGCGGGGTAACAGTTCACCCCCAGACGTAGACGGGGTTGCACGTTTTTAAGGGTACTCGCGGTGGTTAAACTAGAAGAGCGCGCAAAATGCGGTTCGCGGTATAACGCTTTGGTTATATTTACAAATAATAATCATACTATACATATCCGGTGCATTATAGAGATAATTTGACGTTATTTAAATTTTATGTATATTTGAAATCTTTATCGGTCTCAATTTATTTCGTAATATATATATATTAACAAACGCACATTACGTAGGGTGTACGTATTACTTACTTATCTCTCGCATCGATAAAGAATTTCTTTATATCCGCATAATAAATATATCGAGACACGTATCGCAGCTATCGTGAGTTTTACTATATCTATATATATATACTGTGACAGTGAGGATTTTTGGATCCCGTGATCCATACTCGAGGAGTTACATGGGTTTATTATGAAAGATTGCATGTGAGTATACCTATGGATATATTTTATATCCATACACGTATTTGTGCTTGATAAATAAGAATATGCGTTTTATCTTGTATAAGAATGGGGGGAGTATACAGTGTCTACGTAGGTATGTTATTTACGGTTTGAAAAAAAAAAGGGTTGGAAAAGTGCTACTCGACGATCCTGATCCTGAATAGACCGTTGAATCCGACGGTAATATATTTCTCGGCCGTTGCAGCAAAATTTTTCCTGAAACGTCACGTGTAGGTACGCGTCGTTTTTTTCGTCCTTTGTCCACGCCGCTTTATTTTTATGTATTTTTCACCTGTCTTTTTATCATTTTCCCCTCAGAGCGGCCACTTTTATTAACGTTACCGACGTTCTGTTCAAAGGGCTCTCTCTCTTAATTCTTTTTTTCACAGGAACAGTGTATCCTCTATTATAAAATGTCGTTGCACTCGAAACTTCGTTCCACTCATATTCCGGTCATTCGTATGCGACTGCGATACTTGGACGTTCGATTAGTCTCCTTTCGCGAGACGGCAGTTAATCTTTATGGTTGATTTCGATCCGCCGTTAAATCCAAGTACCCATTTCGCGAATCCATTTGGCATTAGCGACTTTGGCTGGCATTTCGAAAAATTTCATGTCCCTGAAGAAGCGACCGTTCAATTGATTTAAGTTATCGAACTTGTGGCAGTCTTGAAGGTATCAAAAAGGATGATTCGCAATGATCGATTTCATCTATAGTTATATATCTAATTTTGTGTATATATATATATACGTGTATTTAAGAAAAAGTCATGTTTATCTGTAATGTATGTGTTCATATAAGCTATGTGCCAAATTACCTAATAACCATAAATCGTCCGTGATTTTGGTTAATGATGTAAAATTAACTTGAGAAATGATAAAGCCGATATCTACTCTCCATTTCTGGCTTGTGATTAAATTATCCGCGTGTAGATATTACGACACGAGACTCTACCACAATCTATAGTAAGCTCACAGTACGCGTGGTCGTTATTGCCCGAGCAAGTACGTGATCGTTAAGCTGGTAGCACGTGCGGCTCGATTCTGGCAATTACTTAATGCTGCCTCAAATTAATCGCGTCCTGTATTAATTCACACATCCGCATAACCATCCGCTACGTTAACGCGTTAAACTCAATATTGCCGTACAACAAGTCTATTCAAACTTACTCACGTCAATTAAGCTCATACGTACAAAGACATACGTAATTGTATTTTGAATTCATTAATCCTCTAATTTTTCAACCTCAAAAAAATTATGTAAGGTTCGAGTAATCATTCATCTGAAACGTTCGCGCTGTTTTTTTTTAGTGTCCATTAGAAAGCTGTCATATGACTGACATGTGTCATGTAATATGACATAATAGAACGTCGCGACGCGCCTTCGATCGTCAATCGATTTTCATCTCCGATCTATGGGACTATATGGGACTATGGGACTATATGATACACGGTATCTAGTTTCATCTTGAATTTCCAAATATGGAGTTGCGCGCTTTCGTGTTATTTGCTCGTGCGTCGTTTGCGTCCATTTTTGACACCGAGACAATACCGGCGTCGAAGTTTATGACGCGTGCAGAGGAGTATCTCGGTAGGGACGTCTCTCATACTGGAACTGAGTGGGAGTACGATTAGGGTATGGGGTTTTAGGGTTTCAGGATCATAACGAAAGGACTTAAGGGACGCGTGGTGACTTACAAGCGACAGTCACGGAAATTGGGAGAAAAGCGAGTGGGAGAGAGAGAGAGAAAGGGATAGAGGGGTTGAAATTATGCACAGGTGTCGGTTACAGGATACTTTCTCGGCGAGGGTGGTAGTTTGTTACCCTCATTTCGATGTACCCGAGTCTCAATTTATATTGCGACCTAGCAAATTTTTTGAAGCCCTTGGCCCCGTCCAATATAGCTTGGGGTTCAGGCTGGGGAAGAAAAAAGAGGAAAGTATAACAAAAAATTGAGAGAAGACTGTATGCGAGTGTAGGAGAGAAAGAGAAAGAAAGAAAGAGTGAGAGAGAGGTAATGTAAGCTCGTAAAGCTGGCCGTTAGGGTCGAACCATCAGGCTTTTTATACCGGCTCTTCGTCAGGACATTGTCACTTGCCTGGAATTTCATGGCGAACGCAGTGCTACCACATTTTGAACGCGGATCAACTGTCAGGAAATTCACAATTGCAACTGCAGAAAATTTTTTTACTTGTTCTTACTATTGTCTGAAGTATTGGGACAATATAAGCATCTCCATATGTATAGTAGGTATATATTTTATATATATACATATATGACATAAATAAAATTTTCAGGTTGGCAAATCTGATCTAGTTCATATATCTAAGAGGAAATTTGAAAGCTATTACTCTTTAGTTGCGCAACATGCCGTCTGACGGTAATGACACTCACCTACTTACCTAGAAGTGCGGCTTGAATCGACGCGCGTGTTTCGCCTTTAACTTTTTGACTCTTGGCGAGTCCAGCGATAAAAGAAAGAAATCAATCAACGTCGCTGTATCCTGGTAAAGTCTGCGCCATTGAAAAGTTCATTATTCATTCGATTTGTCGATGCAGTCGATAACCATAGTATAGGAAAGCATATGTTAAACATTGAGGCATTGTTTCCCGAGTTACCTAGAACCGCCACTACGTTATAACACTGCATCCAACAGGGATTGATCGGGATTAAATTACATTTGTACAGTCATGCATCATTCGGCAGAGTAGTAGGTAGTACCTGTAAAATATTCTTTTTGTTTCCCTCATTTTCCATTAAATATTTTTTTTCTTTTGTCAACCAACGTCACGTATATTTGCTATAGCGGAAAATGGGTACCACCTCATTGCGTTTTCTCCATCCAAGATGGAGGTGTCTGATCGTGAATGGATAGATGGTAATGGAGCTAAGCCGTTTAGCCCTAAAACATGTACGCCAGTAGTTTCGTGGCAGTTTGGAGACAAAGGGTCGCTAATCCCTTTTGTGAGAATCGCGCCTTCCAGTTAAACAATGTACGTCCAGCTCTGTCTCTCTTAATCTCTTTTTGTCTTTCTCTCTTTGTCCTTCTCTTCCTCACAAAGTCTGTCGCCTCGCATATGCTTGTCCCCTGTAATTTACCGCAATCTGTGAAATCGCTTCAAGGCACGAGAGAATATTGTTGTCGATGTTTGGTACCTATTTATTAACTTTAATTATTTATTGACGTCAATTCTCTGTGAAACATATATATATATATATATGCAATACATTGTATTTGTTTAGGAGAAAAATCTATAGAGACGAAGGAAAAGTCTCTCTCTCATTCGAACTTTTTTCTCTCTTTTCTTTCTATTATTTATTCATGTCGCCTTGTCCACTTTCCACAAGTCCTTCCGGCGATTTTCAAGTAACGTCACAGAACCCGCCGCGCGGTTTATTATACTTTCCGAGTGGGGCTCCGAGAAATGAAAACTTCATCCCCCTTTTTCCCAGGGGACGAAACTTCTTGTCTCGAACATTTTAGCCGGAAGGGTGAATCGTGCGGGAGATTTGAGAAACGCCGCAAAATTGATCGTCGAACTTTCTTTAATTTCGTCAGTGCCTTTCTCTTTCTCAATGATTGAACACATTGGGATATTGTCCCTTCGATGTCGTCCATTCCTGTCTCAGCCCTCTCTTGATGCAGCTGTGCTATCTGCAAATCAGAGTATCCCCCATCTATCCATTCTCTCACTCTCTCTCTCTCTCTCTCTATATATATATATATATATATATATATATATCGAGTAAATATATCTACATATTCAGCTATCTGTGTTTATACTCGAGCTTATAGAGAGACTATCGAACGCATACGGATTAATTAGCCAAGGTCGGATAACGTTATCGGTGGTTTGGGCAGATAATGCGTGAAATCCCCATGCCTATATTTGGCATTAACCACACACTAGGCAATGTCCCTTTTACCAAGGTTCATTGTGTGTATCTGTGTACGTATACATAGACACATATGTCGGCGCTCTTTCCGATATGTGCGCGTTTCATCCCCACGCATGACTGCTGCACCCCCTCACCCCTTCCTGATACTCGTGTTCTCTCCACGAATTACCCTCGTGCAATGTAAGCCTCGAAAGAGGGACGTGATGGAGGAGGAGGAGGAGGAGGAGGAGAAGGAGGATGGTGGGAGCATCGAATGGAAGGGAGTCTGCACACACTTTGCTATACTGACATATGTGGTTGTGGTTGTATATCTATATTTATATAGGCTGCCTAAAGAACTCTGGTAACGAGACCGGATTCGCACGACACACCGCTAAGGGTTTACACTGAGGAATTCCGTTGGTTCGCGCACGGCAAATTCCCACCGTAGAGGAATTCACCGTGAAATCCGTGTACACTTTGCGAGATTCTACGGAGACTATTATTAAAGATTCAGATACCTCCAGACGCTTTGAGAATCCGTACCTATCTATATATGCAAGCGTTAAGAATTTAATAATTTTGTTAGGGTACTTACTTCGGACACCTTTGATCTTGTTTACCTAGCTTGAGTCTTTGGGTAATCAATACTTAAGGTGTTAAGAAAAGCAGTGTTTATATTTATCATGAAATGTATAGACGATTAATTGAAAATATCGAGAAAAAAGTATTCACTAACATTTTGTAAATGAAAATTTGAATTTCCCGCCGTTGTAACTCTCTCACCCTTTCTGCTTTAGATAGGCGGCTGTAGTGTTTTATGGGAATATGATAATGTATTTCTTACGTGTACGTATAGGGACTAGTTCTCTCTGAACCAGCCTGTATTGAAGGTCTACTCTGATTTTACCCGTAGTGGGAAGAAACATGAATTGGGCGGGAATGCCGGGATACTAATGTGAAATCTTCGCGCAGATTCGTTCGGCGGTCCATTTGCAGCAGAAAGCGTTTATTCGACGTTTTTGTTTTCCGGCGACTGAGGGGGGTGTCTGGCTTGGATGGAGGATTTACTACTGGCGGGACGACGGGCGGCGGAGGAGACTCGTAATTCTATACGCGGTTTACGTTGTGCCTTGCGGAAACTTGTCTTTTGGGATTTCGATGGAGGCGCGTAACAGCCGGATATGAATACAGGCTGACG
The DNA here is from genome assembly GCA_030142225.1 of Pachycephus smyrnensis. NCBI lineage: Eukaryota > Metazoa > Arthropoda > Insecta > Hymenoptera > Cephidae > Pachycephus > Pachycephus smyrnensis. Next base: position 1,836,741 of record JARQST010000573.1, read on the forward strand.
TTGGCGTTCAAAAATTACACTTTATGGGCCGCTGTGATTACTGAAAACAAGTCCGTGGAGGATGCTCGGAGTTGGTTCGTTGCTGCTGCTTCACTTTCTCCTTTTTTCCTTTCCTTCTTTTAACTTCCCTCCCACCTCTCTAACATCGCCCGGGATACCTTGCGCGCTGGGAATTCTTGTATTTTTTACGGAATCCTCAGGCACTTCCGCTCGAGCGTGAACAGCCATTACATTCCGAAGGGTTGTACTTACTATCACAGACTTGAGAGATAATTAAAAATGCATTGAAAGCGGGAGAAACTTACATTAATAAATTCTCTGTGGTGGGGGATTCAATTAATTGAGAGGTCAAAAATCGTTATAAATACACTATAGATAACTGTACACAAAATTCAGTCTAATCAGACCAAAGTGTATTTGTACAATTTTATTGTATACGATTAACCTGCTTTTCGAACTCGTGGAAATATATATATATATCGCAATATTAAATATCAACCTATATATATCCTCGCTGTAGTAGCATGTCGTAAAAGCATCAGTGAAGCGAAATATTGACCGTGCGGTCCATTTCTATCAAAGCGACACGTGAAGTAGTTTCTACGGTTGGCGCCGTATGTGGGCCAGAATGGCGTCCTGTTGCTTTTAGTTGATGAACTGTTTCTATTCGTGCGAGTAGTTTTTGTGCACTGGCTGCTTATACCAAGCAGCATCCGTCGTGTCGTGGCAGAAAGAATTCACTCGTTTCTCGAGTAACGAAATGCACTTAAGTGATATTACTGGCACAGAGGAGGGAGATGCGGAATTTATAGTCAATTAGATGTCCTAATTTTGTTTTTTCTTATTCTCGCAGACTTTTAGTATTTACTCTCATCGTTTCGTTTATTTGCAAGAAATATTATGAAGCCGGAAATGCAGCTAGACGTAGCCAGTAAAATTGGCACGATGATGAAAGCGTGCATTAGCGAGAAGGACTCGGCAAAGCCTTTATAGTAGCACAGAAGCTCAGCCTTCTCTCTCCCTCCCTCTCTTTATCTTTCCTTATCAGGGCTTTATCCGGTTTGTGTCGCGCTAAAACTTTTCTGTAGGTCGCCCAAGTCGGTCCACCACGAAATTCCCATTTACGCCAGATTATATTTAATGAACGTTCCATAGCCGCGACGTCGGGACGCTACTGCGCCCTTACCGCAACCGTCGTGTATAGTTAGGTACGTATGCACCCAGCATCCATGCAACGGGTGGTACACGTTATATCTGGAAATACTACAGTGTATTTGCTTCTAACATTTTAGTTCGGTAGAGTGAATTTTACGTGAATAAAATGAATGAAAAATGTGAATCAAATATATATGTATAACAGCGCACAAGAAATCTGTTAAAATTTGTCATATTATAACTGCTGAAATTCGAGTAAATAGTGTAGAACTTAACAGGGGATCAATCAATCGATTACTTTAATTTTTATAATGAAAATGGTCGAGTAATAGTCCAAAGAATTTCTATTTTTAAAACGATATCGTACTCTAGTATTCACCGTCTATATTTCATTCAGTTTGATGCATTCGCCACGAAGGTAAACTTTACCTTTAGTTTCTCAACTGCATTTTGACGTCGCCTACGTCACACTGAACTCCCTCATTATTCATTTACAGTCCATTCAGATGTGCGTCTACAGGCAGACGCTTCTGGATACGTCAACGTCAAGTTTCATCGGTTACATTGAGTAATTAAAAGCTAGAGACTCTCAACGAGACATAGTGGAATGAATCTGTAACCTTTAATGAGCTCTCTTTCGGCATATATACTGTGTTTCCGTTCATCTCAATGAATGAGTAGTGAAATCTCTGAATTTCTCATAATAATTTTCGGTCGCGTTGTAGATCTGCTCAGTTCCTCTAAAAACAAGATTAATGCAAATTTTTAAGGCACTGCACTTTGTATGGATAAACTGCACAGCAATTAATATCGTAATTCGATATTTAATTAATGGCGCAATATGCAAACCATCCGCGTGTGACTATATTAATAATTGTCTGATTCATCGAGAGAAATTTAATTGAAAAAAAATGTTGATTTGATTTGCAAACAATTTTTTTAAAAATTTCAGAATAATAAAAATATCAAAAGATTTGCTTAACGACGCTATAACGTATACTAAATGACAAAGTCATATTTTGAAAATTATTTACGACGTAATTCAAGTCTGAAATCTGATTCTCGTTTTAAAGTTATTAATGGCACATTTGCCAGCGACACTTCCCACTCGGGGTTGTACCTACCCTTAGACCTATAGGAATGCTTGAGATTTCAGGGGGTGGAGTTAAGCTGCACAGAATAGAATGCTATGCACCTGCCAGATGCCAAAGCCCAAGAGGTATGTTTTCTAGTTATACCTACTTGTTGGTATCGTTAATGGGATGCAATGGCGATGGTACGTCGGTTCGACGGACACGACGGTGATTTACTGGATCGTTGCTGGCTCTGCACCACGAAGCACTGTAGTTAGGTATGCCGGGATTTTGGGTTTACCGGTTGATGAATCGTTCCATCAAATCCGCAGGTAGGCACTGTGTGTAGTCAGGATCAGGATTCCAGGGGGATGACGACGTCGCTGCTGGCGGTGATACTGACCAGTCACGCTGGTACATACATATGTGTAACTGTGGGGATTGTCAGCCTGTGTAACGTTATCGTGCGTGAATATAAATACGGCAATGGGAAATTTCGTTAATTCAAAGCCTTTTCATTTGGTGACTCAGAGAATCCAAAAAAAAATAAGGGATGCTGAGTTTCGATAGGATCCAGAAGAACTTTTAAAAAATTTTAATCGAGACTGAGGGTCATTGAACTTTTGTAGAGTTTACGTGACAGTATGGATATGGCGATTTTATGGTATCTTTGAAACGATGGTCGACATGGGTAAAGCACGGTGTGACTTTTACGTTCATTGCTGATAAGAAGGCGCGGGGGCTGATTCGCGGAACGCGGACGATGGGGTAGGGTTAATTAACTAGAGAAAAGCTATTAGAGTAATTTATTGGGGTAGCCTGAGGATAGAGGAGTAAACGAACGTTGGCTGGCGAGGGTGGGTGGGCACTACTTAGCGTGCTATGGGCGAGCCGTGAAAATCCACAATAGCCACTTCCGCTTTCCATCGGCTTGGTAAATCTCTAAACAAAGGTTGAATGAACCAAGAAGAAGAAGAGGAAGCTGCTTGGTTGCACATAGAATATAAAAATCGATACTGGATCTCGTATCGACTGTAGCACCTCCATATTGGAATATATATATGTATATAAAAGACTCCTCTCCTCCTCCCCTCTTACAGTCTCCTCTTCCTTCTCTTTACTTTCCTCTTCCAGAGCCCTCCATTACATTAGCCTTCTAGCACCCCACCCTTATATTGGGGTGGTTTATTCTCTCGCTGACTAGCATGCAAGTGCGAAAAACCTAAGCAAAACAACAACGAATACAAAAAAGCATACTTACAGCATATTTGAGCAAGGTGCGACAAGTGGATGAAAATATGAGAAATTCAGTAACTTCCGGATGCTTCGTCGCTTCCGTTTTATTTTTTTTTTCCCATTAATTCCTCTCCCCCTATTTTTTAGTCTCAAAGTCGTGTGTTTTTCCGGTATCGAATTTCTAACGAGATTAGCGATACGTAGAAGCAGGTCAATTCACATTTATCCTAATACTCTTAGGGCGCACTCGGGGGTTGAGGGGTTGGAATTTGTCGCGCGTACAATGGGACGAGACAGTGAGTAAAACGTGTTGTCGAAGCGATCAGGCACGCATCGATTACGAGTGGACAAGTGGATCGTAGGTAAGTCTGTACCGAAGCCAAGTAACTTTACGAGCCGGGGTTGTAGGAAGCTGCAGGGGTTGCTTTCCCAATCTCTCAGTAGGGGAGGTACACGATACGAGCCGCGTGGGATTATTTTACGAACCCACAGGAACCACCTACCCCATTCGTGGACCTGGTATTACCTCCAACCCACCCACTATGCTGGTAGATCCTCCCCTGTTTTATTTAACCCTCGTACTATTACTAGCTGGTCATTCCTAAATAAACCGGGGTGTCTAGTCACGTGGATTGATTGCAGCCCTTACGGTTCTTGCTGTATACCTTTACCTAGTCTTCTATTAGCATTTGAACTTACTCTCTATGTCTATGTTTACACGCGTCTTTACGTCTTAGCGTCCCGACGTCTCAGCCCTATGCCTGTACTTCCTGTACACCTTGTCGCGATCTAACGGAAGATACGGAAAAGAGGAAGAGTCAAGTTTATGACGGAAATATCATCTCATACCTACGACCAGTACTGTAATGTCGTATTCCTACGGACTGCTTACTGCTTTTGCGTTAAAATGAAAAAGTAAAATATACGAGCAACCTCGTAGCTGAATCCGCTCGTAAAGGAGTCACATAAATTGCAACAGTTACGTCTAGCGCGTAGTATTTTTCTTTAATTTCGAAATTCCTCGCTCCTCTCGGATGTGTCTAACGCGCCAGGACGTACTGGCAGTGGATATTCGCTTAATTAACGAGCGTGATATTTGTGGCTGGCGTGATATTCTTTTTTTTACTGTTGATTCGCCGGAGCGCGTCGTTAAAAGCTTAAATCGATCATTGCCCCCGGAAGTAGTTTGCGTTGGGAAATCCCCGGAGATAAAGTGGGTACGCACAGAAGCGGAACCCTCGTTTACATTTGAAGATTTCCCCTACGGTTCGTAGAAAAATATTCCCTTTTCAGTTTTCTTCAGTTTTTTTTTTATTACTCGCCCCTACTAACCCCAGCAAGGTAAACACTCGAATTGTCTCCCTGTGTTATTTTTATAACGAAGTCCTAGTCAGTACACTCACTGCGCAACCCTTAGTTGTTTAAGTAGTACTTTCACAGAAATTTAAAAAAATACTTTAAAAACGACTTTGGTGGTTGCCGTAAACTTTTTTTGGAAGAATATGGATAAAAACGAAAAATAAATCAGATCTGATTAACAGATCAGAACAGAATGAAATTTGAACAAATAACGTACAATAATTTTCGTAATATCGTCGTCTGGTCATTAGAATTTTTCAGAGTAGCAAATTTTATTGATAACTCCATTAATAACTGTTCTGACTCGGAGAACAGATTACCAAGAGATATTAATTAAAAATGTTCATCGATTACGTAATGTCGATATATAGCTAGAAAATTTATAATTACATTTTCACATTTATTCCAATGCCTCAGTACCATAGGGATTATTACTATACCTTGGAGACTCTTACTATATATCGGAACACGTTTCATTACTGAAAAAAAAAGAAGAATTTTATATCAAACGTGCTTCGACGACAACCAGCTGCGACTGTCGCTTCGATGCGAATGCGAATGCGAATGCGAACGTGACTCGCAACTCCGCTTTGTCGGAATTTTCTCAGGAAAAGTGAAGAAGTCGCAAGACTGGTTGACGTAACTCTACGTCTTTTACAACTTACTTTTCCACGTTAACGTCGCTGATAACGGCCGTGAACGTAGAGCGAGACGTGCAATTCGATCGGTGAGATTAAAAGGTAACGAGGACCGTAGAGGCGTAGAGATTTATCGGAAATTTATGAGCCGTTGGTAATGGCTACTACAGCGTCGCGACGCATCGAGAACAGTGTCCTGCAGACACGTTCGGTTTACTGTATTCGAAGATGTCGTAGAATTCTATGACGGCCGTTACACGACGTCTGGCTTCTCTTTCTCTTTCTATTCTTTTCTTTTCATACCAAGGAGCATCCCTCCATTTTCTTAAGACATCGACGTGATTCCAGCCAGCTTTTCGATTCACGACATTTTTCAAACATCTCGCGTGACGCTGACATACCTATATATTATGACGCCAGACGTCACGCGCACATTACATATACAATAATATACATATATGTACACACGATCTATAGGAATCTATTTTCTATTTTGTCACCATACACAACGTTACTACTAGTTTGACTTCTCTAGTACTACGGTACCCATTTTCATTTTCTACCATGAAGTAGTCAAACCCCAATCTCCGTCAGACGTACCGTGGGTATTGTGTAACGGATAGGAATTAACGCATAGCTACGTCTAATAACGGTTTACGTTACTTGGATATAGGGAGCACTCTAGATGCTAATTCGTAGTCAGACGGATATCATCTATAACCAGTTGGCATTTGCCGTCGGGGATATAACCGTAAGGTATATCCACCATCGGTGTTACTGAAATGGTAAAAAAACATTACAGGAGGATGCTGCGGCGAAACTGCTGTATTACGTCAAAGAGAGTATATACTACGTATAGTATTTACTGTTGGCCTATATTCAATTACTTTTATACGAGAAAATGGACCATCGGCCTCCAGTCTCTTCAGACCGTGGACATTTATATTCCGAGCATTACGAGGTTGCAATGTTATATAAGATACCTTATAGATACGTACATATAAGCCACGTGTTATATTATACCACATATGTGCCTGGCATGGTCGAAGGAAACAGGAAGTATACTAGTCGAGAGAAACGGTAGTCGTTTCGCTAAAGGGTGGAAATGTGCGGGGGTGTAGAGTACCAGGAAGCAAACAGGTATGCCTTCAGAATCAATATTTACTCGATACACGTTGGCCTCTTGCTTTTGAATGCATCCCCCGTCCAACTCTTACTACCCTTATATGACAGGCTGCAGCGCTACCAGCCAGTTGCTGGAAAACCTATTCGCTCTTATGGGGAGTCTGGAATATCTTCGGTCTGATGTGAGTCAGTCTGCCGAACGATCATTCCTTCTTCCGGAAATTGCCCTTCCTAGACGATTCGCTCTTTCGCCAAATCTAAGGATTTGCTCTCGATAGTCTGGGCTGATCCACACGGAATAACCGTTAGACTTGGTGGACTAGTGGATATATTATAGATATGTAGTAATGTGAATGACTGTATATCTATACCTCTTATGCGAATGTACTGTGAATTCTTTGAGATAAGGGATGAGCAGGGTTTGCCATTCGACGCTTATTGTGGTCTGATAATTGAGGGTAATTAATCGAATGGTGTTTTCGAATTTTTATTTGGTATATTTTGAAGGTGGGGTAGTTTTGGAAAGTTTTTTTTCATACGGTGCCAAGGGTTTGTTTGTTGTTTGATGGTTTCTTGAATATTGTGAGTGGGGGTTAATTTATAGCGTAATTTTTTTAGTTTATTAAGACGTTATTTTTTTCCTTTCTATTTTAAGTTTGGTTATATCGTAAAATCTTGACTGTTCGACATGGTACGGTAAAATGGCTACGTTGCGAGTCGAGGAAGGAAAGAGAATCGTCACGTAATGTCGCCATTAACACTTTTGGAATAGGAAAAAAAGTAAGGGGTGGTAGAAACGGAGAAATGTGGAGGAAAGCAAACAAAGCAGAGGAACTTGGAGAAGGATAGTAATAAATATAGTAAGAGTAAATTGCCTTCCCTTTCAAAGTGATCCTCAGCCTCTCCTTGGTATCCCCAACTTTTGCTACACGGGGTAGAAAGTTGTTACGACTTTTTCTCGACTTAAATTGGCATCGAATCGACAATGGCATTCATAGAAAGTCGCCGTCACGTCATTCCTCGCTTTTCGTATAATCAATCTTCAAAAACGTAGCTTTCAATTCCTCGACCGATTACCTTCCTTTCTATCTCATTGTTAGCGCAGACCTCGTTCATCGAAGGTATGACGTGTACGATTGAAAAATAATAAAATATTTACAGGCATATAAAATTGATTGGCAAATTTGGTAAAGTACAGGAAATATCGTATGATCAATTTTAAGCCGAAGGAGAAACTTTTTTCTGAAGAAATTTGTGAAAACTTTTTTTTGAAATTCGCGTGAAATTTTACTTCTTGGCGACGTTGTCGCCCATTGCGCATTTACGTCGCGACATATATATCAACTGTGTAGTGAAATGCAGGAAAACTGATTACACCCTGGTGCTTTATCAATCTACTTTGGAAGCAACGTTGTGTGACATTGAATGAATTATTGTAAAGGAGGGAATTGTACATGGCCAGAAATATCAAACTATTGATAATCAATTTCAACAAGATAGTACAGAAGTCATTGGACTGCCGTTACATTGTTCTGGGATGCAAGTTGATCGTCATGATGAATGACGTCAATATAGGTACTGTAGATATAGAGATATATGTATTACGGTATACTGTAGATAAAGATATATAGACCATTTTAAAAGGGAAGCTTCGGAATAGCCACATGTGTAGGGTTTCTGATATATTCTGAGATTCCTTAAAAAATCGAGTCCTCGTCTAGACGATATATTATTTAATTATAAAAGAACTTCTGGATATAGGGAAGTGTCGGCAATCACTGAACTCTATAGAAATATTTTCAATATCCCAACGGACTTAGCTAGGAAGTTTCTTGACGTTTTCTTGATATTGTAAAGACAGAAGCAGTTTAATCTTTACGATGGCGGAAGGAACGTATCCATTTTGAGTTTTACAACCCTCGTAAGAGCAGACGACGCCGGGCGTCGCGCACGCAACTTTTATAGCGTATTCAGATGCAAGGCAATGTTTCACCATGGAAATCATTTAATGACCATAACATTGACGGGACGATATTAAACTTTCCAATATTTTTCTTAAACCGGAAAAAAATGGTCGAAATGTTACATAGGTCGTTCAGGGGTCATCTTTTTATATTGCTTCTAAAGCAAATATTCTAATAACTGCATACAGTGCATCATACTTTCATAATGTATATCTATAATCAATACATAACCTTATCGCGTTTTATAAATATCCAAAAACTATACTCGTAAAACTTTTGTCGAGTAAATGAACACAGTGCTGTAGCATAGCAAAATCGATCGATTCAATCCTATTACGTTCTTGTTCACAGTGAGTAGGTTCCTGTGCTTCACAATTTTTTTTTTCATCCCTCGTTTAGCAATCACTGAGCTACAAGAAGGCATAAAATCACAACCGCTATTTTTTATCAGTCAAGAGCAAATGCGGAAGCAGCAACCTCACGCACCCTCAAAGTACCTCGTTATATTGGATGCATTTGAAGGAGAATATATAATCCCTACTCTCGGATCAATATCACGTTAATTTTGTCAGTTAGGACAGAACACGTAATCCCATAGAAAAGTAATGACGAATTTTCTATAGATTTGCTGATCCCTGACGTACCAATGACAGAAATCATGTAAAAACAATTATTACTTCTATGGAATGTCTGTCTCCATTCTACTTGGCTCTATCGATCGAAATGTTCCCTACGAAATAGAGGGATATTACCCTTTTGGCAGCCATTTTATTTTTTTATATTGGCAAACTTTTACGACTGGATCGAAGACTCGTAACGTTGCAGTCGGAATGGCAACACTATAGTTACAACGGAGTTACACCGAAGAGGGTATAACGACTTTGCACTTCGAAATAGGTGTAGGATGTCTTTTTACCCTTACGATAAGAATTTCAACCCCTGGCATTGCTTGTCCTTAATCTTGAGGTAAAACAGGGGGATAAAAGTCCTGGGTCTTCTCGATACGTGGACCACGTTTCACTCTAGAGGTTCCAATATCTGCGAGGGGGTTGCAGGGATCGTTCGATGGTCATTCTTCACCCTTGCACTTGCGATATATATAGAGTGCGTCATAAAAATGGATGCCAACAACCAGCCTGTATCGACGTGCCATATAGGGGGATGGCCAATGTGTGTCGTACATCACTATACATATCTCGCTCGAACGCATCATCTATATGGGGTAGAACGTGTTTCTCGGTTAGGGGTTGTTTCTACTGTCCCAAGAAATTTATTTCTCTTGTACGTCCACATTTTTTTTCTTCCTCACACCCTTTGCACATGTCGTAAACAGAGAAGTGTGCCAATTCCCACCTAAGTACAGTCAATAATGAAAATTTTTTAACCGCTGTGAAAAAATGCGTCAGGGTCATAATTTTTTTTTTATTGTACCGTAAAATTAATCTCTCGATCGATGCAATGCCTAATCTTTAATGGTCCATGGGCGAGAATGCTGCAGATATTTTTCATGGGGTTGATGCTACTGGCCACCGGCCAAGAAATCGCTACTGCACAGTAGAATGGGTATATCGAAGTATGCTGCGCAGCATCCACGGGAAACGTATGCATAACTGTCGTGCGAATCTCTACGCTAGTCTCTATATCGACGTCGTAGTTGCACTGAATTATGCATGGGGTGTCAACCAAGAACGTATTTGCACTACAGTGCCTATTTCCACGTGCATAGTATATTCAGCCTTACGTGACACGTAGTTAGATACAACGGTTATATATAGTCTAAGAATCGTGAGTACATTGCGGAGACGTCATTTGCGAAATCCTTAGAAACAGACTGCGAAATCGTACCGTTGTTTCACGACGATTTGCTGAAAGATGACAGTAGGATATTTGTTGGGTCAGGTTTACCACGTTGAAGAGATTTTTTTAGCAATAAATTTTTTTCAACTTAGACCTTGCCTTATGGGACTTATATAAATATCCAAATTCCTAGTAATATCCTTCTCTTTCTTGATTCGCGGAAATCCGCTTTTCTCCTGGGCCGCTTTTTTTTCCTCACAGATGCGTAATCTCTTTTATAACCATACGGCGCCTTCCTTCTTCGTTCTATTGTACTGCCTCTGGCGTATATTTATCATTTTTCCCCAATGGATCAGAACACATTTTCCGATGGCCGCAACGGGAATTTTCCGCTACGATCCTCGGTCGCGTCTCTGAAATGCGTTTTTTTTTCTTTTTTACCAACGCAATTTGCCTCTTTTTTTTTATCCGCACGTCTCCCCTGTTTCTTTTTCCACTCTGCGCTGTTTCCGTCAATGTTGAGAAACTTGTTTTTCACTTGGGGAAGGGAATTTTAACACATCGAGCAAACCATCCAATGAGAGCGAGTGTCTTTCCGCTGATAAAGACAAATCCTTGTTGGAGCACGACGCAATAAAAGGAATCCTATTAACCCATTATGATAGAGGTTAATAGCCGTCAGGTTGGCTACTTGAATCCCTTACGGATAGACTGTTAGAGATAATAGAGAAATCTCTGTCCCGTCTAGTACTTCACGAAACTCCAATGGCTTTTCTAACTAGTAGGGCAATTGATACTAAAATCCTATAATGGCGGTTTCAATTAAGGGACACCTATAACCATAATACATAATAGATATAACGAAGCACGTAATGCCAACAGCTATTTTCGAAGGAATTATTAGGATTTTATAGAGGTTATCAGTATAACATTAATTAATAGGTATAGTTGGAATAAAAATTTTCATATTGTTCTCATCGCTAAAATTTTACATTAATATCATAATATTTTGACTACATAGACTACGGATGTCAAGACTGACAGATATCCCTTTGAAATAAGCCACGTTCGCCATAACCCCCATGGTATGTCTCTAAGAGGCAGTACACGCAACCGAGAATAATTTTGCGCGCTACTTGGAATTGCCACGTGTACTATACGTAGATGGCGGTATAGTCGTATAGTGCTTAACACGACACTAACTCTCGCAGAATTACTTGGACTCTTATTAAACCGCTTCTTAACCGCTCGTAAATTTTGCCAACTACTATCGCGAAAGTTGTTAGACGTATTTCGCGCTGCGTGCGGGGGGTCACCCTCAATGTTCTCGGGCATGAAAATCTCCCCTCTGAGGGATGATCTAGGATATCGTAGCTGCCCGTTATAGGCAGATGTGCGAATCGACGTAAGGCACCGTTCGTAATCATGGTGCCCGCCATGAAATACCGTCCTGTCGCCCAGTGCATTATTGTTTTCGATATTGGAAATCCCGGACGCCATTTGGGACGAATCAATTTGCTCCTGACTTCTGTTAGGTGCTAGGGACATTCCCTCAAAAGCTGATCTTACCCGCGCCAATGGGGACATCTGTTTCACGAATACGAATCCCGAATCCGTGGATCCGCCATTCTGAGATCCTTGGGGCGAGGACGATAGATCCTTAGAGATGATTATTTAAGCAAAGAGGAAGATTAATTTCTCGCAGTAAGAACAGCGGAGGGTTGTTCCTCGGTTCTTGGGTTCTTGAAACGATTGTCTCCTTGGAGTCAAGAAATTCAATTACATCAAAAAGCCACGGCAACGGCGGGAGGTGGGAGGTTGAGGGAGACGAGTACGTTAACTAGATTAATTCGTTTCTGGAAACGATGACATTTCGTCTTCATTCTGTACACTGGACCAAATGAGTCTTTTCTTCTTTTTACTGATTCGACTTTTTGTTCTTATTTCTATTCTTTTCTTTTATGTAGATTGTTCTAGACCCTTTATTTTGACCCGTTCACTCGTCACGTGTCACGTGTATGCTTGTACATTTATGGACCACACGAGGAGGCTGGAAACCCTTTCAAATTGACGAGTGACCCATTTGTGGGCTTTCTACTGGATGCTCCGCAAACACAAAGGGCTTGATAGTCGTTGAAATTTCGTGAAGTTTCAAGCACGCAAATGTTCATCAAACAATCAGTAGAGGGAACGATGGATGCTACTGGAACAAACGAACATCGCTCTTATTTAATTCCAGTTATAGAAGTTATCAGTAAAAATGATATATTTTATTTTAATCTCCAGCAGTTATTTTACCTTTCCTCTATCCAGCTAATTCAGGATATTAAGGATAATCTGCTCTCATTTTGTCTCCTTAAATCTTATAATCCCGTCATTATTTGCCATCTGTCAGGACCTTCGATTGACCTACACTGTCCTGTAAATTTTTTTTAGGCAACTGACGTAATCAGCCATTTTCATTTTTCATAACATTTTTTCATGTAATAGTAAATAAGTATTTTAATATTAAAAAGTTGTTTCAAGTGCAAAAAAATCAAAGCCGATTCGCGCCCTCTGTACGTGCTTATGGAACACAGAAATAATTTTGGGTAAAATTTCAAGAAGTTGTCTGTATTAAGCGAAAGTTTGACGTTTCGCCGGGCGTCTCCCTAGCACGAAACCATTTTGGTCCTTAACGGAGGACCATAATACTAATTACGCATTTTCGTATTACCTTCGCGGAGCTTTTCTTTTAAAGCCGAGCTTACCGAGCACCGTACTGCGGCGCTTCCTAGCGAATCCATAAGACTCGGAGGGCGCTGGGAGTCCTGGAAAACCCAGGGAACCCTGGGACTTTACATTCCTTTACGAAATTACCAGCGATCAATCATTCTCTCTACCGCGGACGTCGTTTAACCGCATTATTTTAATGCACGTACACACGCGCGAAGATCGATTAATAGGTACGCCAGGATGATACGAGCCTTAATGTCGCCAGTCCCGTTTAAATTCCTTTATCAACCTTAAGCGAGCGTTTCAGCATTAATTAATGGGAGCCACGACATATTCTCCGCCACATGAGACACCGTAACGCGTGACAGGAATGATAAGGTTACTAAACATAAAATTTAAATATTCATAAAAATCAACAGAGTGCAGAGTCAAAGAATTTTTGATAATATAATATTAAAAATTTCTCAAAGTCTACAGATACGAATAGACCATACAGCTTCTTTTATGTATAAAACACGTTAAACCCACGTAATGCATAATTAATATATAATTCACGTTGATAACGGTTATCAAAGTATATAATTTGTATATTCTGATTTAATTGTCTTATCCACTTTTTTCTTCACTTTGTATCATTCTTAACAGGATGTCAAAGTATCCATGTAGGTTATTAGATGATCGGTAGAAAGTTCCTATTCTTTTTTTCCTCCCTCTCTTTCTCTTTTTCTCTCGTTTCCATATCTTCTGTCCTGCTCATCACCCCTAATATCCCAGCGAGGAGTATCCTTCCCTGACAAGGGTGGATTTTCTAGTCGATCGATGGTAGGTAAGAACGAACGAGAGTCACTGGTTATAAATCTCGAGAGAAACGTAACTCTCATTAGGGTCGAAATCTTGCGCGTATCTTCATCCCCGTAGAGTCAGAATAGAGATCTAGTAGTCAGTGATGCTGGATGCTGGATGTTTGTAAAATACAAGGATATCCTCCAGATATTACTGGAAAGCCTCTATCTACCCCCTCGACCATTTCTAGGAGAAGAGTGTCGGTGGGTGGTGGAGTGTAATCTATCACTCTCATTCATGCTCCACACCTACCATCCCCTTTTCTCAACCCCCTCCTTCGCATCCAAAGCCCGTCTGTCACATCACTTATCTCCGCTAGACAAGCAGACGGACAGACGCTTAAGCCGCTCTTCATCTCGCGCTCTCTTTCTCTCTCCCTGACAGCACTCGCAGCTACAACCCTTCGATACTCTTGTTACATCCCTATTCCGGATGGCAGATCGAATAACCCTTCTACCAATTCTGGCATTCTTCAAAGCCCGTCAACTTCCGGACTCCGCCGAAAGTAACTGTGATATCTGTATACTTAGCTGGAATTGATGTTTCTCGAGTTGTTATATATGAATATGATATGATATATACAGATATATCATATATGCCATGAATTATATATATATATACACGCTCTCTGTTGCCTATACACGTCGGATCGTCTCTGCAACTTCCGGTAGGAATTCCAGATCCGTTCAAGTTTCCTGCTTCTATCGGCAATTAAGAGAACTTCGACGATTTACCCAAAGCTCCTAGACCCCGAAAACTCTATGAGCCATTGTGCTCTGAGAGAGCATCCCCTACAGTCCGCCAATCGAACTTGAAGAAGGTTAGTAAAGAAAAGAATAGGTGGTTGTGGGACTAATGAGTTTTCTAGTATTTTTCGTGAAAGACCGGAAGCGGCGTAGGATATAGAGAACGAGGAATTCGTTTATAAAACTCCACTTCCTCTCGCGAGTCCTGAATTATTTTTCCTTGGTCATCCCTTATTTTGACTGGAAATAATACTCGGCCGTAGCCTTGCGTAAAATTTGCAACCTTGGCATTTATTTCCTCCATTTCTTTCTCTCGCCGTTGTCCTACCTTTATCGCTTACCGTGCGTACGCATACCTAGCCTTACCCTTCGAAACTACGAGTTTAGTATTCAACATATGGGTACGCTTATATTTCAAACCTCATTCTACCCTTAATATACGGGGTAATTTCCGCCTCTCTAACGTGAGCCGCATCTAGACCACGCATATTCTCCGCGGGATTAAACCAAGGGGTGCGGATAAGTCTTGTCGTAACAGCACGTTTCCCTCAGATAAACAAAGAAAAGTTTCCTATCTATGAAAATTTATATATTTTTGAAAAATTCACGAATACTCGTTTTACAGATTCTTTTTTAACATATAACAGAGCAACGGACATTACCATTTCACGCATTTCAATAACTTTTGTTGTTATGCTTGACAGATTATCTGTCACGTACAATCCCTACTGTCAATTACGTTAGTTAATTATTTAATTAACTGTCATTTGGTTATACTTCCTATTCTTTGACAATTTTTCCCTTTTCTAGAAATAACGGATTGCTTTATATGGAAAGTCATATCAACATGGCCTCTCAAGTGGTACATATGTCAAGGTACAGCGGGGAGCAAAAATGGTCCTCCAAAATACTATTGTAAATTAATGCTGTTACGCTATAAACAGGAAGGCCATTATTGCTCGCTAGTGTACTATCGCAAAAAGTCTCTGAGTATCGCCGTAGGCGTGTTTACCTGAAATAACCGGAATTTCAATGAATACCCACTAAGTCTAGATATGTACTTTTGTTGTTACTAGCATAGTCAAGGGTAGAGGATATTTTGGTTTAAACTCGTCGAGGGTAGAATTTACCGTTTCGGTAGCCTCCAGGGGATGTTTGCCATAATCCCCATACAACTTCTTCGGCTATAGACGCATCGCTGAAAGAGCCCGTCGTTTCATGAAAAGGCAAACTTTCTCAGATGTCACAGTTAGGTGATTTAATATCACGTGCGATAACAATAACGATTATCATCGGTGACGTCAGTAACAATAAAAGTCGCATTTAGCCCGTTGACGAATCATCGAAAATGCGATGACTCTTCTCAGCAGCGAAATTTACATTTGAAATGCGTCTTTCCGTATCGCAACGAGATGCGTACGAGCGACTGGATATATTTATCGATGCCATTTGTTTTCGCGCCCTCTTCTTCGATCTTTAGCATAATGTCACAATGGCGGCGTAAGAACTCTGCAACGACCTGAACCACATTGCAAGTTATTGCATTACGCAATTTCATTCTTCCCTTCTCTACAGCTTTTGCCTCTTGTCCCTACCTTACTAAAACCTTCCAGCAGCCAACAGCTTCGGCAACTTATGACGGAACTTTCCAAGCACTCGTGCTTTATGCCTCGAGTTCTAAGTCGTCGCTGTTCTGGCTTTAGCGAATAGTTAACGATATATTCCTCTCTGGTATGGGAATGTATATTGTATGTATTTACTTACCCATGTACCTATTTACAAAACCATGCCTTACTTGTTGGCTTGTAGGTATTTCCTTAGGTGTATATATAGATATATATATATATATATATACACACACATACATATTTAGCCCTCTTTATCTTTCTAGACTCTCTTGGTATACATAGCCCATGACTTTGTCTTTTACTTGGTTCGTTAGAGTGTACTTAAATATTAATGACATGGTACTACGTTTCATGTAGGACTTGATGTATGTAAAAGGAAGTCGTAACCGTGACGTAATAAAGATGCCGGAAATTTTCAAAGACATTTCAGTGTAGAGAGGTTCTATAAGATACATTTTTTTTGACTCTTCAGACGGTTATATTGTTTGAATTAATTATATTTTTGTTTTTGAATCTTACTTTTGTGATAGATCATAAAAATGGCTGTTAGGAAATTGTTTAAATTTTCAGAATTCTGATTCGGTCAGTGCGTTGAAAGGGTGCGAAAAAAGAAAGCTCCTGAATAAATGGGCGAAAATAATGCGTTGGTCGTGTTAAGTCGTTGAAGCGATGTAATGTGTTTTTAAGTAAGAGTTGAGCAGCTCCACGTTGCGAAATTGTTAGGAAGCGTGTGACGTAAATGAATGGGAAGTGACATCGAGAAGAGACCTTTTTAATTGCATTAGGACTCTGGAAGGTATAAAGATGTCACTTTTCTTTGATTCAGTTTACTCTCTTCCTTTTCCGAGAGTTTTTCCCAGTTTTTCAACTGTTCGGCCACTTTGCTTTCTAACGGAAGCCGCAGTGCCGCTTGTGTACGTGGGAGGATCGCGGAAACTTATAAACTATGAAAGTTCCTTTTCGATGAATCCACCTGTATACCTTGGCACGTCTTGCAAAGTTTTTCTATCTTTTCATTTAATTTGTTTCATTTTTTTAAATATTTTTTACTCCGTTTTTTCCCCATTCCATATTTCAACTACCACACGGATGCGCATGGACACCCTTGGACGAATTCTCGTGAGAATCGCTCGACTGGCATATCTACAGTTTAGGTCTTTCCCTTCGTTTCACTCATATTCCACATGTGAATTTTTAAGAGAACTATGGAATTGCGTCACAGGTACTCAATAGAATATTGCTCTAATGGGAGCATTGTTTTGCTTTGTTGTTGCAGAGGTAGAAAGGAGCGTAGGGGCGGCTACGGGGGTGGGTGCAGCTGCGGGGAGCCCTCGAGGCTCAGCACCCTCTCCTGCACCCTCGACGACATCCTCAACCCCCGTCGTAACTAGCCCTTCGGCTTCGTTCTCTTCAGCGTCTTCTTCACCTTCACCCACTTCAGCGCCTTCGGCTCTTGTCGCGGGCCTTGATAAATCTGTGCTTCAGGTAAGTTCACATTAAATTTTTTTTTCTCTCACGAAATTATCCTCTTCCCCTCTTATCCCCAGAGTCTCACCCTTACGTCTATAACTCAGTTCGTGGCTGCCGTATTGGCTTAAGAAAATCTCTCCTCCATTGCGCTCCTGTTATTTCATTTGTCATGGCTTATTTATCGCTTCCCTCGGTTACGGTGCTTCGGGTAAACGGTTTATCGTCACTTGCCGAGGAAAAATGGCGGCGTTCTTTCTCACGAGGAGATAGGACCGTGTACGTGTGTATACTCGCATATATTTTTCCGCCACCCACTGCGTAACGTAACTTCGCGGTAAATGACGCAGGGGTCGTAGAATTTTTGCTTTGAGGAATTCTCATTTTTGGCTTGGGAACTTCATCCAGGGGTAGCGGAAAGAACCGCTTGTGAATAAGAACGCATATTTTACATTTTTACGTGCATCCGTGGTCTGCGCAGTACCCCCTGGCAAAGAAGGGTGGAAGCGCTGGGGATGCAAAGAAATGACGAGGGAGAGTTGGAAAAAAAGAAATGAAAAGGGCCAGGAGCAAAAGCCAGCGAAGGGCGCAAAGAGGTAGGTTTCAAAGTCAAAGGCACAGACCCAACTTGTGAACTTGCTTTTAGACTTGCGCAAGTGTCCGAGCTTTCTTCCCTAGAAAGAAAAGTAATAGCCACCACTGGTCGTAGACACGTAGGACTATTCTTTAACACGCAACCGGAACCGGAAATTGTTATGTTCGTACGTACAGCCGCTGACAAAGGAAACTCCAACGCCCTACGGAATACATACCTATTTGACTTTGCTTCTTCGAAACCGTCCGTTACGTCATGTAGAACAAAGTGTTAGAAAAATAATTGTAGAAAAAAATGTAATATGAAATTTTTATCCATGGAAAATTAATTTGATAATGTCACGATCATGAGGATTAGATAATATACGTACAGCCATGGAACAAGGTTGCTGCTCTTCGTTGTAAAGGCAGATTATTTTGTGTATTAAGGTCGCGCTAGGATTGGACATTGATATGGATACGGGAATGCTGTTAGCTGGTGAAAAATGCGTGAAGCAATGTTGTATTAAATTATAGGACTTGCTGGACGACAGTAGTAACCAATGTGTCAGACCCTTTTCAACTTTAGGCCAACCCCAACTCGATTACCGATGCGTCACCCAGATTAGTTCCTGACCAGTGTACAAATAATAGGACTTTTCCTATGAGAGTCAAGGTGTCCCTACTTTTTGGAGTAAGAAGGAGAATACCGTCTGATAAACGTAATAAGGCCTATCTGATGGGATACACGTACGTGCGACATTTTCGTGCCATTCCACTGAGGGGGGTACGACAAAAGATTGTGACACAAGCTCGACGAAGATGCCCTTTAAGGGTAACCTTATTTCCGGCGCTAAATACGGTAAAAGTTTACCCTCGTAAAATTCAAGATTATCGTGCAATATCGCTTTATTGCAATTTCGTCCTTTATACTTATTTTTAGGATAGCGTTATTAAAACGAGGCGGAATAAAAATTGACCCGTTCTTACGAAGAAACGTCAGAATTTATTTTTATTTGCGAACTGAGGCGCTTCTTTGTATTTTAAAATAAAAAACGTCTTTGGATTGAGGGACTGGAGTAGCAGAAGTGGATGAAGCAAAGTATGAAAGTATTAGGGGTATACTCAAGGGGGACTAAGCTAAACTGAATATTCCTAGGGTGGTTCGCATGAGCTAGGTTATTAGGAATGGGACGTAGGTTTGTGTTGGGTGGGGGGGGGGGGGCAGTGGGGTTTTTTGCTGT
>JARQST010000573.1:1856313-1882548 GCA_030142225.1 Pachycephus smyrnensis
GAGAAATGGCCGATGAGCCAGAGGGGTTGTTTCCTGTAACTTGGTCAATTTTATCGAGTTACGTTTCTCTTCCTACTTGGCTGCTATCACGTCCTCCTTCATTCATTCTCTATATTTGCTAGCGCATCTCCCTCGGGCAAACAACAAATTGCCCATGATAAAACCAAATCGCTAATAAACAGCCAGAAGTTTCGGGAAGAGCACTTTACGGTAATCGTATCTGTTGGTCAGTTTTGAATAAGGTACTGGAACCAAAAATATATATGGTACCCAAATTTATTTAGAAAATACTCTGCAATGCATACCTGTAATACTTATTTTTTAATAGATTTTTTTAAAAAGATTATCATACTATCGTTGCTCTGAATTACTGTACATTATGGTGAGATTTTAAGGACTGTAACTCATAATAGAAAACATGAGGAAGTAATTGAATTGAGACGCTCTATATTAGCCAGTTTCATGGCACGCTTAATTAAGCTTCTGTCGAACGGTGGTTAGTCGGGCTGAAAGCTTTTTTATATCCCGCATTGGATAAAATGGAGACCTTTCGTCGGGCTAAAATAATAGCAGTTCTTCAAGGACGTCACAAGCCGGGTTAATACGGGGTGAAATGAGTCCAAGCTCCCTGTGGGACATCTTCTAGCGAACCCGGGTAACTCTACCCTTACAGGTAGCAGGCGACTCCGCGCAGCGCGTAATCCACCCTTCTCAAGGAAGAGCCCGAGCGAGTAATGGCGCTAATTGCCTATATTAAATCCATAAATTTCGGATATTCCTAGAGTGGATGCGAATAAGATCACAGCGTCATATGGATAAACATCCGCTTCCTTCGGGATGCTGATACCAATATCTCCTAACCCCAAGGGGATAAACGGTAAGGGAGGGATTTTCATATGAAAATTACTATACAATTCCATTATTCAAGTAAAATGTTTCCCCTATCTATTATTCATGCACAAACATGTAAATGGGTCTGTATACCTTTACCCTATCAAAGGTCTCTAAGCGCATATACCTAACATCCGCCATCTTTTGTTTCCCGTTTCTGACTGTCGCTCTCTTTCGCCAGGGAATTTGATAAGCAACAAACTTTCGACATGGCGGATTCTACATAGAGCCAAGTAGAGCCACCATCCGGTGCTTTTAGTCGTATAATTTCATCCCCTGCGTGATCCGTCGTCTATGGGGTACCTACGTGCAAGATCAATGGCGCGTCCTCATGGAAGGAGACCTGCAAAGAAAAAAGAAGGAACAGAAAAAGGGGAACTTGACGTTTTCTCGTTCCCTGGTCCCTTTCGATAGCCTCACGACTGGCATTCCTACCTTAGCGTTTCTCGTTGTTCTTTTGTTCAACGAAGCGAGTTTCGCCATCCAGTGGCTCTGACTCTCGTTCTCCTTTCCCCTATCGCCTTCTATATCTTTCTCGTTGATGCTTTTTTCCCCCCCACTCTCTTCCTTCTTCTTTTCTCTACATAGCTTCGGTCTGATCGTCGGAATTACCTGAACCATGGAAAAATGTGTGTGTCGCGACCACGATCGCGATATAGTCAAAAGTTCCTTTTATGTTAGAATAAAGGTGAACTCTGGTTGGCTGCTAGAATATTGGCTTTTTGTGAATCGAGAAATTTTTTTACTTTTCTACTATTCCACGAGAAGAGTTTACGTATCTTGCAGGGATAAACCTCCTTTGAAGTATTCTACGGTTAATCATTAAAATGGTA
Source organism: Pachycephus smyrnensis (assembly GCA_030142225.1). Lineage (NCBI taxonomy): Eukaryota > Metazoa > Arthropoda > Insecta > Hymenoptera > Cephidae > Pachycephus > Pachycephus smyrnensis. The sequence goes on from JARQST010000573.1 coordinate 1,858,038, forward strand.
CTCGATTCTTTCAAAATGTGCCCGACACCATCTTAAATTCCTTTCCGTATTTAATTTTTTTCGATATCGTATCATTTGTGATACTACAACTTATCACAGTGCTTTTTATAAAATTATTTTTTTTTTATAATTCCAAAATCTTATAATTTTCGTCCATCCACATATTACGTCTGTATATCTTTATCTGAAAATTAGTATACTTTTAATTATACTTTGATACAATAGCGCTATGCTAATTATTCAAAAGTTTAAAGACTCCTCCGACATTTAGCTCTTTACTATTTGCTAGTATTATTAACAAGTTCCGAAAAGGTATGAATACCAAGTAGGCACACGTAGAACACTGCTTTCCTTAGTAATCGATAATTCAGACCCCCTATCTTCCCTATAAAGTATTTTACGATCTTTGTTTATGTCCGTTTCCAATACTGTGGAATCGTCGCTCGCTAGGTTAGGTTCTTTATCCATAGATAATCTCTACATATCCACAGTGGATTGGTATATGCAATAGATAGGAATGTCCAACAACATGCCAATTCTTTCTGACAAAATCGATGCTCCCTTTTATACACGTGAAAACAAAATGGAAAAACGTCCGAACGAAAAAATTCAAACGCTCTGATATTTAAAACAGGCAGTCTGCTCATTCCCAGTTATGAATTCAAAACAAGCCCACTGACTGTGTGTCTCGTTGAACAACGAGTTGTTTCCATGTAAAATAAATCATAGCTACATCGACTTCAATGAACGACAAGATCTAAGCTGATTTGTACGTATACCTATAGTCAGTCCACGAGTTCGGTGTGGTTTTTTGACAGTTCGCAAACAATGTATTCCTAAGCAAATCACACGTGGTTTTCCATAAAATAACATAAATATATGCTAAAATAAGAAAAGAAAATATGCATTTTTGCATCAAAAATTTTATGCAATGACACGTATGCCTTGCTACAACCTCATTGTTTTCGATCTGTGAAAAAGCACATCGAACTCGTGGACCGACTATAGGTACTGTATATACTACACTTTATAGTTGTAGCTATTTTTGTTCTCTAAAGTATATGTATATCGTATATATGACGTGTAATTTCACATATCGTCAAATGACATTTTTTTTGTGTCAATATTTACACCGCCATTTTTTCTGTTCTCATTATGAGCGCACTGTATCTGAATTGTCTTTTGTTTATTGCACGTTTCTTGGAACGTGTTCTATGTGGAATTTAGATTATGGATTGTGCATTTTTTATTTGCATTGCAATTTTTCATAGACACTTTTTTCTCGCAATTTTGATAGACGTTTACGCAGCGATTGGAAAAACGTGCGAGAGTTGATTGCTAATATGAAATAGTCAAGGGAGGTAAGATGCTGCAAGGGATAAAAGTATAGTATCGCTTTCATGTAAAGCCTCTCTTCATTTAGCGAAAACTAATTAAACAGCAGCCGTGTCGCGTCGGAACTTTCTTGGCGTGGCTCGATCGTTTATTAATCGCGGCGACTAGACTTCACCGATTACGCGCAACTTCCTCAGACATTATGGCGAAGAAGGGGGTTATGGCTGAATGAGGGTTTGCACAGGATTGGTGTATAGGAATTGCAAGTTGTCAGCCACAAACTGGAATACCAGGCGACCGTGTAGTCCACTTCTCGATTACGTTATGTAGTCCGTTGCGAAACTTCCCAAGGCCTGAGACTGAATTTCTCATTGTCGTGGTAGTAATTGTCCCGCGTGTTTTCGCAGTTACATGGAAACTTTGGCGAATTTCGAGAATGGTCAGTTCTGGCGAAATTGCGACAATAGGACCGATTTAATGTACGGTATTAATTTGCGAGTATTACTGTATTAATTAATCTTATCCAATTGTTATAATATTTATTGGAAGAGGAAGGTGTGCTTTTTCTTTTTTTGCAAATTTATTCCGTAATTCAAGTATCTGAATATCTTTAGGGTTTATTAAGTATTCTTGAGGTACCTTATTGATAGTGGCAATACTTTTGTAATTTTTGAGTGGATAGGGAAACGTATTGAGATTCCGATTTCGGCAGTTTCCAAGAAAATTACTTGGTAAGATCGCACTGTCTACTAAAGTTGAGCATTTCGCGACTAAAGGAATTCCCATTAACTAACACGAATTGGATTTTCTTTCTGATTGGCATGGTTCCTCGAATCGTAGTAATTCTCGGTTCATTGATTCGCACGTGTTATCCCACGTTCCAACATCGACCCCCGCATTCTTATCCGAACAATGCTTCGGCTAATAATTCCATTATTTTTTAAAGAAATGCTATCATGGACGAATTTCGCATAGACGACCTTATCACTAAATGATAGATGAGGTTGCGAAATGTTTCTCTTAGGGAAACTATGAAGTTTGCATTGTTTCCAATATTCACTAAATTTTAACAGCTGAACTGAATCAATGTAATAATAACAATCCCGTAAAATTAGCGTTTAGCATTGCTTCCTAGACTGTCACATTTTTCTTGAATTACAAAATACACATTGAAAACTTAGTACAAACGTATTTCAAGTTGCGTATATTTTAGGTATAGCCACAAAATAATGTTTCAAATGTTAGTGAATTTCTTAAAATCATTTCATATCATATTTCAAGACTACTTGCTAAATATTAACGTACGTACACCCAAAGTTTCTTTATTGACATTAACTATTTAATAAAGGACTAGAATCCTATTGCGCGCCTTGCGCGCGCGCCGCACCATAATCCCACGAACGATTAAAGAATTATTTCATATCTTTACATTTCTGAGTAACCGCGATCTGTCAAATTGACTGCATGCCGTGAACGTGCACACCAAGCGGCAAATTCACAAGTATTGAATGACGATAGCAACGACCAATCGGCATCGTGGAATAGCGACAAAATACTTTTGAGATATTTTCGATATGCGACAACGTAACTACAACATGACTTTTTTACTGACTTTGTTCTATGACTATTTGTTTTTTATTTTATTTTTACTGAAGGGAGGGATTTAATATTCAAAGTATATTGAAACAGGCAGAAACTGACAGGTTAAGTTTCAGACAGAAAAGACATGTATGAGCCTCGATCATTCTCCGGTAATACCTATTTAATCAAGAAGGTCTTATAGGACGTGCAACAGGGCTAGTCCCGTAGGAAGTAAGGAGTCACCCCCGGATTTAGACTGTCTGGACTCAGTAGGGGTGAGACCTTAATTTCCTGTAGCAGCCCTGGCTTATCTCTTACGATTTACAAACTTCCAAGGAACTTTCGTGCCGCTTCGAACGAAGTAACAACATTTGTATTTTGAGGAGGGGTTCTCCACGATGCTTTCGCTTTTCATTCCCGTGGAAATTCCTTCCGTGTATCTACCTGGTGCGTTGAGAGGGTGGACGAAACGCCGGGCGTCCTCCTTTTCCGCGGAACGTGTCGACGTCGAAACAAGTTCGATAAAAAAAAAATGTAAGTGGGGTAAAAGCGTGAATGTTCGCATAGGCTCTTGGAAGTTGTAGGGGTTAAGGGATGATGGTTAAGGGTTGGATGGGGTGAAAAGTAGAATGTTCCTGACAGACTTTGCCGCCATTGTTCGAGTGTCAAGTACAATCGTCGAAACGTACGTAACGAGTAAGCTGGAGAAAAGAAACCAATTTGGTGGGCGCTATTGTTTCCCGGAACACGAAACACCCTTTCATCAGTTTTGCATTTCAATTCACACCCCCTCCCGTCTTCTCGATATATACTCCTCTCATGGGTGGTTAGTATCTCAAGGGTGGAAAATACACTTGAACGCTGAAATTTGAAGTTTGCCACTTACGAGTGGACACTCCCTGCTAATTTCCGCTTACAAACACCTCACTTCCGCTCGCGTCCCTATAGCCTCGGGATGACTTTTGTCCAGCACTACTAGACTTCTGCGATTCGCAGTACCTATAACCCGTCATCCTTATACGAAAAACTCATTAGCGGGTGTCATCAACCCCACTGGGTTTACCAGACAGAAAATTTTTGCATGAAAATTTAAACAACGTAATATTTGGAATTTACTGCAAATGAATATTCGCAAATTCCGGTTTATTACGAACTGATATAATCTCCTAGGTATTGTAACAATTCGCAGGGATGTACCTAGTATAAATTCATGGCGGGAGGGATGAATAGTTTCTTTTTCTCTTCTTCATTTGTTTGTTACGTATTTCCGTCTGTATTGTCCTTTCTACCGTCGCAGGCATCTCGCTTTGTGAGAAAAGTCGGTTATTGTTTCCGACGTTAATCTCCTTTGGTCGCAAAGAGGGATGAGAAACAAAGTATGGAGGGTAGGATTAAAGCTATCAAAAACACTACACAACGCTCGTTTGAGAACAAAAGGAAACAGGGACCGACGTTGACGGCTTCATCCTTGTTCGAATCTCTTCTGTTTCGCAACTCCTCTCCTTCAACCCTTTCGGATACCACCATTTTATCTGGTAGTATCACGGCTTCTCATTAACTCGGACTCAATTGAATCCTTCTGTATTTGCAGATACGCGATTGGCTCACGGTCGAAGAAGAGATGCTGCGACAACAGGCCGTCGTCGTGGGCGACATCGACGAGATCCTTCAGCTCCTCGACAAGCAGAAGGTAAGAGTTTAAATTATCCAATGACGTTTTAACCTTATTTTTAAAGCATTACATTCGTTGCGAATGTCTCTGGTATTGCATGTGATTTGTAACCCCTTCGGAGAATCTTTGATAAAAAATAGGATTAATTTGACCGACCACAAGCAAATAATTTACGCATACACGTATCGCTCGAGTTCGTCAAGCCTTTGAAGTTCGCCACTGTATTTGCAATTGAGAATCTACGTCGGTATCGAATGCAGCCTCCGCTTGGTCCATGGCTGCAATCCTATCCACCCTCTATACAGTACGTTGAAGACGTTTTACAGATTGATATAAAACAGCAAGATCGATACTAGTTTAATTAAATGAATTGTAACTGTTTGAAACTTCATCTTCGAATAATACACCGTGTTGACGTAATACGCATGTAGCAACGCGAAAATAGAAAAGCGACAAGATTCACTTATCCAATAATTAACTCCAATTCCATTAAACTCATCCCCTAAGAGTGTTCAGGTGGTAGATTACACAGCACGCGAACCTGTCAAAAAAAATCGAAAGTGTTATCCGCAAGCTTCTTACCGTCGTACTTAAAATAGTGAGCTTTCGCCCGGTCGGTAAAAAAAGGTATTCCTGTTTTGCCGATCGTGCTAGGAAAACACCTGGAATCCACCGGAAGTTACTAGAGGGTAAATATCCGACTCAGTCAGTTACCCCTTGCGCTACGAAGCTTGCGCAGCACTCCCTAGGCCATACATTTCGTACTGTTAGTATTATCCGCAAGATGGTGGCTATAATTTCTGCTGGAAAAGAGCATCAGCGCCCTTGCAATTTTACCCGTGAGAGGGTGCATTAGCGTTTGAGAAAGCCCTGACATTGACATTGGCATTAAGCGGACAACGACCGCTGCCACGCCTTCCTTTCGTTCGACGACACCAAGTACCATTCCGCGCAATCGTAGCTTTTCTTCTCGCTAAAGGTCTCGCTTCCCACTCTCTCTCTTTCTCTCTCGTTACTTACTACTACCTTCGAAATCAAGGCACGTTTTCAGAGCAGTCGATACCTTCTGCCGTGGGGCATTAAGGGAGGCCCTTCGTTAATATTCCTCCCTATAACATTATACCGGGGGTACATTGGCGTATTTGCTCATTAATGTCATGCGTATAATTCGTTAGTCTCATAATTTCATATAAAATAATAAAATCGATGAAATTCTACACGCATATATATAGAGACAATGGATATTCAAATTCGAATGAATAATGGAAGACGTTGTTACGACTCAAAATACATATTTTCGTGAAAATATGCATAATATGACATTATAAAATTATAAGGCTGTTCAGTATTGAAAATAATTCGAGTCTCATCCCGTCTAAGTGATATCCTTAAATCGATCTTTCCGGAATGTCAAAAGCTTTTTAAATCATCTTGTAGAGGGCAGGCAGCCAGCGGGGAGGGGGCGACGTCTTTCCACCCCTGACGAAGAGGTCGCAGCCGATTAGCCTGCGGCAAGGGATACTAATGACATCCGATAACATTATTCCAGAAGCGAAGTAGTATCAACGTGATTAAAGGCGACCAAAAACAATGGGGTTGTTACGACGGTGTTGCTATTGATTTCCGATTGAGAAGACAGAGTAAGAGTAGGAGAGAGCGAGAGGGGAGAGGGTTGGCAGAGAGCATCGGGCTCAGGGGTTGGGTCTGTGGCATTCCCTTCGCTCCAGGGACAGCCGAAACCCGTAAACCCTAAAATCTCTCAAACTCGAAAATCCTGGTCATAACCAGGTATCCATATATACATATGTATATCTGTACCTTGATAAAGATCCAAAGACAAGCGTAAATTCGGTGAATTCAAACGATTCAAAGCAATTCTGTGGAGCGCGAGATCAAAAAAGAAAAAAAATACATATAGCCATATGACTGCGCACAATGTGTTGACTAGCGTAGTATGTTTGAATTCTATCAAGAGCAAAAGCAGTAGGTACTCACGTCGCGAACATAAAACATAAAACCTAAGGAAGTAGCTTTTTCGGTATCATCGTCGCGTTTTCCCTTTCGCATGATTCCAGCAAAGGAGTATCTGCAGAATTACGATTGAACGCCAGTACGTGAAGGTACTCCAAGCGAGACTACTTACTAAACAGAAGTATCGGATCCATGGAAATACTAATAGGCACTACTCTACTCGAGTATTATAAGTTTGTAACTACTTGTAAGTAGGACTCGTGTCGTGTCGTTGCATTGTAATCAGTAGTCCAATTACGCGAATGATCTAGTGTATTTATGTGTACTGAAAATACATTGCATTTCTAGGAAGCTATATAGGAAGGGCATAATGGTCGATTCTCATTTATGCTTGTGATTTTGAATACGTGTATTTTTGAGTACAGTACAGTTGTAATATGAAAGGTTTACTCGTGTTTTATCGTAATGATATCAGACGTAATTTACGTAAATGTAAGTTGAAATTGTTTGTGGATCGATTATCGATTACTTTCGTGGTGTAGCGAGGGTAACGGTTCTATCGTATGTAGTATTTTTTGGTATGTGTGCATATACATATATATATATGTTTGCGAATCTGCACGGGCGAAATCGTAAGGATTGATGTGGCATCGTTTTACAGCAGATTCGGGAAACGCATTTACTGGACGTTTATTCGGTTGAGAATCATTTTCTCCATTACTTTGTAATGACGCGAAAAACTATATCTCGTCTTGAAATGATCATTGAGTCGTATACTCATCGATAAGATTTCGCTGCTCTCCTTTAACGCGCAGAAAGAACGTATTTTTATTTTTTTTTTACGTTGGATTTTTTTATAAAATATTCACATCTCACGAAATTATTGAAAGTAAACTATCTGCAGTATTTAAATACCTAATCCAATAAGTTAGAGAGCATTAAACGTATTTTAACTACGTTATTTATGTTTTTTTTTTCAATGAAATAATTGTTTGTCAAAATTTAAAAAAAAATTCTCTTTAAAGTCTACCCAGTCGCATGTCGACAGGAATTAGTGATTTTTCGCGAAATGAAATTGATATGCAAATGCGTATACGTAACGTGGATTAATCGCGTGATGGTTGCCGAATTTTTCATCGTACGTATCCAGGTTATGGCCGGTCTATTCAAACGAGCGAACGCAAGCCACCCAGCCACCAGGTTCAATGGCAGGAAAACACGCGAACAAATCGTTGCACACACGCCGTGCTTTCTGGTTGGAGCGTTAATTCCTCGGAGCTTTCGTCGACGAGTTTATACCTTGACGAAAATAATAGCGTCTAACAATGTCTGATTCTTGAACAGCACATTGACTGTTGTTGACATCCCCAACAATATCCGTGGAGGATACATATACAACAGTATTTTTGTATATGCCTCTCTAACTTTACACAATAGGAAAAAAAATTTCTTGATTTTAGATTAAAACGTTCAGCTTTTGCACGATACGCGTCGTTGCACGCATGCCTAACGGATTTGTTTCGAGCGGTGGAGTCGTTGAGCCTTTCATTGAAATTCACAATAGAAACACGCGAGTTTTTACGATCGGTGTTTCCTATGAATAATTGGGTACGTGCATTTGCGTTTTTGTAAATAAAAATTTTGAACGGAATAAAATAGACAAGTAGAGACAACGAAGACTCGTTACAGCACGTGAGAAACACACCATATGCGTTGTATTCTTTTCACGTGGCACAACGAACGCAATTAACTTGTTCGCGCGATGAATAAGCAAGGATCTTTAATGTTTCCGAAGTCGGTAAGGAGGAACGTGACTTTAACCGAGGTAATTTTCCACGATCGAACTATTCGATTAATCGATACAATACTGATTAATAAATATGACAATAGCAGCGCGAATATATTTGGTGGCCGATTCATGAGACCACTTTCCCTCTTTCCAGCGAAATCTTATTTATAGGAAAAATTTTCATCCTCTTGGGATTTCCGTAGTAATCGTCCTGTCGAATGTGAATGGTTTACTATCGGGTTTCGCGTTCGCGGTCGTTTCTCAACCCCTTTCGACATCCATCGCTAAGAACTATGATTAATGAGAGTCCTCGCGCTACGGCAAGAGGGTCGAACCATTAGCAAGGAATATATACTCAACTTTTGTGTATTTTACACACTGGATTGCGATACGCATCTGTTTCATTACTTCATGCAAAACGTTACTCCTTTGTGTCCAGGACGCCCGATAACGCCGTAAAGAACGAAGCCTGTTCTTGCTGACATAATATCCTGGGACATTACGTTATAGGCATGGTTATGTATCTTACATTGTAATGCCGTATACTATTAGGCCGCGTTCACATTTGCGTTTCTACGTACGTTTTCCTTTCTATAATCGTAATGCCCGTACCATACGCTCGCGCGATTATGTAAATCTGACGAAAGTTCGTTTAACGAGGTTTCGTTTCTTTCGTTTTTTTTTGTATTTTCTTTCTTTCTTTTTTCCTTTCAAGAAACTCATGCGTTTCGCAGGAAATTTGTCTTGCGTATTGTTCGGCCTCGGACGCTCAGGTAGCTGCCCGCGGGTGCTTTTGTTACGTTTCGAGAATGTCGCGCGCTTTTCACGGAAAGCCAAGTGTCCCCAACCCCCCTTTTTCCTCGTATCGTCGTTACGCTTGAGCTTGCCAGTGTTGGAACGACAGGAACGTTACTCGCGTTCACCCATTCCCCCTTTCCGCCCCTGCTACCCCACCCAGATATCCATCTCTTCTATTTTCCCTCATTCAGACATTCTTCGCGACACTCCTCCACGCTTCGCGTAAGCTCGAAGAAAGCTTCGACGGTTCTGACGATGACTGAACTTTCATTCGCGCGAATAATCGCTGAGTTTACTCCAGTCCTCGCAGTCTTCCTCGAACATCCTCGAAGTTGTTAGTTTGGAGTTGACTTTCGTTTCGTGTGACAGTCATAGAAACGGAGCTTTAGTAGACTTATTATAGTCCTGGCGTAAGGAATTCGCATAACTTCCTTTTTCATCGAGAAAACGCGGTAGAACGGAAAGTTGGAATCGGGTGAAAATTCACGTTGAATTTTCTACGAGGAAAATTGTACTTTGTCCAGGAATGAAATAGTTCTGGAGCGATGAATGAAAAACTGTGAAATCCTTAGGGGATTACGTACAGTGCTGGTCAAAAGTATTGGCACAGTATATTCCTCTCTAACATTTTTATTACACGGTATAACATAGTCAGATAAGCATTGTTTTGAAATCAGATCTACGACAGTGATAAAAATCAAATTAGAGCAAGTATCATATGAACAAGGACGATTCTCAATTTACGATTATTAAAATTACCCAATATTTCGTATCCAAGCGTAAATGAGATGGACAGATAATTTTAAATAGTTACATATAAACTCGGTTGCAAGCTTGAATATTTAATTACGCAATTTCGCACAGTCCCGTCTAGCGTGGAATTTTTGCAATTAACGCCTCGTATTTCTCCAAGTTTTACGAGTGCACGGGTAGTGCAAATTGTAAGAGTGTGGACTCGCGTTACCTCGGCGGTTTTACACTACGAGAGAATATAAAGTATGAGACTCGTTAAAAATATTCTAACTTCCTTATATATACATGGCCAGCTACCTTCCGGGCAGTCGCTGTTTCTCTTATTTCCACGCGACTTTAATAAGCTTTCCCTTTCTCTTGCAAGCCTTGGATTGCGATATGTTTTCGTTTTGACCCTAGTTAAAGCTTTACTCGCCACGCGACTATGTACTTGTACGTCCTACTATAAAGCTAGCCTCTTATAAGCAAGTTGGTAACGAGTACTCGGAAGCTTTCTTCGAAGCTTTTTCATTTCCCTTTATTATAACGGCCGTAAAAATGTAATTTTCTATCAAGTCCATTTCAGTATCTTCCTCTACGACATTGGTTATCAGTTTCAAAAAAATATCTTGCTATAGTTTCATGAATGTCATTAAGGACCTTTCAGTCTAAAGCTATTTTCATATACATTCGTAAACGCGTAGTGCGATACTTGCAGTCGCATCGTTAAGCCTCTCTCACAACGTAAAAACGCTCGTAAACCCGTCCAGCTTACGGAGCAGCGAGTAGAGTCTTCCTAGAACCCTTAACAGAGGCTGGATTTTATGGCAGTAGGTCCAGGAATGGTCAGATAAATATATTTTAGGCAAAATGGCGTCAGCGAGGGTTGAAAGGGTTTGGATAATGCCCGCGTGGGTGTATAGGATAGAAGCTTCGTTTACAGTAGCTATTCCTATCGTTGACAAGTAGTCTGTATATGTACACAGTATATATCTATAGGTAGATTTGGATAGCGAGGAGAATTCAAGAGGTTTTTGAATAAATAAGAAGGTCTCGAAACATTTCCGGATCGCGAGCCAAAGTCGCTCTTTGAGATACGGCCTTTGATGTGAAAATACGAAGAGATAGATGGCGCTGATACATATAACCTATAACCTTCGGCAAATCAAGAGAATTGCCAAGTGTAGTACACGATAGAACAAGATCTTGGAGAAGGTCTTTCTTGAGGTCATGATAAAGCGATACACTCCAAATAAAAAACAATACATGGTTCGTATATGAAATATATATCTCATACATGGATTTGGCCATGTATAGATCGTATATAAATCATAGATAAACTATATATATAAAACATATATGGACTATATATGAACTTAAATTATAGACTCGTAAATGATTCATTAGATTTTTTTTTAAATTTTCAGTAATTGAGGTTCATATATGATTTATATACGATTCATACATGGTCAAATCCATCTATGAAATTCATCCAAATCCATCTTTTTACTTAGGACGGTATAGTGATATTAGGGGTGAGATTTTTTACACTCACTTTAGGTGGAGGGGGTTAGAAGTAAATGTAACGTGCGTGAAAAGGGAGCATTGGCCCTTAGCATTTTCTAATCTGGTCGATCGACACGAATATCTTTGGTTACTTAAAGTTTCGTGCTCTTCCGACAAAACCGCGATATGAATTACAAGGTATACTCACGCCGATAAGAAAGAAGAACTTTATGGATAATATTATTAATATAAAAAAAAAAAACATAAGCGAGAAGACGAATAATATGGGCTCAAGATGGATAATTAACGTCTTGCAATTTTATTTATAAGTTCAGTATGCGCATAGGGCGATGAATTTTTACGACCTCACGGGAATTAGCTGAGCACGTAAGTCGCGTAGGTAAAAGGTTGTAGGTAGACTCGTAGGAATGTGAGAAGGTTGGTATATAGGTATATCGCCTAGGAAAGTTTCGCCGATCTATTACGGCGAGTTTAGCGTGAACATGCACCCATGGAAAATAGTCTCGTCTAAAACGAGAGACGCCCGGCGTCTCGACGCTCTCGTGCCCGGCGGCAAATGACGTCGGCTTTGCTATCTACGTAGATTTTTCATTCACGCCTCCCCTTCTCGACGACGTTGCGCACCGTTTCAGCGTTCATACTTTTACTGTTTCTCACTCTCTTTCTCTCTCTTCCCTCTATGACTCTCTCCTTTATCATACCTTTCCGTTGGCGCTGATAGCCCCTGGCGCTATGAGAAATGCAATCATCAAATCTTGAGCTGGCTGCGAAAACGTGTCTTTCGCTGATAACCTTCTCTGTCGAATATAACGAATCTTATGATGGTTTTACATTTCTTATGGGTATACATATAGATATAGCTTCTCTTTAATCTGAGTATTCATTCTAGTGATGGTTACTAAAGTCCCATTTCCGTTTGTCTTCAGGCCAACCCAAGCAGATGGGTATGCGTGGTTAATAACGTCGTTATTTCATCTGTATGGGGCGGCCTGATGTTTTCCCATTCGGCAATTATACTTTTGGGGGGTGCGTGTGGTATATGCGCAATACGCATCTTCTTGCTTTCCGGTTTCGGTGGAACGGTCTAGGAAAGTATAGGAACCTACGCGCGTATACTGTATTGCTCGAATAGGCCCGCTCGAGTTTTAGGGGTTGCTCTACCATCCGGTGCGACACTGACAGTTTCAGTAAACCACCCCTTTGGATTATCCCCACGGATGCTACATTCACCCTCACTCTCAGGCCACTCCCAAACCTGCAACCCCCTCCCCACTTGCTTTGATTTGAACTACGTTCGTTTCCCTCGCTAAGCGCACCCTCGACTACGCTACTTTTGCACCCCCATAGGCCCCATACCCCAACCCCATAGAATACCAGAGAGAGATATACAGTACTGTTCCCTAACTCGCCGAGCTCACCCCCTCCGAAAGCTGTGTCGGATGCTGAACTCAGCCAGTTCCTCGACGCGTCTCTAGCGAAATACACGCGTTTTAAAATCACACCCTTACATTCAATCGTTATTTTTCTAATTATCCCCTAGAATTGAGCGTGTACACTTGTAACGTTTGTAACGCCATGTTCGCGTGTGCTACTTCGTTAAATTCCCCAAGTTAACAACTCACAACGTACATACAAGTGAACCTCGAACTTCCAGCGCTTCGATCGATGCGTGTTTCCGATTCGCGCACGTGGCCGTCCGATGGAAAGTAAAAAATGTGTGTTTTTGCCTGATGTTTATAAGTTTTCTGTGTATGGTATATCTATCTATAGTATCATACGTACTACTACATTCTCGAAGTGAGAAATTCGATACTTGGGCGAGCTGCTACGAAAGTCTAAATAAAGATGTGTTCCGTAGGGAGGGTGTCCGATCGATATTACTATACTACATCGAAATCCTGTTCTTTTTTTTCGATGTCAATTATGATCTTGAATATTTCACAAGTATATCCCTTGTGGTGTAGATGTACGTAGAATCCCCAGTGATTACATAAATCCTCATTAGCTATGAGGAACTTTTTTTAATAATGCATACAGTATCTGTTAGTAACTGATTGTTAACAATCTACTTTTTTTTTTATTATATCAATCTGACCTTAAACGTCATTAATTATTCGTACAACGAACGCTTTACTTGACTACGACTGGTAAAATGACTGTTGGTTTTCCAGCGTTTTAAAAATTAATTTCTATTACGTAAACCCGTTTATTTATCATTGCGTATTCCGTCTCTTTTGAATAGTGTTAAATTGAGCGATTGATTCCGGAAGGGTTTATGAATAGGCGCAATTATCGCGGTTGGCACACGGGCAATACGGAACCTCACGACAGAGGGTGAATTTGTGAAAATGAAGGTTATACCAGAGAAAATAGCAGGCGGCTTGGAAAATCGATAGGCTCATGGGCACTGCTTCACCCTGTCTCCCATCTCTACTATTTTCCTCATTTCTCGCAATCTTCCGTGTAGACTTTCTCTTACGGCCATCGGAGAATAGACCAGACTAGACATTTCCACTAGACGAGTAAAGCGACTAGACACGAATCAGGGGAAACGCACCACCCCCGTAAGAACTTCTAGTTGGCTGATTTCAGAACAAGGTATGCATGTATATCCACTTGCTGCGTAGTCAGGGTGGTAAACGAGTACCGAGAATGCAGAAGAAAATTATTTCCACATTAATTAAATTAGTAGAAAATCATAATCAATTTGATATTCCGTAAAAATTGTTATATTTTCATAATTAAAGTTAAACCTTGCGTTCTGTCGTATAACATTAAGGTCATCTAACGTTTAAGGGTGATTAATATAAACGAATCGTTTAGAGTGCTTATACGAAACATGAAATTACGAATTGTACGTCTATTCGAGTAGAAATTAAAGAAATAGGATATTCGTAAATGTCACGCAACGTTATCATTATTACCGAATTAATGTTTTATCAAAGTTATCAGGTTAATAAAGTTCAACCTGGTGCTTTTTATTGACACTACACTAAATCGCCTCGCTACCCTCACTCGGTTCTCTTTAAGCTCGAGTATTCACTGACAGTGTATATATTGATAGTGTTATCCGTATACTATAAAGTGCAATTGCTCGTGCAATGGATCCGAACGAGCCACAGCCCGGTACTTCAGGTTCGCTCCTTTACACAGGCACCCTGCAACTTCGCTTCAACGTAAGTGAATAAAAACCCATAGCCTTTGAAGTTTACAAAGCTTTTGTAAGGGAACGCAAGGTGGTGCTGCCGACGCCAATATCATTTCAGCCAACTGGCCGAGCCAAAAGCGCCTTTTTTTCTTTTTCTTTTTACTTGCGGCTCATGTAAGCGAGCTCGTCGAGGTTTCCTGCTAGAGCTGGTAATTCCTTTTTTCTTATACCACCCAGGGCTTTTCTTCTTAGAAAATATAGTAATTACTTTGGCACACGGGGGGGAACAACTTCTTCGAGTAGTTTGATATTTCACTTTGATACGTCAAGGTTTCAATTTAGCTTTATTTCTTTGACCAGGTGTTAAGTTATTATTTTTTAATTAAACGACCGGATTAAGTGTCTTCTTGATGACTGTAGGTACCGTATGGCGGCTGCTATGATAGTCTTTATAAAATATTCTGGATTGAATAATACATGAGCTGACCACGTATAAGATGGAGCCTTTGGCACGATGGCTCAGTGCACCGGAGTAATGAACTGCATTATCGTCTTAAGATGCATCGTGTCACTTAAGGGGCGGGGATTATTCTTGCTAGCTGGGAAACTTTGTGCTCCTTTAGGATTTAACCGGTGATTTATTTTAAGTGTATTGGTTATACCTATTTGCCACGTGGAATTTCTCGTTTATAGGATATATAAAGTGCGTTCGACGTTATTACGCAGGTTATCAATTCTTCATGATGGAAATACCAAGCTATATATATACTTGTAACGAGTTTCAATTTCTAGCACGCTCGTTTCTATGATAGATGTGTCCTTTAATCAATACATTTCAGTCGGCTTCATATCGTGTTTGCTCATTGCACTTTTATTGAGCTCAATTCGAGAAGCTTCCAACCTCGTGGTTCTTAGCGATAAAACGCACGTGAACCAAGAAGGGAGGAAGCGTCGAAACTTTTAGCCCTAATTCAATTTCCTTTGCTCGTGGCAGACCGAGATCCCAGAAGAGTGGAAAACCCAGAACGAGAGTTGCAAGTTTTTGGGCTCCACTCCTGGGGATCCAGGTACTACGCCCGTTATTTAGGACAGTTTTGGAGTTTTAACGTTTTAATAACCTGATATCCTCTGTCTTGTAACCATGGAAGAACGAAGAACGCTCTTTCGAGATATTTCGTGCATCAGCGCCGTCTGGAGTAATTGTTGAAAACTAATACATAATCTGCCGACAAAAAGTTAATGTAAAATTTCATTTATTTACATGAAATACGTCTGAATAGTTTTGATTATTTTGTTTTTTTCTTAACTTTGCCAAGAATAATTTTTCAGACTTTCTTATTTGCCTGTCGACGGATACTGGGACAGCTGTCCCTAGACCTAAAACTGAACTAGTTTTCGAAAAGACGGTTATTAATTAAGGATAAAAACGCTTTTAAAGTTTTGTCTGTTTTACGCAAATAGCTACCTACCGTTTCCCAGGATAAGTCGTAGTACGTCTCATGTCAAGGTTGAACCTAATTTGTCGTCGCGAAGTCAAGCTCGAAACTAATTATGTCGCCGACCGAACTGTTGTAATACTCACCCCGCGGCAGGACTGCAATATTCTCAGAGAAGGGTTGAGGTCGATTATTAATTTCTGGAACAGACAGGTGTCACTATCTGGACAGTCACGTGATTTCTGACGGTAGATATTGTTCGATTAGCCTTTAATAATTTTCTCATTTATTAGCGAAATTTTCAAACATTTTTGTACAGTCGTATCCAAGCTACTTTTGCTCATACTTCAAGTACACACGTTACTACAATTTGCCCTTAGCATGAATATCTATAGATGCTTGTTATATTATTGGTAAAATCGATTTCCAAATACAAATTGACCATACAACAATTTGGCAAATAATAAGAAGCTAAATATGGCCGCGAGGATAATGCGTTTGAGAGAACGCAAAGGTCATCCTATCCCTAAGTACTTTTTGATTGCTTATCATCCCCGAGGATGATTATTATTTTGACACAGTTATATTGCTACAGTCGTATATCGTAGAGGAGAATAATTTTCTGCGGCTGGTTGTATAATATACAGCCGGTATGTATCAGCAGTCTCTAGTCGCCATTATGAATGGACTCATAAACGTGTTCATAAAGTGATGCTCTTCACGCTTCGCCACATCATACCATGTGCTCATGATGTCCACCCTGTGGTTACTTATTACACGTATCCTCGTGCTTAGTGTGAATTGCGTGAACTGGTCGTATAATGAAACTATATATATTTGACGGATATCCTAGTGCTAATAATGCGGGCAATTCTCGCAAATGCAAATATTGAGTAAAAAAGTGTAATTGGAACGAAGGCACGTAAAAACAATGTTAATGAACAAAGTATATGCAGATATGTATCATAAGATCATAACATTTATATTTGGTAAGACCGTTTAACCACTAAAAGTCACATTACGGTACTAAAATAAAAACTGCTGTTATTTATTGTTTATTTAGGTAATTTTAGCAGGGTATGAAAATCTTCATTTTCCCTGGGTTAATTAAGGTCGAGTAAATAATAGGTGGAATGGAGAGAAGATTCACTGGTCATTCTCTCCGCCATATTCCTCTTCCTAGAAATTCCCTCAGATTAGCATACTTAGTACAAACACTGTTTTTGTAATCCCTTCTGTGGTATCCTCTTCGGAACCCGATCCCTATCCTCTTCCCTTTACGTCTTTGTGCTTAAGAGTTGGCATAGGGGTTGATTACGCAACCGTAGCATATACAGAAGCTTTCGCACGTCCCGAATTTATCCCACGGCGTTAAGTATAAATAATCGTCATAAACTGGTTTCTTTTATTCCCATTCATACGGCCAACCGGTTTTCATTTCACGCTTACTCCAAAACGCTTATCCTAGAAGCATTTCTAAAGCGTCCAAATAGAATTACGATTTGAACCTATTGTCAGTTATTCTAACCGTCACAATACCTTGTCTTGTTCTTTATAGTGCTGTTCAATTACTATACGAAAGATTTTACTTCTCTTCCGGGTAAAGAAAACGGAAACCAGTACGCGATAAATATTTCACTAGATATCGATTTTAACCAAGTCACTAGAAACAGCCATTGAGGCCATTAGGTTTGCATGGTCGATCGATCGGGCAGTGCAGTGTAAGCCCAACCCTCGAATATAACGGAACTAGGAAAGTGGTTAGACGCTACAGCATATTTACATTTCATGAAAAGCCTTTGGACTTCAGCTGTCTATTACTGCTAATCTCGACTGTCTAAAGGTTACCAGAAATCAACTAGATGTATTAAACTCTCGCGTGTAATTGAAATACGTTGGAGTGGTTTATCATTTCGTAATTATACGATGGCGTCGAAAATTCATTGAGATATCGAATTGAGCTATTTTCCACGTTATCTTATTCAAACTGTTGTATCTTTATTTTTCTCTTTTTTAAATTATTTTTTTAGTTTTTTAACTTACAGATCTGGATCTCCTTGTCGATCTTCACAGTATTATATTAAACGACTTAACAAATTGATATACTACACTGTTCTAACGTGATACCAACCGTGATTATTTGTATTTGCAGAATGTGTTGCGCGAGTTGGAGCAGAAGAAACCACAATTGGATGAGCTGGTTCACACCGCAGAAAATCTTCGCGCCGATACCAACCGACAGCAGCTACACGGCAAGGGTGAGTTCTCCACTATGAATATTATTTTACAGTCTACGATGTTTTGACGTGCTAAATCGAAATTTCCTATACTCTACTAGATACAGATGTTTGCCTGTCGAAAGTCTTCAATCTGTACAAATTAATCATTACAAATATCAAGAATAACGTCAAGATGGATTTACACAGCATTGTACGAAATTAGACTGTGCGAATTTACTCATCCCAAAGTTATTCGCACTCGGTAGGAAATCGTGCGTGGCTCTAGGTCAGAAGATGTATTTCTTTTCTCGGGATAAAAGGAATGAGCTTAGGAACTCCGATTTCGTGTTAGCGCGTAAACTTTCAGTAAGGTCGGCCCTATTAACCTCATTCGTCTTATTTGCGAGAGTTTCTAAGATCGAGAGTAATGCTGCGAGAAAGAGATGTAGCTCTAGGCGAAAAAAAAGAGAATGGTATCTAATCACAGCTTTACCAATTGAGCATCCAATCAGTTTTTATTTCTCGAACTTCCATCGTATTTCTCGTATGGGGAAATCATTGTTTTTAATTATTATTTCCGTTTAAAAACGACACGTGTCCCTTTGATATCGCCGTTTGTACTTTTACCCCTATGACGCTTACTGGGTATATTTCAATACTGAATGATAGCACTTTGGCATTCGTATAGTAGCATCGAATACATATATATATTTGTAATATTTTTTATGACTTGCAAATGCTTTTGCTTTTTGCGACAGTCGTTCTTATCGTACTATTAATTATTTCAATGGTGGCAGAGGGATGCCTCGATCAATGGTGTATTGTTCATTTTCTATTACTGCCTGAGTACCTCTGTCTGCTGTTCTCTATATTTCGCATTACCAGACAATTCTTTCCTCCATTGTTCAGTCCTTACTATTCCGTGGGGCGTAGAAAACTCGTGTTTGCGAAGAGTAAAAGTCCTGATGCGTCACAGCACATTTTCACAAAATATTGCCCCTTTTTTTCCAGAGTGATTCAACACGCCCACAGAATTTTTTTTATAATAAAAAAAATACTTTTAAGCAGCTTACTTCACGAACTAAATTAGCATTTGCGTAACGGATAAGTTTCCCTTTTCATCTGATAACAGCCAGACATGCGTTGAAACATGTTTCCGAGTGATCATGTATTAAAAACCTGTATTCTATTTGCGTATACACCGTTTGAAAATACCTTACAGACATTTGGCACGTAAAAAACGCTAAAGCAGAAAAGAAGCCGGGCGCTCAATTTTAAAGGAGAAATTTCAATGCGCCATAAAGCGCTACCGTGCGAAACATATTTCGAGCAACAACAACAAAATTACGTTTTACGGTCTCCTTATGATAATCCATAAAACGTAATATCCCCATAAATCTAGTATCAGTTTGAAACTTGGTCCATTAATCATTCGATACAAAATTCAGAGCGTATCCCATATAATGCAATCTCGTTACATTATATAATCCCGTATAGATTATTCATTACCCTATTAAATTCCTATGACTCTTTATGCAGTATCTACACGAGTGAAGCAGCCATTGCAATAGCTTTGCCAATATACGATATTAACATTACTATCAGCATCGTGGTGGATTATTATAATCGTATCATCCATTGAGATCTGCCAGTCGAATCGAAGATGCATCGTCCGTTGAAAGCGAAGCCAATGTAAAGTTCTCATGGCTGTCGTCACGAATAGCGTGTATATATATTCACATGTGAACATTGATACGTTTCTAAAGGCCCAGGATTGATATCGTACCATTTATCATTATCCATTGAAATGAAAGATTTCGCGGCTCGTCGTACTGCATGAAATTACTCGTATAAGAGCACTTATAGCAATACGCGAATTATTGTTCGAACGAACCCAGCGTCTAGTGCGACGTCTGCGTCTGGCTTCTCGGAATGATGACGTCCTCAGACAATTGCATCTCTCAGCCAGAAGCCTTGTCTGTGTTCTGGATGTTCGGTGCTTGTAATTCCGCGTCCACGTTCCCCCCCTTAATGATTGAATTCGACGTCGATTGGAGTGGCGATAGTTTCCGGCAGGGTGTGATTAAGCCGCTGACTCTCCAGTGTCTATATACAGTTGGTTCTAGTGCGGCGAGAGGAGTAATCAGAAAGTGGAGGGTAGAGGATCGATATTGATTTTGATATCGACTTTTTCGAAAACTACCCCTCGCGTTTACATCGCCACAAGGTTTATATGTATCGGCGGATGTAATTTTTGCTGGTTCAATTTATTTTTCGTTTACATTTTATGTAGTGCACGATAGACCCAATTCGAAATTGAATTTCTAAATAACGCGAAAAGATTTCCTTATGGACTTTTACGGTACGTAACATGACTATCCTTAAGAAGCGTACATCCAAAAAGTTATCTCGTCTCTGAAGATCGAGCGGACTTCGGGGTGAAATCAATTTCCAATTCTTAACATCGGCACTTCACACGGTACGCGCAGTTCTCTCCTTTGGGTAATGGGAAAAGTTTGAGTAGTTTTTAAGTCCCGCGCGTCCTAACAGCGACTTACCTTTAACACCCATCCTTACGTCGTGTCAATGTTTTCTGAAGGGTAACACGTGCAGATGCAACTGCAACGTCACAGAGTAAAAAGAAAAGTCAAACAAAGTTACCATCACTTTCACGAGAGTTACTTCAGACAGATTGAAGCGTATAGCTATCAATTATAGTTATCAAATTATTAAGTGACTCAGCATTTCTTTTTTTTCCTACTTATTTACCCCCAATACCTAAAATCCATCAGTTACAGTCTGACGTTTCAATTAATTTACACGGAATATAATATATTACATTTAATGCCTCAAAGACCTTCCCTTTACGCTGTCTTTATCGTATTACCAACGAAAGACCTCTGGTACTTTGTATGTATTGGCTGAGGCTTTACACAAGAGGCTTACGTTAACCAAGTGAACATCTCGTGGTAAATGCCGCCTCGGAGGTGGCGGACTGGGCTTTAATTACGTGCACGAAACATACGAGACGTGCTGGCGTGCGCACCAGTTTTACACGGGTTACTGCGCATCCTTGCGGCTTAGTTTATGTGGCGTGAACTTGCTGTCTTGGAGTTAGACTAAAGTTTCTCATGTGCTCCAGAATTCGTGTTCGTCTTCTTGCCACGAAAGGACTTCAGAATTTCTATCCAGCGTGTAGTCGCTTTTTCCACCTGCTACCTCGAGGCAGTTACCAACTTTGGCATTTGCGTCTCATAAAACATCACGTAGGCTTGCGGTGTCCGATTTAACGTAAATGAGAGACTTATCGTTTGAGCTTCGTATCTGTATTTCCTGTGCAAGCTCATTGCTGTAAACTTTGTTTGATGTTGCTTGCAATTCGCAATGTGTTAATTACAAAGACTGTATGCGGTATATATTGCTACCCATATGCATACGCATAGTTGCACGTGCATATAGAGAGTATAGACGTAATATGGTCTACGAATGACAGTAAGGGCTACTTCAAAGTCCTGAATGTACAACGCAAATTACAGTTTGACATACGTAGCTTCGTGATACTGTGATATGCTAACGTGGGTAGATGTAGGTAGCATAATATGACAAGCAAATAATGCTACACGTGTTGCAATGGTACGTACGAGTGTCAGGTTGTTGTCGCGGGTAAATTTGAAATGGAATTTAAATAGAATAGACGCTGCGAATTGAATTTGTTTACCTTGTAATTTTTACATTGATGCTAACATGGAGGGGCTGTTATTCCTTTTTATTGTCGTGTCCATTTCAGTTCCCTTGTAGTGCATCGTGGGGGTGCACTTGTCGGCGGGATTACGGTGGGATGAATGGAATCGTTTCTCTGGTTGGGTTAAATGCAATTTTCTCAATCGAATTCTTCTTACCTCGTTGCGTAAAATTCAGTTGGTATATGAATTGAATTTACGAAATTACTTCTTACAGGGGTGTATGGATAGAGCATTGTAAGGGGAAATCAGTGTAATAAGTGTAATTGCATAATTGAAGACAGAGGGTGTAATAACTAGAAACACGCCACCCTCCTGTGAATGTACCTCAAGGCTAGAAAGATTTATGAGCTGACAGAGGAAAAGAGGAAGAAGTAGTAAGGTCGAGTAAGATTCGGAATTTATATGGAAATTGTAGCAACTATAATTGCTATAGTCCTATAGGACTTTTCCCTTCTCACGATTCTTCCGGATCAGGATACGTCAAGTCAGAAAGAATTGTTGTTGTCGCGACAGGGGTGGGGGCGGGGGACTGGATTGGAAGAGGAACCGAAGTCTATGCAAGTCGTGGAAATTATTATCATCCCCTAAAGGAAAATTCTTTTATTCGATTCAACGAACAGGAGATATCAAGTGAACGATATCAAATTATATGAAATCGATTTCTCATTAATCTCTTTCTTACTTCTCCCACTGCCATAAATCTCCCAGGTGAACGAGCAAAGAATTCCAGTATCAAAAGCATATCAGGAATCGTGCAACTTTAGACTCACCTCTGTATAGCCGCAATACCGTAGACTAATAATCGGAAATACTTTTGCTGATACGTTTGCCAGGCAGAAACTTTAATACGAGTTCATACAGAGTACAAGAATAGAAGTTACCGTAAGACAGTTTTGATATCCTATTATTTCCAGGAAAATATAAGCTTCAGCAACTTCACTGTGATTTTTATCTCTATTTTTTTTTTTTCATTTTGCCCTCCGAATTTTCCCGTCCAATAATAGACTTCGCAACAAACAATTAACAGGTAGTACACTCTTATAGTCCGTTAACGTGAACCTCATGAAAAGGAGAGAAGAGTCCTTCCTTGAATTGTAAGTTGTAAATCTAATAAGGAAAACGATCCGAGTATTTCAATGGCAATGGAGACAGTAAGTAGCGCAAAAACGAACCGTGTCGGTATACGCGTCTGGAAGTACTCTCTTCTCTCGCTGAAGTACTCTCGTGATAATTTGCCGGATTCAAGTAGAACCTTGCAGTGTTTCACGACTTTTACATATACATTGCATTGAATTTATCCAAAGTGAATTTCGTCCCTTAAAATTGCCCTCCGGGTAGACGAAATGTTCTTTGTCTTTTTTCACATAATATATATCTGCTATCATGATTGATATATCCTCTCTTTATCATTTTCACTGAATCTTCTACACTCTGTATTTTCTTCTCCTTTGTGTTCTATTTATTCTTAAAACTTACCTATATACGTGCTTCGTCGTCGCTAGTCACTTTGCAATTACGCCGAATCTACGGCGACTTAGGGCTGGCTTACATCGAATAAATTCTACGTACTTAGCATGCCTTGTCGTAACTTACCTCAGCTATATAGGTGCGCGCTTGGGACGTGTAATTGCACAATTATATCAATTAATGTATTCGCTGGACTAGACACCTGGTATTTATCTTTCTGGGGTGCTTTGCATACCTATGTATATGCGTGTAAAAAAAAGTTAGCTATTTCTTCGCATGGGAAACTTAGAAGAGTTTTTTTTATCCTCAGTGCACGTTAATTATGTTAGTCAGGTTCTTCTTGCATATTTATGCAACTATGTAATTT
Source organism: Pachycephus smyrnensis (assembly GCA_030142225.1). Classification (NCBI taxonomy): domain Eukaryota; kingdom Metazoa; phylum Arthropoda; class Insecta; order Hymenoptera; family Cephidae; genus Pachycephus; species Pachycephus smyrnensis. The sequence goes on from JARQST010000573.1 coordinate 1,881,823, forward strand.
CATAGGGGTTACATTTGTGCTTTGCATTAATGCAAATATCCTTTATGCTACTTACATACCTAAGTCAAGTACCAGTATGTGCGTATACCTACAGTCGTTCATCGAGTAAAAGATCCTGTCTAGGGGACTCTTTTACATTAAAAGTCATAGGAATATGACCCCTTTAAAAAACAATTTTACTCGTGGACGGACTGTACCTACGTTACTGTTATCATGAATTATATAAAAATCCTATTTTGTCTTTTGCGCTTGTAATTGTTTCATTCGTTCTCTCGTTCCTTTATTATACCACTAATTAACGTCCATTCTCATGACTCGATACGTGAGTCAGCCATTGTTAATGCTTGTCATTTTCAAAGCATGACTATTTGTCTGGAGCGAAATTCTAGGTGAGCGAAGTTAAATACCATGCTGTTATGAACTCGCTAATGGCGTAATGGGAAAATAATGAAAATTATCATACCCGCCATTATTCATTTTGATATTAGCGGTTTTCCACGTTCCGCACTTTGCACACTTGTATTCCCTCATGTCATCCAGTAATACCTGTGTCTGTCTTATCCGCTGTGAAATCGACCGCGTGACGTATAATATTGATAATCCAACATTTTGCACGTTGATGATGATAAACCTTGCTATTCCGTTTAACGTTATCAAGAGACTCGGTAGAGTCTCGCGCCAAGTAAGTATAGCGTAGCGGCGGCGAGACTATGCCAGAGTGAATAT
>JARQST010000573.1:1882648-1952536 GCA_030142225.1 Pachycephus smyrnensis
TTTATAAAGGAAGTACCCAAAACCGCTATACGCACTTGGCGCCCTTTTTTTACATCTGAGATGTTTTTGCCGGGATCTTTATAATCGTAAATCGAACACTTCTTTGTTATAGTCTTACATATTACTAGACAAATTGCACCAGGGTAATGCTTTTATTTAAATATAATAATTGACGGCATATAATTTTTTTACAAATTAATCAGTTTTCTTCTCGGAAGGGGGGGGGGGGGCGATATCAGAAACAGGACGTCAGAAAAAAGAGGGAGTAAACACAGGGATGATAGACGGGAGGAAGGGAGTTTCAAAGGGGCAAAGGGGAGGCAGAAGAATTGATCTCAGCACGACCGTGTGAATCAACCTTTATACTCGTATTCACTAAATTAATTTCGTATGAGCAAATGCAGCTTTTCATACTCCAGCTTTATTCAGTTTATCTCAAAGGCTGCTTAATCTGTCTCTATGAAACGTACAGGATGTTTTTGTTATCCGTTGCGTCAAATCAATAGATCCGAGTGCTCGACGCACTCGCCATTTCATCTATTGCATAGCTCTGCTGTGTTATGTAGTATATATATGATATGTACTATATATGTGTATTATAACCATATATATATATGTATATATATAATCCAGTGGTACTCGTTGATGATATCGTCCTGCGGTGAAAATATTCCATTTAACGGTTGAGTGACGGGTTCATTTAAATGTCCGCGAAGTAGTGCTGCGCGGATATTGTCTCCCAGTTAATTATAAAACTCGCAAATATCTGCCTGGGATTTTTCAGCACCTCGTTATTTCAAGAGACGATCATAACGAGCAGATAAACTCTGTCCGTTCGTTACATTCGCTTAATCGCGACTTCGTATACGTTCAAGGGAAAAGTCATTCGTTTCCAGTCCTTCCTATACTCTCTCCAGCTTTAGGTTTACTCAGATGGCGATTTACCCTATGTACTTTGTAAAAGTTCACTGTGAAATTCGAGGCGATTGGAATGCTTTTTTTTTACCGAGATTAAAATGTCACGCTTGAATTCGTTTGATCACCCGCGTCCCCTTTCGATATGCTTGCGGCCGCATTGCGCGACAAGGCGGAACAATTCTGCCAGGACCCCGGAACTAGCTCTATAGCTATTACACTTGGATTGCATAACGATTTTACAAAGCTACCATAGGGCGGTTTTCCGTTTGGTCGATAAAGATATTAAAGCAAGACGAATTTGCAAAATTTGTATAGAATTTGTATTTTTGGAAAATTGCTTCTACGTTATTTTCATAGAGATTATGAATGGATTACATATAATGGATACTGGTTATTAATAATTGAGTAAGCTCAGCTGATCGTACAGTGTAGTTGTTCAACAAGTCTCTACCGCAGATATTTCGTTAAACTGACTTTTTTACATACCTGCGGCTATTTGGCAAATGTATTGTCATAAATTGTATTTTGAAATATCCCGAAATTCAAATATTCGTAATGGGTATTCATTTCATAGCGACGTTATCCCCTACCGCTATTATTATATTTGCTCCGTGTAACTATATGCTCTCACGCGTTTCACAAATATTGTTTCTATTTTATCTCATAGGCGAATCGTATGTTCTAAACAATCCTACCAATAGCACGTACGTACGTGGTCTTTGTAATCAGAGGTATTTCCACGAGAGCCATACGTATTTAATCACCGAGCAAAGAAGATAGAAAAATGAGACGCAGAAAGAGAAAAAAGATAGAGAAAATACAGTGGCATGGTAATTCTCCATGCGACACTCATCTGCTCTCGTTTCAATCGTAACGCCGCAGTGGTTTGCTCGCATGCAATAAACCGCGAGGGGTGACGTTACGTCTGGTGCATTCGTCGTAAGGAAGCAGAAACAAAGGAAAAAAGAAAAGAATAAAATACAAAGCAAAGTGACAAGAACGAGGGAGGTTACAGGCTGTGGCGGCTTGCAGAGCCCGTTTCGCGTTCAACCCTTGTCTCTTCCGCGTGCAAAAGGGGGGTAGGGTAGTGGTGGGTTTATCTCAGGTCTCCCGGTGACGCCTTCCAGACTTTTCGACAGTCTTGCTTCATCATCTGCCCTCAGTTCGATAAGCCTTCTTCGGGATGCGAAACACACGAATACGTATCGTAGCACGCGCCATGTTTTATTCAAGCTGCATTTGTTTTGCCGCACGAGTACGACGTCGCGACGCTGTGCGACTGGTTCTTCTTGATGGGAGTAAAAAGGTCGTGGAAAGAAGATGGAAGCGAACGAGAGATACCACCGGGTAAAATCTCTATCCTGTGAAAATATTACGAGTCGAGATATTACCCTCGTTTCGTCCTTGGCTTTAACCTTTAATGCGAAATGTTGAATTTTTTCACGAGCGTTAGGACGTGAACCTCCCGGTAACGATGACTCTGATAACGATGACGATAACAATGGGGATGCGTAATTTTCTTTTCTTATCCATTGAGCGATTGACGTTACCTTGAGATGCCAACCGTTCGACGTTTCTCGTTATCATCGACTAGGTATGCATGTATACTATCAATATATATAGATGGAGTAACAGACGACTAGGAAAATCTTGCAGGTAAATGAGGCAGGAGACAAAAATGAGATGTGTCAATATAGATGGAATGTGAGGATGAAATCGAATCGATACGTTAGGATGCCGCGTATTTTTCCAAAGACGCCTTTTCGGTGAGCGATCGTCTTTTTCTTCCCGTGGAAGAGAGCGAGAGAAATAGATGCTGGGTATAAAGGAGTGGAGGAGGACAATTGTTCGAGGGTGGTTACAGAAGGTTGAGGGGTCGGGTCTGCGGATGGGTGGTATATTCAAGATGGCTGACAGGTGGGAAATATAAGAGATAGCTCTACTGCTCCCATGGCACAAGGGGTTAGCCCCGTACCGATCCCATCGCAATATGCTGCAGACAAAGACCACGCCGTGGCTTTTGCTAAAAATGCTAATTACGTTATTTTTCAAGACTCAGGTAGAGTCTCGTCTTGGAATAGGAGCGTAAAGTAGCTAGAGGGGCAATGGTAGGTGCGTTTGCGCGAGTTACGACTATCTCGGGGGAAAAAAATAAAAAATAAAGTACCTTTTAAACGGAACCCTAGGGAGATCATCTTAGCGGATGATCTAGCGACGAGCAATCTAGCGAAGCTACTTAATCTTTGACGAAGATCATTTTATTATTTTCTTGCTTCTTTACTTTATTTAGGAAAACGCTTGTTTTTCTTTTACAACGTTACTTTGTACTATCCATAGGTATATGCGCGTCACGCTGTCTCCTGTAATCAGGACCATGTCTCACGCGCATGCGCACTCGCTCTACACGTGATACGTTTACGTAGTGTCGAACTCGTTGTGAACATTGCCTCGTTAAGGACAAACCCATCATTTGCTTCAGGTAGATAAAAGAGGAGAAAGAAAGAGAGAGAGAGAGAGAGAGTGAGAACATGACGGGATTAAGAGGGTGCGGGGGAGTAAGTGAGAGGAACAAGTGAATGAAGACAAGACCCTAGAGAATTACCTGAACCCACCAAATCCTCTGCCCTCTCACTGTTCTTCCATTCCACTACCTCCTTCGTCTTTTCTCTCATTTACGATTGGCGCAGTTCGCTGTTCGTTCGTCTTTAACCTCCTCCACCTCTTTGGCCCGTCATCTTATCTTATTTGCCGTTACGTGCCTCCCAGAATGCCGATCCTGTGAACCCCCTTGAGGAATCGTGTGGATACGTACGAAACTTCTGAGTCCCGAAGCTAAATTGCTTGGCGTCTCGATATCTTTAGAAGTTCGATTGTTCCGACATGTCCCCCAACCCCCCTCCTACCGTAGAACGCAAATAGACTGATTGATTGGGCCTATAGGTTCATGTCGAGATTCATGAATTCTTGAAATATCAAATAAATTTTGATATTCACGATTTATTTTTATCATTTTTCACAGTATGTAACATAATATCGTGCAGTGTAATGTGACGTCATGGAGAACATACTTAGTAGATTTCATTGGATTTTTTTGTAATTTTTATTTTGGTGAACATTTGCACATTAATTTTTGATATTTCTGTAGGTTCGGGTAAGTAAATAATATATCGTATTTTGTCAATATTGACACGTAGTCTGGTATGCACGACCAGTGGAAGCCAAAGTCTAAGGTTCATTGAAGTGTAGGAGGAAAGTGCATTAGGTTCAACTGCGCCCTTGGGTCCTACGAGATGTATTCTGGAATTCTCTGCCCTCCGTTAAAAGTAAGCTGCATCATCTTCGTTGCGAATGGTTATCCGTAGTCAAGCATAGAGACTCTTCCTCTGGGTATGCATACGTAGTAAAATGGATAAGAATAATTTTAAGCTTTCAATTTATTCGAATTAAACCGATCTATTTTTTATGGGCTTTAATAAGATTGACGTTTTTCTCCAGAAAAAAATCGCTTGAAAAACACAATTTGCAATATATGGAATATACTTTGATATTTTTTTTGCTTTTTATGGATTCTATCGTTTGACAGCCATCAAACGTTGCGGTTCCAACAGGAAAAAAATGAAATACTTTTATCGAGCATAGCTACAGGTGACTTTTCATGAACTTTATGTATAGGAACACGTATATCCGCTCTGTAGTTCAAAACGCAACATTTCACTCTCCAAGTTATCATACATAGAAACGCCAATCGCACGGCACGACCAAAATGTAATTTACAAATGAAAAGCTTTCAGAAAGTTTTTCACGACTCTTCGTCCCAGGGGCGATCTTCCTCCTGGATTCAAATAATTTAACTCGTTTCTCGCGAAGAGTTTATTGAGTTATCCGAGGAAATAACAAATAACGAAGTTCTTATTTTTCCCACCGACGTGAAAGCCAGTGTTAAAACCACGCCATCTACGCCCCCCCCCCCCCCGTCGAATACCCTCAGACCCTCCTCTCCCATCTTGGATCTTTCATTTGAAGCTTCACCCAGCAATTGCTATATCAAAAGTTACAAGCGCATATCCAACATAGATAGTTCCGCCGAAAAACTTCACAAAGTTAATTTTAATCGAGCTAAGGGTAATATCAGAGTTTTAATTAAAAACAATTGAACTCGTATAATACGTGGTCTTGCATTTTCTTACGGTTTCTACCTTTTAATTACGTATTCCGCCTGAGTAATGGCCGAAGCGTATGATTATTTTTTAAAACTCTTTTTCAACTCGTTTACTGTGATTGATTAATCGTCCTAATGCTTTCAATTATTTCATATTTGTTTTCACGAAAATTTCTATAACGTATCCTGCAATAGAAAGTTATTCATGGATGACAGGCGGTTCTCGTCCACACTTAAAACCTCATGGAATTTATATAGATTTATCATACTTTACAGTGGTTCATGAGTGTTTTTGACACGCGTGTATATACGGACTGACGAGGGTCTCTACTCCTGGCGGTGGTTCTAGGGAAATTTTTGTAGAAAGTACTAGGTCCTTTTTATTACTAGACAGGATAGAACATCCCGACGGTGACATACGTCGGAGTTAAGACCGTTTGAGAATTTTCCCATTATGCGTTTACCATTCTTTGTTTATCTTTAATTTTTTTTACATTGTTGCTTCGTGGAATGAGCAACTGTCCACAGCCTGGAGTGAACATCGTGAAAATTATTAGAAAACGATGCTATCACTTGTTTACAGTTGGAATCACGCTTTCCCGATAATGCAAGTCTTTTTTTTGCATCTCGTTATAGAAATTCCAATAACGTTAACGATTTTCTTCGCGACAAATGAGCCCATGGTATGCACATCGGTATTTCTGATAGGACTGCATGAGATCCTTCGAGACTTCCCATTATCGAATTCCCTTCTCCTCTTATCCTGTTACGAGCAAGCATATCACATTATTTTCTATAGCGTCTTACATTTTTTTTGTCAAGCATAACGTGTTCATCTTATTTGCAAAACTCTTTAGCGAATTTAATAGCTAGATCGTGCGTTCAGAATTGCACATTTTCGAGGAAATACCAGTGAGTAGAACTTATAAATATTTCAGTATCGCGAAAGACGCCATGACAGTGTCTGATTTTGGGAATCCTGAGAACTCCGAAGATTCAACGCTAACGTCAGGTAATTTCTGTACCCTAATTTCGTCGAAACAGAAAATACTCTTTGGATTGAAGAAATTTTAGGGTAAGACTAATGGGGAAGAAATATCCAAATTAAATGATATAGCATCGTCATTAGTGGCACTTTCAACGTTATTGTAATAATAATAGATAATTCGTTTGGCAGAATGACTACTCAACAATACGAGGGCCTACAAAGTCCTGGTCGTTTCGGAGAAAGCAGAGTTTGACGGTTAAATTTGTTCGCGTGCATAACCCGACATTATGCGCGCGATACTGCTTAACTTACACCGTAAAATAACCGTGACCACATGGAACGAACGCTATAACTTCGTTCTTCGAGTTTTTATGGTTTGACGTAGCGGCCCGAACGCTCCTGGAACTATGGTGTTATTGCAGATGGTACCCTTAAAATATTACTGGCTCTTACATATATATATATATATATATATATATATATCCACGGAAATAAGCTATTCAGCTTGTATAGGTTATGTGTAGTGCAACGCAGCGGAAGAAATGAGAGGGACAGGAAAGATGAAAGAGAGGAGAGAATTTTTCTTGTGCGCTCATATCCCCATCCAAATAGACGGATTTATTATACTACATTTTTCTCATAGTTAAACAAAGTTTCCTTTCAGTCATGAGCCTAGCTCGAAATAGATATTCATTCAAGGGAAGGAGATTGCATAACGTCATAATAGTTGATAGCGGCAATTAAATACCCGAGACGAAATTTTAAACCTACTCTAGACCTGTAAGTGGAAGAAACGGACATATCTGCCAGTTGTAGGTTGAAGCAGGCTTTATAAGTTCTATCCTACTTGTAGGTCTGGAGTAGATTTCGTCTCGGGTACTAGAGCGATTTTTTGTCAAAAAAAAATTTAATGGCTCGTTCAAGCGACTTAATGAAAATATCAAAATCCTTGAAAGCTTCATTATAATCCTCCACGTTCCGATTTTTCGTATTTCGTCTTTTTATTCTTTCTGGTCTTAAACGCCCTTTACCTACTTCATCGGTTCTTTCCACTTGCGAAACTTCAAGCCTAATATCTTTGTTCTCATATTTATTACAAAGCTTCCACGAGATGGACGTTTGTACACTGTATAAACCACACTCGCGGTCAATTGCAAGCAGCCTTAAGCCACTTAATGAACGGATAAGCTGACACTTCACGTGAAACTGAACTCATGCTGTCGTGCGCAGTGCGTCTTTGTAATATTAAAGCCACTCCCAGATGTCCTTTCAAAATCTACTTGATCTCCCGCCAACGGTCCGCTCAATGTAATCCGTGGAAATATTCAAAATACGAAATATGAATGTATGAACATTGAAATTCTTTTGATTTTTATACACCATATGTATCTTTGTACTAATGTACTTTTATTGTACTTGTACAATATAATGTACAAATGTACAAAAAATACAACTTGTACAAAGTATTGAATATTCTTTATCCTTTTCTTTTCTTTTTTTCAGTAAAAAGGAAAAGTAATTTCGTCAGTTGAATATAAAATAGAAATAGCCATGTATGCTGCTTACAGTTTACGAGTTCGTTTCTCCACTATTTCTCGTAGAAGATGCACCATGTTTTCCTACAGGGTTAATAAACGACCTTAGGGACTTGACTTCTCCTGGTGATTTCACAGTAGCGCAATACTTTTCCTGATGCTGCTTTTGCTTCGCGAACAGAAATTACAAAGGATACGAATGTCGGAAACACTGTTTCCTTGGTTCCTATTTCCAATCATCGATTCCAATACAAGGATCGGTTTGGATTTCTATAGTCAGACGGATAACAAAATTTTTCGACGATGCGTAGAAAATCTGTATCCTCAGTGATAAGAACGATACTTATCACTGTAAAACGTGCACGTTCAACGTTTTACATAACAGTCTTACATAACACGTGCGATACATTTTTTCTGCATGAGATAAAGGTAATAAGGGTACACTCTCGGGACAGACGGGGATTCTCTGGATTTAAATTTTGTATGACGTCACGCGCAGGTAACATTTCTTAGAAATTCATTTTATTCTCTTCCCTAAAATTCTCGTCATCCCCAGCGACGCTTAGGGTGTTACTGCCAATCACGAAAAGTCAAGATACGATATTTTTTTAATAAGAAATATTTTATAAAGCGAAACGAATGATTATTCTTAAGTAGCAAATAAAATTCGCCGAAACGTCAGGATCGACCCGAAGAAGTGAATCCCACCATGTAATACATAGGTACATATATAATTATCGATAATGATAATAGCAAAGGAGATTTACCGCGCCATTGGGTACACTCTCCTCTTACTTTTTTTTTTTTACATAGCCGCTTCGATTCATCCAGACAGCAGTGTGTACGTGCGACTAACGAGATATTCGATTTGCTTTTTACGACGATGAAATTAATCGAACCGAGTGAATTAATGGATCCGACAGAATTCATAAAGCCTGGCAGTCAACGCGCGTATGATAACCATCTCTTCGAACGAACGAATGGAATCTGTCGAATAAAATGTTTGATTTAGAACATCGATATACACGTCGTGTATTAATTGTCACTTCGAAAATGGACTTTGATTCTGTCTGTCGATCATATAATATTAAGAGGATTTGATGACGTAATTTAATACGCCATGAGACTATATAAAATATAAGTGAACGTTATCTATAGTGACTTCTCCATGGTCCATATCAGTCTCATAATACTCCCTGTATGTATATGTATAGTACACTACTGATACTGGATTGGAAATCCCATTGTTCCATGTCGTGTCCATTTCCGGACGGATATTTGCTGTATGAATGAAGCGTAACTACTGAACAGCAAAATTCAATAAAAAAAGCCGTATCCGAGGGGAGGAACCTTCGTTCATATTCTCTACTTTCGTATCTAATTACCAAGTACATACTTTAATGTCGATCATTAAGCCACAAAGCAGAGTACTCTCTTTTTCTCTTTCTCCTAGTGGTCATTTTCTCCTTGTTATTTGCAAACTTGATAATTACTCGACAACAATTAACGCTATTCAAGTCTAACGGAGATACGTCAGTTTACAGTATGAATTAGTTCAATATGATGGTTATTCGTTTGACGTACTGTCAATTAACGATAACGTACGAAGTACCCGGAAAATCCATTTCGACCACCCCGTTTACCCCTTGAGCCGTTAGAAACACTTGCGAAAAGCAGTAGAAAGTGGCAGCCTTTAACGCCCTTCAATAGGAAGCCTCCTGTACGTATCTATTATCCCATGTGGAAAGTGGCTGGTACGAGTTGAAGTTTCAACGAAAACACTCAAAGCTTTACGGATAAAGCTTAGGAAAGGATGAAGTAAAAGCTCTCTCCTTCTGTTTCTCTCTACGTACTGAAATTTTCGTATCTTCTCGAAAGTATTCGAAGCGCAGCACGTATCCAACGTTATATGCCAGAATCGATTTAAGAATCTGGCAAGAGGAAGCTATTCGTTCATTAAAGTATAACGGGATATGATGGTCCGTTCGCTATTTCGTGGAGACTAGTAAAGCCGCTACAATACACAGGCGAATAATTACGTAGAGCCAACACGTAGTAGGTGGCCGTACTACGTTCGGGATAGTACGTAGCCAACAGTACAGATCTGCTAAGGGTTTGGTGAGGGGTGGGACGTAGGGTTGTCAGTATCTACCTGCCCCTATGGCCAAAGGCTTACAATACCTAGAGAGAGTGAGCCAGGGACATAGAATGGAGAGGTGTAGGGAGCAGTAGGTATAGTCGGATGGTAGTCAGCCTGAAGGGTGGATGTTCGAGGGTGCGACGACGGCCGTGGCGGCGGTGGCGGTAGCGGTGCTGCTCACGAAGGTAGAGGTGGTGCCATGAGTTCCAGTGTTCGCGCGGCCGCTCCCTGTCGCACACGGACTCACCCCGACGCTGGCGTCGCGACGCTCTGCTATAGCCGTCGGTGGAAAACGTGCTCGCGAGACGAATCGCTTCTTGTCGTACCGTAGACGATCTCGCGCGTTAACTCCCTTGAATTGATTGGCTGTGCTTAACCTCCTGGTTAACCGGGGGCCCGTTTGTACACGAGTCTTGTGCATGGAAAGAAGAAAAAGAGAAAGAGAGCAAAGATAAGGGTGGACTTTTACTTATGCTTGGGAGATTTCGCTCTGGGTGGTTTTGTTCTGAATGAAGGCAAGTGGTCGCTGCCGAGTGATAGGGAACGAGAGAAATATGGAGGTGTGATAAAGAAAAAAGGGGGTTAAGGAGAAAGAAGAAGGTATTATACCGAGGAAGATCGTGAAAGTACTCTTATCGTATCGTGTGTCGCATTTATTGTGGCTATATCTCGTTTCTCTTTCTTTGTATTATCGTGAATAGAAGAAAAAAAGGTTTTAAGTAAATTCTGTGCGAAGTGGAGGGTTTGTGTACGTTTCTCTATAGCATAAATAAATTTGATTCAAATAAAATAGACGCAAGTTAAACGTAGTAACGTTTAAGCCTGGTGCACACCGTTTAAAAATTCTACGGTACTATTTTCATTGAAAATATATTCAAGTGTTCAGGCTTTGGGTTTGATTTTGAAAAATCTACGCTCACCAGTTTAATATTGAATTTCATCGAAGTGACATATCCGTAACGATAATAAAAGTGCGTGGACGCGCATATAAAGCATCTCTTCGATCATCACGTTGCAATCTGTCAACGGTGTTTGCAGAGATAGTAAAAGAGAGTAGAATCTCGAAGAATAGGACACTGTAGTCCTCTGACATTCCTCGTGCAGCGCAACACGCTGCTGGTGCTACAAATTCTACGTGTACAGTGACAGACTTCGTGCATCCTCGTGAATATTCGTGAAACCGAAAGGAACTTCGTGAAAATTCTATAAATATACAGTGCAGTGTTAATGTTGTAATATCAAATTTTTATACTTTTCCCTACTTCCTTATATCGATTTGAACGAAATCTGTTCTCGCGCAGCGATTTCTCATCGTTTCGAAATAAACTTCTACCATAGCACAGTGGATATCGAGCGAACGTAATGCGCTTCTAATTATTATCACGCGACAAGACGCCGTCGCGTGACTCGTGTCCTCGTAAACTTTACTGAAGGGAGAGAGAGACCTGTTGTCCCAGCATACGTAGCTTTGTGGTTCGACGTTAATTACAAAGTTTAACGACAAGGGTCTTTCTTTCGTTAATACAATTTTATTTTCCTCAATGTTTGTATCAATATAATTTAATTGCGTAATAATATGCATAATACATCCTGAATATACGTTGCGCGACGTGTAACGATTGTGATTGATACGTCTGTACCGAAGATTGGAATAATGTCGCAGCAGCGAAGAGGATCTGCCCGTGGAAGTCCTGTCTCAGGACTTCCTGGACCAAGTACTGCGGCTGCTGCATCCTCGCAAGAGAATCAGATGAGAGGAATCCCATTGCCGGGAATGGTTCCTTCGCATTCAGTACATGGTAGTCCAATGCACGGGAATCCAATTCACGGGTTTGTCAACCCTCTTGGTCCGGTAGGTCCAGCAGGTCTGGCCCATCCTGGATCTCATCCACTAGCCATACCCGGAATATCTCATCATCCCTCGAGCGTACACCAAGGTACACCAGCACGTCGATTCTACCAAGAATTGAGATTTTTCATTCTATTGTAAAAGCAGACTTTCTGATCGCGTTTTTCCGTGTTCGAAAAGAATCTCATTTTCTTCGAGAGGTACACTTGTAGAACTGTTGGGATGATGGTGGGGGGTAGGGGATGAAAGAGAGGGGAGGAAAAAAACAGCAGCCCTCGATTTCACGTATATATGGCCTGAAGGGCCACTCTCGTTAGTCGTTTTCTCTCTCTCTCTCTCTCTGCTTTTTTTATCCACCGAGAATCTTAGCAGGCAGTTTCCGGAAAAGTTTGGGAAACGACTCGATTTAGAGTTTATCCCTAAGGGTACTTACTTTTTTATTTATCTTTTTTTTACCGAGTTTTTAACTTCGATTACATCCTCGAAACCCTCCTGCGTACCATCCTTGAGAATTTAAACGTGTACTTCTTTTTTTGTCGTACGAACTCACGCGTCTCCGAAGATTCTCTGAATTTTACGTTAAACATATTTTTTTTTCCCTTTCCTTATCACGTATCGCGATATCAGTATATCGAGCGAGTATTTCCTCAAGGTCTAATAAGGAAATCTCTTGCCTTGGTGCACGCCCGAAGGATACGAGAAGATCCCACCAGGCTCCCCGTACTCGTCGCACTCCTCGCCATTGAGAACGCCCTTAAGTTCTGGTCACGGGACGCCGCAAGACTCACCGCATATGGAGAGACACAGAAGAGATTCCGAACACGGTGCGTTGATACCAAGACGGGGCTCGGACGTTATCTCACCGCTTCCAGGAAACCATCCAACAGGTTCTCCCGAGCATCGTAGTCGTCGGCGTTCGGATTACACCACTCCTCAACAGGGTAGGTCATTCAAGTGAAAAAGAAAAAAAAGTCTTGGATTGACTTTTTCAAGTCTAACCAAGAATGAATGAGGGGAGGCGGAGAGGCAAGCCCGTGCTATGAGTTCCTCCAAAATTTCATTACAAGTAATTATCGAGTCTTGCACCTCCGCAATTATATTCTCTCCGCCTCCCACGTCAGCTTTATAATCATTGCGCTAGTAGGAAAACTTTCCTCTATATATATATTTATAGGAACGTTACATATATTACTATATACGTCTCCATAGTATAGTGAATATATATACGGAATATAGTCAGTATATTATAGACCGTAGTGCATAGAACCTTAAGCGGATTATTGCATCGGGCCGATACGCAGAGTGCAGCAGCTTTGCTTCATCGGCGAGCAATTCAAATGGGTGTACCGATGTGTCCAGTGCCATTTCAGGAAGTTCCTCGCCATACTGTAACGATCATCGTCTGGAGCAGGTTTATCCTGGCCAGTCCCTATAGTATAGCCAGGCGTTTTATTATTCTCGCGAGCACTCGTCCTCACGCGATACCTCGAGTCAAACTGACCAATCGTAGCGCAGCCCGAAGTCCTAACTACGTTACGTGATGCGAGTACCTGTTAGGGGGTGAGAAGAGGAGTTGTATACGCATATACATATATATATGTACATATAGTAAGCATGCTACAAAGCTTTTTAAAAAGAACCACAATAACTTTCATCTGCCTCTGTATATTTACTCCCTTTCTTGCCAAATTAACTGGAAACGAAGAGAACTGCAGATAGAAAGAAAAGAGAGAAAGAGAAAATCCAGGGAAAGTTACACAATCGATGCATTCAAATGCACTGTGGTTACGTCACAATTCGTAGTTATTATTTTTGTGCACGTATGATGGATCCTGCTCTAGGGAGACACGCGAGTGACTGTACACATGTGATTGTCGGGGTTGGCAACAATGTGGGAAATATCTGAAAGGTTAGGTGAGACGATATTTTTATATATAAGTCGAAATCAATTTTTGTATTAAATCATTTAAAAGGATTCACGTGATTTCTCCTATTTTTATACTGTTAATCCGTGAATGGATTCTTCGGGAATTATTAATTTTTACGGATCCGAGTAGTCGTTCTGTTTGGATTTAAATTTATGACGTTGGTAGTGTCGAGGCTGGTTCGTATATAAATACATTGGTATATTTATTCTAGGAATTCCTTGAAACTTCAGCCAATATATCACTCTATTAAATTACGAAGGTGTACTGTTTTTGGAAGAATCGATCGAGTGTCTCTTGATTCCAACGAATGGATACAGTCATAGAGTGGTGTGGTACCGAGTTAATTCTCCTAGATGGCAGCATTCGCGTACAACTCAGTTAATAATTAACGAGACTACACGTCCTCGTTGTTGCAATCATGATGCCTGCCAACAAGTGCACAAGGAAATTTTCATACCTAAGGGTATTTACGGATAAATAAACTGCACTAGGGTTTAATCTCGTGATGTTTATTGTCTTGATCAAAGTTTCAAACTTTCTTGAGAATTGCATAGACCCTAGCAGTCTTAAAAGGCTTGCATATGTTAATACAGCACGAGATCTCGTTCCTCCAATAACACGCAGACGGAGAGATCGCGCGCGGAATTCTATCCGGTTGATGGCAGAAGTTCTTGGTTTAATAGTTTTTTTCCCCTTTTTCTTGGACTATTTTTTATGCTCAAGACGACGTAGAATATACAATGACTTCCGTAAAGACGCTCTCGTATTAAAATACATCGAAGTTTTCGCAAGGTGGATATTCTTTTTTCTTATTTGAACGTTCTGCTTTAATGGCGTAGTTGGAAGTAGCCTGAGGCACGACACGAGAGGAAGGCAGATTTGCGTGAAAGGCGGTGCGCGGTATAACGTCGGTTCTTCCTATGCCATTTTGAAAATCACGTATTTCGTAATGATCGAGAGCAAGTGCGGAAATACGAGAGTGAGATCGTCGAGACAGCCATCCTGCATCCCTATACTAGGAGGTAGGGTTGTAAATCGCGATAGCGAATTCTCATCTTTCCAACGATTCCTTAGAAAATCGTCGAAGAGTCGCTCGTTTTTTAAAAATAGGTATAATCCTAAACTGACGATGCGTCCGTGTTCGTATTCGTGTTTTTGCGGTTCTTGGCTGTTAAGGGTTTCTCAGATTCGCGTATATAGTCCAAATGGATGGTATAGCTACAAGGTGGCGAGAAAGGGACGCGGTGGAGAAAAGAGGGGAAAGGTCTTGGAATTTTGGAAATCTTGGGAAAAGCCAGGGAAAACTTTTAGAAAGCTACGGGGTGAGTGGGTGTACGCTGGTCCTTTGGTAAAATTTCAGAAAGTGTACTCCGAAAAAGCTTCCAGGGGCTGGTCTGCAGATTTTCCTTAAGTTAGAAATTTTGTAATAGATGAAGTAAATGAGTTTTCTTTTTTTTCGAATTTGCTAAAATCTCTAGTGAACTTTTGCCATTTTTCAAAAGGAGACGGAGAGAAGGGCTTTCCCTTAAATGGCAGTGCGCTAGAGATTTTGCTGACTTGCATCGGATGAAGGTATAGAGAAGAGTAAAAGCGGAGAGGAAGGGAGACGAACGATGCAATAAATAATAATGCCGGAGCCGTATTAAATTCCCCAACGATATGCCGGCATGCTGCCCTTATTAAATCCCTATGTCACTGCAGCGATCCAGCCAGTCATCCAACCAGTCGGATGCTGAGAATGGCATAATTTTCAAATTTATCTATTGATCGTCAGAGTCGATTTCAATCGTTCGATCTTTGAATTTGACAAATTTTTATAAAATATCAATAGACAAAATTTCAAAATTCCATTAATCTACCACCATTAATGGATAGCCAATAGTAAATTTGATGATTAATTATTTTATTAGTTATTATTTTTCACTGAGATATTCACCAAGCATACAATTTCCTATTTTCATCTCAAGCGAAATCCCAAGCAGAATATAAACTCCATGAAATTGTCTTTGTTATCCTTACCCAGTATGTACACTCGCATTCGCGAAGCTTAACGCTTGCAAACTGCATCATGCTGTTGCGTTGAGTCTAGAGAAATGCATCGAAAGGACCGCTCAGGGAGTTTGCGAAACCCGCTTGTAAATTTTTACGCAATTTATCCCCGGTAAATATTATTTTCCTGTGCGTACTAGCCCGGAGCTTCACAAGCATAAGATAGAATCCACACTTCTTGTTAAGAAATATCATGAGAAACTTCTCAACCACTTTCCACATAGCGGAAAACCATTTCCTGGTGTATATCATACAGACATTTCCGGACGTTGGAAATTCACCGTGCGGGCAAGCCGCATGCTGAACGTTATACTCTCCATTTTCCAGATATAAATCTCTGACGTCATCCATACCCCAGAGTATTATTTAAACAAAGCCAGTTAAACGATATCTGAAATTTAACCAGAATAAATCATTACGATTCGTTTAAGTCTACAAGTAAATAACGACCGCGTCGATGGGCGCCAAATTCAAATTATCAAAATAAAGTCTTGCGTTTCACTAGTGTTCCCATTGTTGATGTAGCCAATAAAGAAGACAAACTGGGCAATATGCAATCCCGGCGTTGCAATGGGTATCGAAGTGGCGGCCGCAGAACCGCCACTGGACACGCGAAAATTATCCCCAGGCCGAAAACACGCGATCGTGAAATATCGTTCTCACTATACGCGCCATCCAATTTCGTTGCTTGATACTCCATGTCCGCCATTGAGGACGTGCCGTTGTCTCGGGAACAGTGAGAAAAGGTGTACCAGAAAAGGAGAGAAAAAAATGTATTACAAGCGAGGAAAGAGAGGAAAGGGATCGAGACCATCGTTCACGATCACCCTGTGATTATAGGGGATGCTTTATCCCCTTGTTTACGTACACGAGTACGAGGTTTCACAAGGCCCTTTGTACAGGTCTAGTTGGTTTCATCGATACACCCTGGTACCTTCACGCCTTTTCCAAACTTTACTGAAAAATATTACAGAGTCCACCTTCATCCCCCTCCCACCCTCATCCACCTTCCCTCCGACACTGTTGTCCACCCTCTATTCGATCCTGCTCGGAAAGACGGGGGATGGGACTTGTTCGTTTGAACTCAATCGAAGCGCAATTATGAATCGCTCGATAACTTTCTGTAGTTATAACAACGTCGAGCCTGCGTCTCGTTAATTTCGTAATTTGGGAACTGGAACTGACATTCGAGAAAGCCGAGGCGCTGGACAACATGTCGAGTAGTTGCTAAATTGCGTTTCTCTCCTGTGAAAGGGATGGCAAGCGGACTGGACAAAAAAATATAATAGAAAAGAAAGCGTATCTCGGGGGTATGACCACGGGGTTGAAAATTTCGTAATTAAAGAGAGCTTTGCTGCATTCTCTTTTTTTTCCTTGTCTTTGTTCACAATAACAAAAGAAAGACAGACCAAATGGGAGCATCATTTTAGATGAATACTACGCGCATTTACTGTCTACGAATTCATCTCGAAATTCATCTTTCTCGATTTTAATGTCTCGTTGTAACTTACGGAAAATTGTCATTTCAATTTTCTTCTATAATACAGTAATAATAATAAAACGGAAATAAATAAAATTAAATAAAATAATATTAATGAATAACAAAAAACGGCATTTTACACAATTGATAAGTAATTGTATATACTTAATACTCGGACTATAAAGGGAAGCCAGGCATTAAATAAAAATTCACATACCCATTAAGCAAATACCCATTAAAGTCATGATAAAATGCTACGATAAAAAAGCTAATTATCCAAAGGCTCGAAGGTTAATTCAATTAAAAACAAATTTTCCTTTATATATGTTTTTCGTGACTTTATCTAAGCACAAGTCGAAAAATATACGCTCCCACAGTACTCACACTGTCGATATTGAATTCCAGTTGCGCAAGCCGATTTACCTTATACCGACCAGTTGGGCTGCTCTAATCGCATTAGAGCCAACCGAAAGTTCCCAGGGGTGTCCACACCGCCATCCACTACAATTTTAATAACCCTTCCAATTATGCGAAATCCACAGCGATTCTCCTGTCACGGTAGACG
This sequence comes from Pachycephus smyrnensis, assembly GCA_030142225.1. Classification (NCBI taxonomy): domain Eukaryota; kingdom Metazoa; phylum Arthropoda; class Insecta; order Hymenoptera; family Cephidae; genus Pachycephus; species Pachycephus smyrnensis. The sequence goes on from JARQST010000573.1 coordinate 1,900,260, forward strand.
CGATAATCCTTACCCAAAGTATTTTCACACGAAAGAAATTCCGGATTTCTTATCCTTATCACAGGGTATCGTTATGCATATAGTACATAAGCATAGACAGTATATATATATATACTCACCTACATAACTATTCCGTAATCAAGGTCTCGTGTCGCAGTGAAGCGCGAAGGAACTTTACTTTCCCTATGGGCTCGTTATTTTTTACTTTCTTTTTTTCTCTCTCATGCTCTCTCGCTCTTACTCCTATAGGCAAAGGGGGATGGTATCATCCGAGCTTTCGGAGGGGGTGTGATAATAATTGCTCGTCACGCACGCACTATTTATACAGGTGACTATGACGCACGAGCTTTCAGTTGTAAAAGCGTTTTATAAACTAACCTGACTCCAGTCATGTTGCTCTATATTTTTTTTTCACTGGCGCGTACATCACGATAAAGTGCAATTTGCAAACAATTTCCCGGAGCTGGAGCCAATTTTAGCGAATGGATCCCTACCTACTAAACCTATCCACCTAGCAGGCGCTCACCCCCCCAACCTTGTTCAATCACTTCCTTTGAGATGAATGTGTAGCGGAGGTTTATACCGTATTTTCCGAATGGATGAAAGTAAAATTAGCATTTTTTAAATCTGAATAATTAATATACTGAAATATACGTATTGGTCGAACAGGCTTAGAATTAATGGAAAGTACGAGATTCTTGGATATTTACACTTGTTTCAATTTTTAGAGCACTAAGATATTCCTAGTGAATGGCGAGATGGAACGAGAGAAAGGGGTTGTAAAGTGGCGCTAAATGAAAAAAAAAAGAAGTTTAAGTACGGGTAACGAACTTATCCAATTAGTCGGGAGCGTTTAGTAGATCGGAGCAATCGATAATTAATCTTCTTAATAATTGGTTAGCTTCCTTTAATAATGGAGGCCTCTACGAGATCTTGCTATGGCGAATTACTCGTCTGTACGGCTTCGGGTTTCTTCGCCGTTCAAGTTGAAAATCTTTCGGCGGTCTTCGGCTCCTTGGTAGGAATGTAATTTGTGGATTTTTTTGTATTGGATTTCTCACTGAAGTATATTTTATTAGAGTGTACTGGGTAACGTGATAAGGGAAATTAATATAGGGAATAGTAAATTGACAAAGGAAGAAATAAAATAAATAATGCAAGAGAGATCAAAGACTCTCCGTTTATTATTCATATATCGATCTGTATACATACAGATATTGGTACTTTTCAATATGGAAAATCTGCAAGATTGAATTGTAGAATTGATCGTTACTCTTTACTTTGTTTCAACAGATTCCTGTATACTGTGCTTTGTATTTTATTCGCGAGATCAATGGATTAATCTCAAGAGATTTTTTATTCGATGCTACAACAGGCTGTATGTCTTGCGCAGATATACCCATGGATTAACGAGTTTACCAACTCTGGTCAAATATTGAACTGCTCTTTGGTCGCCATACGTCTCTTTTTTGTAAACAGAAAAAAAACTACCCCGTTAAAACTGTTTACCTTGAAATTCCTATAAAATAGAATTTTTGTATACGTACAATGTATACTGAAATTTTTAAGTGCAAATAATTCTTTGAACGTAGAAAGTATCATTCCCGTGCCTATATTATTCTTTTCTGCAAATATTACGCAAACAACCAAAGGGTTATCATTTTAAATTCACAAAACCGTTTGAGTCGCGTTAAAGATTTGTAAACAGTACTCTTACTCGTATTTGAAGAAATTTACGTCATAACGTCAGAAGCATCGTGGTGGTGTAATGATGTAATATGAATTACGGCAGACCCTTAAAAAAGGGCGCACGAACGAAATTGCATAAGAGGGTTAAACTATGGCATTTATATTCGTATCGCTGAGGCTCCGCAATCATTTCTATGCTTGCGAGCGAAGCGAAACGTGCGCCGTTATAGGAATAAAAAAAAGAATGGAGCGGATGAGGGATATTGTATAAGAAGAAAAATTACCTTTTCTTTATTGGCAGAGCCAATAAAAAAAAGGCATTGGGAACTGAAACAACTTTTCTGCACGATAAAGTTATAACTTTATTAATTGTTTTCACAGCAGCTTCAATCCGATCCCATAGGCATTTTACCATTTTCCTTATCGTACAGTTTACAGGCTCCTCTGCTGACATTAAGTTCTCCGATATGCATGCTATAATTCTTGCACATAACTTGGAATTGTCCAATGTACATGTATACGTATATTTAGGGTAGTTAAATTTGTGATCAATAGAGAAGATGCTTTTACGTACATAGATACTGTTCATATATGTGGACTAAATTTAGATGTCAATTCCAAGGGTTATTAATATCGTGCAATTTTTAGTCATAAATTATTTTTTCAAATAGAATTGATGAGGTAGTTCTGTTATGATATTACGTTGTAATATATTAATAGCGTGTTGAATCACGAATAAAGTTATATCAGAGTCACTAAAGTTATTTTACCGTCCCACTATTGAGCAAATTCCGTAACTTATTAAATTTGTGCTTATCAAATAATACAATCTTCCGCTAAACGCTTTGCTTTCTGCAAATACAATTTCACCGAGATACACGACAATTTCAATTCTCATCGCTTCGTTTGTTTTCTCTGTCTCTTTGGAAGCTGCTAGAATCTGCGTGAGAAATAAGATTGAAGTTAGGTGTACCTCCTTGTCAAATCGATCAGCTTATCCTGCAGAGCTTTTTAGAAAATTTACAAAAGCTGTATTACTCGCAATTCTTGATTCCCATAAGATAACGAAGTTAACGTTGTTCGAATGAAATGACGGACCCCTATTGCTGTTCTTTATTACCTATTATACTGTGCTTTTCATTTCGCGAGGTCCTTTACGAGTGAAGCTTAAAATTTTTGACTAAAGTTTTTCTATCCGAGCATTTGCATGGTCAGGGATTAAAATTTTCATACTTGTCAATATCTACATAAATAAACGTACCATTAACGATTTGATTACTCTCATTGCACGGAAATAAATTCTTTGCAGCTCTCTATAATTCTCGTTACGATAAAATCGCAGGTTCTCGAGTAGCAGGTGAAGAATTCTCGAGTAACGTTGGAATAGAAAGAAGAGAAGATAAAAAAAATTCGTGAACTTCCAACACAGACAGAGGTTACAGTCTTGATGGTAAGGGTGGAAAAACCTCGACCCCCTAAGGACAGTCGGGTAGAGCCGCTTGACGGATCGGCGTCGCGACGCATTCTGAATCGTAACTAGATTTCGATCTGCTGACTTGTGTCCTGACTTCGAACCCTCGAAATATATGGATATATACAGACATACATATATGTATGTATCCTTTTACAGATTCGGCTTGTTCCTTTATTCCTCAATGTCATTATGACATTTAAGTCCGTAACCTTTGACCCGAAGCATCTCACGTAGCTGGTTCCATACTTATCCCATAGGAATTTCGCATTCTGGCTGAGTGTAATATTTTCAACTCCATGGGAGTCCTTAATCAACCTAAAGCAAATTCAAGTTAATATTAAAACTGCATTGTTGCTTCCTATTCCTGTTTGCCAAATGCATTCGTCATAATACATTTTCGAAAGTTCAGTTGTGTACAAAGAGCATTCAGCATGTGTTCATTAAATTTAACGGAAACGCGGTCCCTTTGATGTTTTCAGGTTGCCAAGATAAATATATCTGTGGTTCAATTTTAGAAAAAATAATTCTAACAATCACGAATGTCCATATGGTGTAGTTTCTAGTAATTGTATCATTACAATGCGAAATCCTAAATTCACCCCTAGGATTCCCGACAGGATCCGAGAGTGTCGTGGTCGACGTGGGAGACCTTTTATATGGGTAGAATTAAATCCCTGTCTGTATAGATAAGCGGTGCTTTTCCGAGGGTGCTACAGTACGTATATAACGTATTGAAAACGGGATACAATCTGGTTTACTTTGGCTAAAGGCCGGAAAGGATCGTGAAACGATGATTTACTCGTCCACGTTGATTTTTTTTTGAGGCACGTTGTAGGTACGGCATAAGATAACGTCACATAATTATACCGTGTCAGGTTTAATATAATTTTCCATTTTTTTCATTCGATAATCGACTCATACAACCATACCAAAAAAAAACTATATTCACGCGGGCCTCTCCGCAACAGCTGTACTATGTATGCATTGAATTACAGGAATCAGCTATATAATTCCATACAATCGTTAACTGACTATAATCACTGAAAAATATGTAGCTTCATACGTCGCGTGTATTAAGTACCTTTTTTTTCTTCCGTGATTGTATCACATTTTTTTATTGTATAAATCCACTACGATTTGTCATACTCCATCGTCAAACTGACGTCCTTAAAATTTTGTCCTCATTATCTGTGTTATTATCTAGCGACCTTAATTTTCTATAACACCTGCATTTCCGTTAGATACTTCCCGTATGTTATCAGTCCTATCAATGCTGCATGATAATACCTCATGTTTCGTCACGTATGTACATACGTAGACTTTTACTCACAGCCGAGACTGCATTAATCCGTAGTACAGTCTGCAGCGATCTATTTGAATTTAATCAAGACGCATAGTGGTGCTTCCATCTTAAGAGACACGTACCGTAGTATGTGTATATATATGTAGATACATAGCTCATAATGGCAGACAAACTATTCGGATAGTTATTCATCTGAGGAGTAGCTTCCAATATTGATCTAGCATTCATGTATCTAGCAGAGTATTACCTCCTGTAGATCTTGCAATTAGATAGCGGTTCGGCGTGGCGTTCAAACCATTTCAAATAACATAATTAATCCTTAGGACTCTTAAAGGATTTGGCTACTCTCTTATCCCGCTTTGATATCGTGATTCAGGACTTCCGTAATTGAAATTTTCAGGGGAAAGACGGTCCTACTGGAATCTCTTTCTCTTTGACAAATAATAAGCACTCAAGAATAAATCCTTCACGATGGTCAATAATACGAAGTCAGACTACACTTTAATTCCAATGTATTATGACGTCATGATAATCTATCGTAACGTATGGGAGTATTTTCTGTGACGTATGAAACGTCCTGTAGGCTTTATACATCCGTCAGGTAATATTAAAGATAATTCTGAATGAACGTAGCATGGGATATGTGTATATTTACATGTGATCGATAAAAGCTGGTATTATATGTAACGTAACAGGTTACATAGAATGCCTTATCGGGGATACGTATCTCAGCGTTGGACTTATTCAGCTTATTTTTTCTGTACGTTTTTCGAGATACATTGATATTTTTTTTTACTTCCGTACTGGTGCTTTCGGTATTGACATTGAATATCTAAAAGAAAGTTTGGTTCTTCGTTCGAGAGGACGTGCAGCGGATTATTAATCTTTTGCAAAGTTCAGCTTACGCGTTACGAGGATCAGGAGCTTTTAAAGTTTCGAAGAACTGAAGAAAAGTCCAATTACCAATCGTAAAACTCGGAACGAATACAAATTGTAAGTTTTTAAGAGTTCTGGCCAAGACAAAACTTGCTTCTTTTTATTTCTCTCTTTTGACTTGTCCGATTATTCTCCGTCACGTGTGCCCGCTTCCTTCTCGACTTTCTTATTTTACCTAATTAAATTGGATTGACGGTATAAAGCACGTTACGTAATATATATATATATATATAATATCTCGATATAGATATATTCAGGTAGCTTCGATAGTAAATATTTTATGAAATACTAAGTAATTATATGCAATCGATATATTCATATTTCAGTGCACTTTTACATGCAATTGATCACGTGTCGTAAAGGCTTCAATCGAATTGTCACGTATGCCTGGCAGTTGCAAATCGTTCCATCAAACCTTTCGATTCCCGATCTCATCGTGTCTGTGCATATCGTTTGGAAATCCATCTATTTCCCAAACGCCACATACTGCCTTGATGATTAATGACGTAGGGCGTTAACGCAGTCGGGTCCTATGCATTTCGTAATTCTGATATGAGAAGGGTACATCGCTGCTTCATTGAACTTGGATGCTATCGATACTTTGCACCGGTTGCTACTATACCACTTTCCATATACTTTACCCTCACACCTATTTTCCTTTCTCTGCTCTATCAAACCTTTCCAATCTTTCCCACCTTCGCCCATTGCTCTTCCCGTTTATATTCAGGAGTTTGCGTGAACTCTCGTCCCTGCAGCAAATCGTAAATGATCATACCACCCCTCGGCATTTCGAAGTCAATAACTTTTAAAGACATCCCTCGGAAGAGAGAAGAAAGTTATTATCTTCGAATAACCATAATGGCATATTCGCCGAATGACTTTTCATGCCTCATATTTTGTTGACGTATACGAACGTAAAAAGTGAACATAAAAATGAATTACTTAATACTATAGTTGTGGCAAAGATAGTATATTTATTCTATTGGGAGAAGTGCAGCTTTTGTACAGGTCTTATGTATGATAGGTTAATATCTATCAGTTTATAATAATAATAATTACTAATATCTGTCAAGAGTGAGTTATTCCGGCAAACGCTGCTGTTAAGATATGACTTTTTCTGAATAAACATTTTTTTTCGTAAATGCACAATATTTCACATATATCGAACATACTGTGTGACACACTGGACAAACTGTATTATGTATCGAGATATTGAATGGACACCGGATATTACATACTGAACTTTATCATACGAAGTGTATATATATATATTTGTTTTTCTTTTTATTCTTTTAGTTCTTCTTGCTCATATACCGCTACTACCGATGCGCCTCAGACTATCGTGTTTCATTTACTCGTTTCTCTTGTGTATACTCGGACAGGAAAACATTTTTCAATAAGACAAGACGTCACGTCACGTTCCAGACTTTTACCCTCTTTTCTATCCCGTTATCCCGTGGATTCATTGCAATACCTATCGTACACACTTAAATTCTTTATTTTTCATGATTTACCATCCGATAATGCAGTTCCAGACTTTCGCGACCCCCTAAGTCAAGGGGATGGTTTATCTCCCTTTATTCGGAATGCTGCTATCATCATTCAAATGTCAGGTCGAAATAAAAGCTATATAATCAGTCATCGTTAATTATTGGGTACTAATAGGGCTGTGAGTGATCTTATGAAAATGAGAAAGGTCCCAATTCTATTTGATTCAGATTCACGTATTCGATGCTTCCAATGGCTACCATCAATGTTGCGTGACAAAATTATGGTTTTTCGAATAAATCGAGAAATTCTCCTTGTGGAGGAAGATACTGGTGTTGGTGGACGGGGGGGGGGGGGGGGGGGCCCCCCCCCCCCCCCCCCCCCCCCCCCCCCCACGAGAAAAAATGGAATTGGAGAACGACCCCTGCGATAGAGGTGGAAAACTTTATCCGACAATGCGTCACTGTGGAAAGCAGCTGAACCCCCTCCACTTCTGCCCTGCAGGTGGTTATAAGAGCACAAACGTGAGAATGGAACACAACGATGAGAGTGAATGGGCCTCCTAATAAGTCACTGGCAACCCCTGGTAGACAATGCCGCCATCTTTCACTCTATACCCTCTAGAAGTGAGGTGATAGATCAGCCATTTGCTTCCGGCCTGAGCTCCAAGTACCTGTACCCCATCAAGCATACTCTCGTAACTCTGCAACGTGTCGTCTTTCAACATTATTCAACCCCTCGTGACATCGAGGTTGAAGGGTTGTCTCGCGCCTTGTACGATATCCGGGCATTTAACGGCAATTTCGTAATTCACTTAAACACAAAAGGGAAATTTCGAGTGCTTTAATATCTTTTTGGTGCAATTTTTGGAAATTCGGAATAGAAACAATTTATGCGAAAATATAACGTAGACGCAGGAATCTTCGTCAATACTTTATTTTCTATCTTTTTCTTTTCATTTTATTTTATTTTAGTTTCATCCCTCTTCGACGACACGTGTTCACGGAACTTTTTATATATACGGATCTGTTTGAAAGGTACTAGTAAAAAGTTTAGAGATGATCTGGCGTACATAGATACGTGTGTCATGGGGGAATTGGCAGGTTGACAAGCTAACTTGGTTTTTTGGTTATTTTTTGCAACTTACACGCTTATTGCCCAACCGTGTGATGTTTGCCGGTTCTCTCTGGAAAATTACGTATTCAAACACGTGAAATCGTTATTACTCGTTTAATGTGTAAAGTGTATTTTCTCATTTGATTAACCGATAATTTAATTTTCTTTCACTGAGTTTGCAGCAATATTTGGTTTTAACGTTTGATGCAATAATTACGGCAACGGGTAACGTGCCTATATATCATGTATGTTGAATGAATTATATTGGTCTGATATATGTATATAGGAAATACCATAGCGTGTTGGTTATAGAATAAAAACGTCCATTTTTCTGTATTTAAAAAAACATGTAACTTCTTTTAACGTTTACGTTTATATCCCATTTACGCAATACAAACATGTGTTACGCGCACCTCCCACGTTTACATTCACGTCCGTTTACCACAGTTGTGGGAAATAATGAATAAAGCGCGTGTAAAACCTAAAGTAAAATATCCCAAAAGCCACAGGGACATTCCCGGCCCAAAAAACCACTGAACGCAGAGCAAAATTTTTCCTCGTTGCGATGGCAGAACCAGACTCGAAAAGAAATGATAAACAGTGTGTTATTTATTTTCCATCGGAATCGGCAGATGTAAACTAATCACATGCTTCGACTATGCACGTGATTATCTAACATCAAGAAAAAGTAAATAAATAGCTGAATTTCGTAGTGAGCTTCAAGATTTTGGAAAAGCCTCGCTTCGTCAACATTTTTTTCCTTAGCTCTTAACTGGTGTCGTGGGTCCCTGGGACTCAGTGGACCCACGACGTTACGAGCGTAACTTTTTTCCTCGACATCAGTTAAGGGTTAATTCCTCAGCATCGGCATTTCGCATCGTTTTCAAGAAGATTTACGTCACAAGGAGACTCGATGAACAATCTCTATATTGAACTATTTTGTTTTACAGTCACCAAGCTGAGAGAACACTGGGACGAGGCAAACTCAAAGGTGATGCAAAGGAAGACTCAATTGGATGCCATGCTTGGCGACAGCCAGCGATACGAAGCCAAGAGAAACGAGGTGGAAGTTTGGTTAGCACGAATGGAAACGCGGCTTGAGAGGATGCGTGCTGTTGGCCACACTGCTGACGTCCTGGAGGCTCAATTACGGGAACAAAAGGTAAATCTAGTCGTGGCTTTTGTTATTACAATAGTGCCCTCTATAGAGATCGATTTTTCTAGAAATAATAAGAAATATACGGTATGGAAATTCTGGAATTAAAGGAACTTCCACAACAGTACACCTAACCTAACCTAAATTCAAAGTTTCTACTTGGCCGCCATCTTCCCAACATTTTCTCATTTATTCCTTGCTATTATCTCCTTGCGTGACGCAAGAAGCTTGTTCTCGTCTCTGTGAATTCCACGAAAGTACAACAATAACTTCTTTGAATTCATAAAAGGGAAATGAACGCTCTCTCCTTTATATGGAAAAGTAGGTGTTCAAGTGTTACTTAGAAGAATTATATACGAACACATAACGCGATTTTTAGAACATAAAGATAGAGGAATCTTCAGATATCGTACGTAACCGTCGGATTCTCAAGGCGGCAATGACGAAGGAAAAATAAATGTCCGGACAGTGATGGGCGAACAAGATAGCAAAATTTATGAAGTTATTTAGGCACAAACTTTTCTTGCGTAATGTTTACGTCTATACTCGCCTATCAGTCCAATTTCATTGCTCCATTTTTTACAAAGTCTGAAATATCCCATGTCTGATCGAATTTTAATACTTTTAATAAAATTTTATTTCAGTCTTTCCACGCCGAATTACACCAGTACAAGCATCAGATAGAACTGTTCAATCAACTCACCCAGAAGCTCATAGCTGTTTACCAGCAAGACGATACTACCAGAGTCAAGAAAATGACTGAAACAATCAATCAGAGATACAACAATCTAAACACAAGGTATATTATCTTCATACGTTTATATAAAAATTCTTCAATTATTTTTATAATCAATACAGTACACGGAGTTACTCGCAATCAGTATTCATTCATTGAAACGGATTGAATTTTATTTCCTCTAGACTCACGTGACTGATCAACCTTAGAATTTTTATCGTAACAAGCAATACTCTCTTTATAGTATCATCAATCGAGGGAAACTACTGCATTCGGCAATGAACTCCCTCCACAACTTCGACCGGTCTCTGGACAAGTTCCTGGCTTGGTTGAGCGAAGCTGAGTCCTCAATGGAGGGATTGGAAGCGGAAGCCGATCGACTAGGTGGACGACGGGACCAAGGTGCACTCAGACGACCACAACATCAGCTTAAGGTAAGACACAGTAGATACGTACTTGCTATAGCTATAGTGCATTATTGCCTCTTATGTTGACCAATTGACAAATAGGAGAATTTTCTATTGCGGCAACCTGGAAAATTGACCTCTTTCTATATGTATAAAAAAAAACGAAACAGGCAAAAGCATATATGTTCGAAGTCGAACAGATGTTACACGTAAATACTGTAGTAAGCCCGAACACTGTCATATCAAATTGAAGGATTAATATTTCAAAACGCCTGAAAAGTAACTATCGCAATGTCTAACCTGTTTCTACCATTATTGCGTCATTCTTGTATAAATTAATGTGAATTTATAGTGTCAAATGATTGAACCTGGTGTATATCTACGACAAGGAGAAGTACAGAGCATTAATACACGTGAATCATGGAATGAACAAAGGAGAGTTTACAATGCCTTGATATTGGCCTTAGCTTTTGTCCTATTAACGATAAGTAATTGCCATTCGAATGCGGAAAGAGCTAATTGATGTTTCTCTATCCGTGCGAAACTACAGGACAGTGATATATTCTGTGTCACTATGTACTAATTATTTGCTTTCTATAGAGCATACTATCGGAATACAAGGAATATATTATTATTCGGGTGTATCTTCTCGTTGGGGATGGAAACTCTATTTGCAAAATCATGTTGTATTATCACCCCTGTGGAAGAGCGTTATCTTCTTACGATTAGTACTGCTAGGTACACAAAGATCTGCAGGGGTTGTATAACGCGTGATAAGGCATACCGTAACAGGGTTGCGGGCCAGGGTGAAATGGTTAAAACGTAAGGGATGATAGGTAGACGATTATAGTTACACGTAGATGAAAATCGCCATAATGCCTTTAAATTGATTGGTTTGAGATACATAATATTGGAATTATGCATTAAACATGATATACTGCACTTTTATTATGCATTTTACGCAATACTATTTACAATTTTGCCAATAAAAAGCCCACTCGTTGGACGCTCTGCTGTAAATATAAATTCACGTAGTTTATTATCTTGTAATCGTGAAATTGTCTGGTTTTATGAAATACTTTGTTTACGAGAGGTACTTGGCCCGTTCCAATTAAATGATCGTTAAATAGCGTATCTGACTATAGTGTATGGGCCAGTTTATATATACGATATTTTCTCTCACCCATGGATGAAATTAATCCAGCGCGATAGGCAGTACTCTACCACGCGTTATACATAGTTACAACGTTTGATAGGGAAATTAGGTTATAATTTTGTTTACTGCGTTAGATTATCGTAACGAGGCATTTACTGCTATCAAAACGCATCAATCGTATAATCCCATAGGTTGATTTATTGGATGCGTTTATTTATGTAAGATAATTCGACAGAATTTCCAAATCTGTATTCAGCGTATCTCCAATTTAAACACGTCGATATTCCTTTGACAATTTTGTAAACACTCGTAATTAACGTTTAGCCTGTTATACGTCACGACCAATGACATGAGTCAATTCGATAATTCATTGGAATCATCGATGCGCGTGTCCCGTATCAAATAAAAAATTTTTAATCAAAAACGTCATGCAGTGCATCAACCGATAAATGCACTAATCACACTGTTTACATTACCTCAAATTGATAGATGCTATCGATGCTATCGATGGCTATTATTAGAATGTATCAATTTTTAACATATTCCACCATCCAAAACGTCATGCATAAATCGTCACCTGAATTCACGTTGAAGGGGAATGTCCAATGGCGGTTCAGTATATTATCCCACAATGCATTGGTATTCACCTACGTTTCTTCCATTAATTTTCCATTGCGTTTCAATTAATCGAGGCAGATCGAGTGCTCGACGACTTCTTGTCTAATGCAGCAGTTCTCCACAGTCTGAAATAGCAATACTTCCTTTAGCCGGTAAATGACTTATCGACCGACGTCGCATTCGGGACATAATTCACGCGAATAATGGGCCCAGGGTCTCCCACCATTCGAAATTACATCTCACGGAATTCTTGGCGTCGGCCATGAGGCGCGTAAACGATGCGATTCGTCATCCCTTTTGGGGGATGAGATAGTCCCCGACTTTAGAAATTTTCCTTTACTCCTTTACAAATATATATGTGTTATGACATACCTGCCATCGCTGGAAGGATTAATGATCCTTCGGGGGAGCTACCAACAATACAAAGTAAAAGATACCCACTCAAAATACTTTCATGGGTCGGTGAGATACGATTATCCTGTGATTGAAAAAAGGAGTACCCTTTTTTCTGTGAAAGGACTACTAATCATTCGTATCATTTTTTCCTGCTATTATCGTGTCTTAACCTTGAGAAAATTGATGAAAAATTCGTTTCTCTTATTTACCGTAATAACAATTTTTGCTTCCTGTATTCTGTTGTTTAATCATAATCATGTCTGGTCAGTAGCGGGTACGACTACTGCGCGAATTCTTCCTTGTTATGTTTACCTCAACTGTCTGACCAACTCTGTCATGTTTTACTTGCGTTACGTTAACAGCGGCCGCTCCCTTGCTTGCTAAAGCGCGAGAACTGCTTAACGAGCCCAGCCTATCCACCATTTTCTCTTCTCGGTTCGTTTACTTCCCAGTAAAGTGTACCTCGTCAGCGTTCATTCTATTTTTATCGCGTCATCGATAAGCCATCGATGATATAATCGCGAGGAAAAAAAGAAGCCTTTCATAGTCATCGTAAACACACCATAGAATATTCTAACCACGATTTACCATTAAGCTTATGAATAAAGCAGAACCTATACTTACCATAGTTGAGGCACCAAGCGAATATCTTGAAGATTTTCCACAAAGTGTTAGAAGCATCGTAGAAGATTAAGTTAGCCAAAGAAAAGCGTCGGAATATGCATATAACCTGTGTCGAACGTGTAAAGCGAAACGTAGGGTATCCGAAGTCACTTTAAAATTTTACCCGAAAGACGTTAGAATTTGACGCGCGACAGTGGCGTCGCATCTGCTCTATTTTTTCTTATCCTGTTATTCCATCCACTAGGTGGATATACGAGATTGGATTTTCGTACCTTCGTTCTCTAGCGAAGGGATTCTTTTATTTCAACCTCTTTTTTTAGACCTCGTTCTATTTTCCTCTCTCTTTTGGATTACTGTACGCCACTGCTACGTCGGTTCGCCTCACATGTCCCGCACTCGAGCCATTAATCTTCAACCACTTTAACGCGATGTACGACTCTAGAGAACTGGTCCATGAAATCGTGACTCTGTATATATATATAAAGCTGTGTTATTCCGAACGTCCATTTCAATAGGTATAGTATACGATTACGTTAACGTTTACGTTACTCTTTCTCCTCCCTAGCTGGACATCGACTACTACGTTAGTAGCAGCAGTTACCTCGTTTACGTAGTCAATTCTCTTTTTCTGTCACCCTGTAAATGTTTGCCCACGAGAAAACCGATTTGTCACTCGCATGCCCGAAGTAGAGACAATAGTCTTATTTGATGACAAAAGGATCCCACTCTGATTATACGGTCCACGTGATTTTTTTTGGGATAGTCCCTATAACCCTTAAATAGTTCTTGATTGATCTTTTCGATTGCAGAATAACGCTTATCAGTTCGGTCCCTTTACTGATAAGATACTAGGTTATTTGCCAAAGAAATCGAATTCGAGATGATAAAATCTCTAAATAATTGAGCGATACAGGTAAATTGAACGTGCGTATCTATTTTTGAAAAAAAATTTCACATGGTAATGTTGAATTATTCTATTGATAACAGTCATACGATAGACATGATCATGTAGATAAATAAATTTTGTATCAACATTAAAAAATAGTGTTGCGATGAAAACGCAATTTTCAAGCTGACGAGATTTTGGAACGAGGTTAACAATAAAAATTGATTCGAAACTCGCACGTGTGGTGGTTTAGCCACGTGACACGTGGCATCCGTTGTTCTCGTAGGACATGAGGATAAGAGACTCGCGGACATCAGCTGCATTTCAAAAGCCGTTTGACTCCTCTTCCGGAATAGTAAGTAGGCTGAAGTCACTGAAGGATGAGCGTTCCTATCTCCGTGCTAATACCAAGCTACCCCTGAATTGCAAAATCAAAAGGGTAGCGAGACGCGATGAAGAACAAGGACAGCACGCGGGAGAATAGCATACCGAGAGAAAGAGAAAAATATAAGGTGAGAGTAGGACAAAACCACATATTGGGGTTAGAACCCACGATGTAGGTGGTAGTTGCCTAAGGAAGGCGAAAATAGGGGTTTGAAAACCATAGAGACCAAAGGCTCGACCACTGTTAGCCATTTTCCCTTTTTTGCTTCATCACCACCAAACGATACTGAAGGATCAATAATAACACTCCTCCATTGTCGAAGTACTTGCATCGGTTGCTTTCCACCCTTATGAATTCTATATTATTACAAGGGTTGATACTGCCTGTAGATACTGTAAGATTTCTCCAGTCTGCCACAGTTTGATACTCGAATTAGACGTAGCGTCTAGAAAACTGTACGAAGAAACATTATTGGAATCCTTCGAATCGAATTTCGTCGGGCGCACCCTTCTTCGATAAAGGTAAACTACCCCGGTTAAGGTATCTCTACCCACCCTTTGCAAATATCGCGTAATCATTCCCAGCTCTCTTTGTGGGGTAATTTAACTGACGCCTTCGGGGCAGAAACTGCGTCTGACGTATAAGGGTAGCTGCTAGGGTGCCTTAACTAGGTGAATAGTCGAAATCATTGCTCACCTGCCCGTCTGGAATCACGCAGCCCTAATATTTTCGGGGGTAGCATGTGAGTACTGCCCTTTTCCCTGACACAATTAATAAACGTCAACGTGTTCTCACGCGGGATTAGTACAACTCCTCTGCTAATCTTAACTTATGTAACTACACGTGTATTTACATTTTGGTATATATATTATTATTATTTTGATATACCTACGTCCTTGCTTTGAAAATTTTACTTCGTCGTCTTGAGCAGTTGGGTGGATTACGAGGGATGTTTTTGTTTTCTTTGTCATGTCGGATTAGTATAATGGTTTCGCAGGTGCATCCCTTATATTATGGCATATCCGAATGGAGCAGACGTTGAACTAAGGAAGGCTATAAATATATGGCTACGCGTGACATAGGAATATAAAGTTATGAAGAATGGGAGTAATAAAAATTTTTCCACTCGAGGAGATTCCTACGTATTCAAAGTGTGAACCGAGAGGGATAGAAGGATTACGTTGTTTGTTCACAGTGTCTTTATTAGGAGGTTAAATTCAAAATAGGCGGGGCTGCTTACATGCGCATTTTCTGCCATGCTTACCACGGGATATTTGATCCGCTTTACTTCCCTGCCTTCTTTTACAGTGTAAACAAAGTCATTTCCTGGTTATTTCGTTTGCGTCGGCCAACCCCTAGTGGCTCTGGCTGTAATATTCGATACGAAGGTAAATGTACTCGATCGAAATAGCCCGCGCATGCGCTCTCGGACGGTATAGGGGGCGATAGCGTATGGTGCGTGTCGGTAAGGCAGGAGGGAGGACTACCCTCTGCCAAGGGTTGTAAAGTGCTTGGTCGGTAAGTAGCTTTGTTACCTTTTCGACCGTCTAGTAATTTCTAGGGACTTTTTCAGATTTAACTACTGTCGGTATGTTAGCAAAACAGTCACACTATGAAAAATCTCTTTACCCACTGTTGTTAACAAAATACTGATTTTTCTAACGAAAAAAATATTTTATTTATTTACAGACACGAAACACGTAAAACTGTTTCATACACGCCTCACTGCAAAAATAAATGAGTATGTATGTGTGTGCTAGCAGCTTACCTAAGCATGTACCTGAAATTGGATATAAAACGTTGATCCAATGAAAAAATCAAATGAAAAGTGTAGATAAGACAGTAATATCTTCAGATGTCCAAATCCACTTCCGGTTTCAAATTTGCGACACCTTCTAACGAATGTATCTAATGAATTTGGCGATATAACCTTGCAAAACTCAAATGCACTCGTCATTGTTCTGACGAAGGACGGTGTTATCTGGTAAAGATATAAGTTGAAAAACTTTTAATACTCCGTTTTTGGTTGGTACTTAGGTGGAATTAAGGATTGACCTACATTTTAAAGCGGTTCAAGAGTATGGACGCTAGTAAAATTCCACGAAACCATTACATCAGGATCAGCTAAGGAAATTATTATTATGTCAATGAAAAATCTAAAATTCATGAATCTAAAATTCATTTCGGGGACAGTACGAGGTTATTGAGCATGGATACTCCGGAGTAATGGCAGCGAGTAAAATTCTCTTTACCTTCACTTTAAATACGAATATACTTCCGCAATCTTACGTAAACGTATGGCAGGGACGTATCTCCTCATCCATAAAATCCTTGAGCGTTATCGTTTTTCATCGAACAGGGAAAACCGTTCCAATTTTATTATTACAGCTTTAATACGCGTATCGGGACCGTTCGATACGTCCGTACAGTATTATAGTCGAAAATACAAAACTGAATTAAAATATCGAATGCATAATTGCATAGTCGAAAAATGTGTAGATACGACCATCATTAAAAACGCATCCAGTAGAATGTCGAGCGACGAGCTCTGTATTGCATTATTAATTACTGCATACCATCATACAGATATATCGAAATGATTAAATTCCAATGGTTATTTTTCTCCTGCAAACATCGATACCTCATCGTTTATTAATTACCGATCGGAAACGAATTTATATCGCGCGGAAGGAAGGGTTAGGTATCATGCAAGCAAAATTCCCCACAGTAAATCTATTACGGTCCGCGCGGTATATCACGCGTCGAATATTTAAATTTCGCTATTGTAAAATATTGACAGTCGGAATCAATCGATTTCGTATTCTCTATATCGGATTTTAGTCATGTATAATATATATGTACGTACGTCGCTGCTAATATAATACTTGGCTTCCGCCTAGTACCACGTCCGAGCCAGATATTATTGTCCAGAACAGGATCCACTTTCGGATTAAATATCAGGCTACGTTCTCAAAGGTCTGATACTTGGCACTCGTCCATCATCGATCATCCAGTCAAGCTTAAATATTTCTGTTGCGCGACAAAAATCCTTATAGAGCGAAAGTCGTTCAATCTTAATCCGCCATACGTAGTGTAGCTGCAGTCAAATCGACCCGCACGAGATTTTCAAATCGCCCAACGTCGTTTCATCCCCTATTCCTTCTTTAAGAAAAAAAAGACTACTGCGCACTACTGGTAGCTGAAAGTTTTTTTTTTACTTCAAAGACAAAAACTTTTAGCTGTACCAGTATAATGCGAGTAGTGACAACATGGCTGGAGTGTTGACTTTTTGGACGTGCACGTAGAGCCCAGACATGCGTGGACACTTTTATCTCAGTGTATACGCGCACAAATCATACGTTAACGCCAGGTGGACAGGGCGGCTCGTCTCTCGGTGGCTTAACAAATCCGATAGTTTGTAGTTTCATCCCTACGGAGAGACGAGGGACTTGGGGATGAGAGAGGGAGAAATGTTTGGTATACGTTAGAGGGAGTGTAAGAGAGGGATGAGAATAGCCTATGTGGACTTGCAGAGAGAGGTCGGAGCCAAGCACAGATAACGTTCCGAGCAGATGTCGCCGCCTGGCGGCTCTAACGGTAACTTTACAATACACACCCTTCAGGCGGCTACAAACCCTACCCTCAAATTGTGTGAACACCGCTGCACTTGTGTGTCTCAGGGTATATTCTCGTGGTATCAGTCCGCATGTCTGCGACAGAACCAACCCGTGTCCTGGCATTTGGAACTACGACCCGGTCGAGTCCGATAACAATTTCAGAATTGTAAAACCCCCCAAATACCCCCCTGCGCTCTAGTGCGATAAGAAAGGCTTGCTGCAGAATGGGTATTTATCCCTTAGATTAGAAAAGTATAGCTATACGTATATCCCTTATAGTTAAACAAGTTTCTAACACTCATGACATGGATACACTGACTGACTATTTTGAATGATTCGAATGACAAAATTTATACAATCCAAAAGTTTGGGTTAACGACAAAATTCCGTATTTCATGTAAATTCGCGAAAACTTGAAAACGAATATCTTTTTGCGACAGTCTACGACGCGAAACTCTTTCGTAGAGATCGGTGGAAAAGGCGGAAGGTATCCTCGGTGCTTCTCTCGAGGGAGTCTCTTTGACTCTCTGAAAATCTTTACGAGTTATCCAAGTAAGTGACGTCATGGATATCTCCCGGTTAAAAATGTTATATACGGGACAGATCACTGATTGATCATTTTACTGTATCTAGTTTTGAAATCGTAGAACGCATCGGGGAGATGAGATTTGTATTGATGAATTTATCGAGCATGCGAATAATACGGCCGAAATTGGTATTACCAATTCCACTCCAGTTATCAAAGCCCTTGTAATCGAAATGATTAGCGAGCTTTTCGTTCCTAACTGATAGGGCAGAGGTCTTACTCCATAGAGGATGATCGGGATGCATTTTAGTCATATATGGAAGTCAGTAGCCCACGTATGCCGTTTATGGTAACATTTACCGCAAGCGTGGTCGGTCGCTTGACCACCAATTAATATGCAAATATTTCCCGCTCTTTACCCATCGGGCTTGCTTTAGGGGGTTGCCGGAGTTCCTGACCCAGGGGGTGGCTGCTAGGTTGTGTTGTTACGATAGAATGCGAAGACCCTTTAACAGTTTGGCCAAAGGCAACATCGCGGACGCTTCTGTTGAACTCGCGCCACTTTATTTAAATTTCTCCGTGGAATTTTCGTATTAGGGAAAACTATTGTCACGAGCGTCGAGATGTGGGTTAGCAAAAACTTGATAGGGCAGGCCACGAACGTCCGACGGTTTTCTTGATGCCCGTACGGGGCATAAAAAGGAAAAAAAAATTTAACGCTGGAAGAGAAATATAAAGAGGAAAAGAGCAGGAAATATTGTACCGGCGAGAATCGTGTCTCCTGAAATCGCCTCACTTTGCGTTTACCACGCATTTCTTGATCTTGTTTAGAGACCGGCCATCAACTTCCGACTGAGATCCATCAAGATCTTTACCATGATATTCCTCCGTTACGTCATCTTCTTCTGTCTGTCATAAAAATGAAAAGCATTTCTCTGTATATACATATATACCTGTCTGATCCGATGAGATACCCTTAAATAAATATGAAAGACAATCTCAACGTATATCTACGCACGCTGGGTAGTACAAGAAAATATTTCAGAATTTTCAAAGCAAAAGTATATTTTCTTACAACGAATTCGACCCTAATGATATTACGATATTCCATACATGAAATTTAGTTATTCAAATGCACGTGTGATTTTCTTGAAAATTTTCAACCCGTTCTCTTTCCTCACCCCCCCCCCCCCCCTTCCTCACCACCCTTGCACGTCGCTCCTTCGCTAACTTTCCAAAAATTATACATAGAAACACAATATATCCCGCGGGTGTATGAAACTCGTACTTTACATTTACCTAAGCTTATCGGGAAAAATTCTGGAATATTTTTCGCGCGGTTATGTAATTTCACTCGACGAAATCTCGCGGTATATGCAAAGCGAGTAGTCTGCTATCGACAGTGCACAACAAAACGCGGTAAGACGAGCCAGTCTACTGATATACCGTTGTGCAATATTACATTCCCGAATGCAACCATGCGAGAAGGGTTCCGAATCTGTATATAATATGAACGGTATTGTCCGAGGATTCCGGAAACCTTAGTGAGTTGATGGAACCCAAAATTCCAAAAAGGCTTAAAGCTGTACGAAAGTTTGTCACCCCCCCCCAACACTCTCTCCGTACATTAATTGCACCCTCAGTTTACACAAGTGTGGCAAAATACAATTTCATCAATTTCCCGAGAGAATTCGCTCTGCCGCTAATTGCATGTGAAGGAATCGTGGATGGAAAGGAAGAGGGTACCGCGTCAGTCGCAGATACCAGCGAATCCAGACTTCCTCTTAGAAATAAGGGAGCAGTCGATTACGCAAGAGGGCCTTAAGCGATTAACGAAGCCCCAATGCCACCCGCACGTGAACCGCTGTTCCTGTCGTGGCCGAATGAGCGATTTCTACAGATCGCTGATTTCTTGAATTTCGCAAGATTTTACCGGAAACACCTACTGGTACCTTGTGTGACGTATTATATATATATACGTACCTCTATGGCTAACACTGAGGAGCTTTCCTGAAAATTTTTTGAATATTTTAATACTTACTCGTAAGCTCAATTTTCAAGCCTTATGGACGTCTCTAGGAACAATGTGGAACTCACGACTAGCACAATAAAATCAGAGCTGCTTGAACCACTTGAATTACTAGATATAAGAAAATTCTTGGATCATGTCTGGAATAATTGGGGATAATGTAATATGTATACAAAATATCTTCTTCTCTAAAGATGTCAAGTGTCCAGGTACAACGTTATCCTGAGTTCGTAAGGAGTTTTCTGATATAGCTTTACTACATAAGGATTCTTTAAGGATGCTGGCAGTAAAGATCTTTCCATGTTTTCCCACGTGTAGGATCGATGACTCTTCTGAATGTATCGAGACGTAGACGTATCGTTTTCGCGAATAATAAGTCTGCATTTTGAATCGATTTACCTCGAGTTTCTTTGCTCTTTTTCTATGCACTCTGGTGCAATGGGATTCTAGTCCATGACAAACTTCACTTTTACAATACTCAGTCATACTATTTAGATGTGCATATAATACGTATGAATTCGCAATGGAAACTTTTTGATACGGTTCATAATAAACGTCGTCTGAAAATTGCTGTGCCAAGTAGCACTTTGCAAGACTACTCGAGTAGGGTGTAAAGCCGGATATCCACGTAAATTTCACGTCGCTCTAAATCGCTCGACGTAAAAGTGAAAAGCGTGGTAAGAGCATGATACTTCGGATAGTCTGTCATCGTTTCACGCGATTTTTTGTCTCAGGAAATTTTTTGTCAAATAAATTGAAATACATTTATTTCAAGTCATCGGACGATTTGTAAAATATTACTTTCATTAATTTTGATATATCTGCCAAACAATTCCTAGAATATTTTAATTCAGATTTATTAACTGTCTTAAATCAATTTATTCTTTAACACTATTGTTATTGTGATTTCGATCCATCTGCCACGTGGTTAAGTCTATTCTGACGTTCTAGACTTTTAGTACTTCCAGCTTGAATGCTTTGCAAGAAAAAGGGTAGTTCTCAACATCACTTTTACGTGAAATAAATGATATCCTTGGTGGCAGCAGCAGCAGCAATTGGATCGCTCCACCATTAAGAACCGGGTGGATGAAAGAAAGATGCAGCCTCCTCGTGGTACCGACACACAAAGCTTCGAGAAGAATAAACTCAATTATTTCAACATCAAAGCTACCATTCCAGAGCTCAGCCTCCATCATTGTGCCTGGGCCCATCGCGTCCTTTCCGATTCTCCCATCCGTTTCCTATCTCAAATTAAATGAACAACTCTTTGCTATCGGCACTCCTAAAGATGCCTACAAAATGAAAGGACGAGCCCCTCATGCCTCTTCGTTATCTTTCTTCGAGTTCTTGTGATTCACAGCATCATTCCCAAGATGCATTATCTGAACACCTATTACATATTGTTTTTAGTATCTATGAAGAGTCCTTTACTAACGAATCATATTTTTCAAGCATTACTTCCTACTCCATCTTTTTCATTTTCTCAGGCTATACCTACAACGTAGAATTTCAAGTGCAGGAATGCTGCAAAATGATGCTGTAGATATAAGACGGGAGCATCCAAGAGCTAGATAGATTCTTCTCGACGCCTAAACCACGACTTCTCGAGAAAAGAGACTCCAGCATCCGTTTGCACGTTTGCTCTGTAGCAGTTGCTCCACGTTCCTCAGGGCGCTCCTAAAAACTGGAGCCTTGCTACCGGACAGGCTAATTTATCTCCGAGCAAGGTTTAAAGCATCCCGTCGTTTATCTTAGTGCAGCTGAGGGTTTTTTTTCCTCTGCCTTCCTTGCTCCTCAGAGAGACACGCCCGCGCTCAGCCGCGTCCAAGGTAAATTGAAGGACGATTTTGCTAAAGGATATGGCAATTGTCGTTTGACATCGTCCATCCAGCTTCAAATTTATTGCGACTCTCTTTACTGTCTCTTCTGAAAATGAAGGCGACACTCCAGTCACCTGCAATTAACGGAAGTGACGTGTGTATACCAGCCTAGCCAAACCACACTATACAGCCCTTGAGGCTTGGTATACAATCGTTTTTAACTGTGCCTGTACGGCGATGACGTCAGAAACCTTCGCCATCACTGTGTTCACAATTAATTTATAGTGTTTACACTTCATCATACTATTAGGAAGTTTGATTAAACAGACTTATCTCGTTACATATCTAATTGTACTACGATAAGAATCTTATGAATACTACAAACAAGACACTATTGGTTGCACTTTGAAATTTACCGCCAAACAGCTTTGGATTCAATACTAAAAACTTTTTATTTATTAACAGTCTTATTTAAAATTGTCTTCCTATACCTAGGTCAGGATCAAATCTATGAACGTTTTACTTGAATTGGCCTAATTAACTCTGTCAAAAGTCCTGGCTCCCAGTGACGAAGGCCATAACATATCTCGTGTAAAAAAAATACGCGTTATCGTTTTGAAATGTCCTGCAGGGCAAGGACGTCATGGACAGAGGAAGGAATAAAAAGGCATAGAGAGAGATAGATAAAAAAAAACAAACGAAGCGAAATAAAGGAGACGTTATGAAATCCGCGTTGCCGCAGTGCGGAACGTGGCAGTAATTCTATTCTTCTGGGCACACGGCTAAAATACCAGAGGAAATATGCAAGTTATTAGGATCAGCTCGAGGCAAGTTATGCCCCATTGTATTGTTCGCGTTACATCGTTTCCTGCACCCCAACGTATCTAATCCGTACTCTCCTCGGCGAAGGTTCATCCGCGTAATTGAATACTTTGCCTACCGTTTCCGATTACAGCATCTCTCGTGTCAGACGTCACTTTATTACATTCAATACAGTCATATCTATATATGGATAACAGAATTCTAAAACGATATAGATATATCTGCGTTTATAAAATGCTTAAGGATCCTTTTCATAATTTACACAAATTTTTCTCATACCGACAATGTTAGCATCCATACGTTTCACATTAAATTCACGCATGCTACGCAATTCACGGAATTTTAGTATAAAGAGTAGCAGTGTTACCGACAGTGCGATTAAATTCAGGAAGTGAGTCTGAGTGAATTAATCAAATTAACTAATCAGAGTGGACCAATCTTATACGACCTCTGTTGCGTGATTTTGTACTGTGGCTATAACCATACTGTACAGTCTATGTACCGGTAGTAAATTTTGGTATGCGTATAGGTCCTTAGTGAGTATAAATGTCGCATCAGCTTTGGCATCCAGGGTGTTGTGTTCTCCAAGTATTACTGATCGGAATATCAAGGAGCTTATCAACGGTCCAGCATCGTGACTTCTAACAGATCCGGTTATAGAATGGATTGACGCTTCCGTTAGATCTCTGGGATGCTTGTTGCTT
Organism: Pachycephus smyrnensis; assembly: GCA_030142225.1. NCBI lineage: Eukaryota > Metazoa > Arthropoda > Insecta > Hymenoptera > Cephidae > Pachycephus > Pachycephus smyrnensis. The sequence goes on from JARQST010000573.1 coordinate 1,924,148, forward strand.
GGAACTTACAGTACAATAACTATAGTAATTTTCAATATGAATTTCAATATGGAATTCGACTTGAATAGTCTGTATTAATAATAGACGGCTATAGCTATTCTATTAGGATTAGGATTAGGACCAGTAGGCTATTTGAGAGTTCGTAAAGTTAGCGAAGTTAGCGCGTGATTAGTATCATGAGAATGATTAATAAATTTCGTGAATACTCGTCAGCTGAGTAAGGCGCAAGTACAGTTCATAAAATGGTCAGGGTGGCAAATGCGAGGGCTGTGTCTGCTGTAACAGCTTGTCGTGTAATAAAACAGTGACGTAACTTTATAACTCTTGGTGTCACGCTGCCAAGAGGACTAATATTCTCTGTGGAGAATGAAGCTGATAAAATGTGTCTAATGAATCCTGTTACGTATGACGGAAGAAGGATTCGATTTTACTTCTAGAGATGATGTACAGTCGATTTCAGTTATTTGGATTATGTAAAATACTTTGGACTATCTAAGAACGACGAAAATGGCTATCTTGGATAATTAGGAATTTCCGAGAAATGGAAAATTGAATTTGATGTTTCTGATAAGCTTTTTTTTCGATTCTTCCCTTATTTACGTAGAAGGTATAATGCTTTTCTTCTTGAAAGATGTGTTCGGTTCTTGAGAAACGAGCGGCGAAACATTACCAACTTTGAAATATTTACAGAACGGATAATTCCGTAGCAGTGGACACTTTATTAGCTTGGGCACTTAAGAGCCTTTAATATTCAGTGTATACTTATTTACGTTGGTACGCAATTTTGTGACGTGAAGTACAAACGAGAAAGTTGGAAGATTTTTGTATTTTGTAATATTGCCGAGCCTTTGGGATTCTGTTTAAATAAAAATATATATTCACAGCAGGTTTCACCTGGATGATTGTAAAGTCGTCTAAAGTACGTGACGTCAGAATGCTTTTGAAAAAGCTTTCGCAACTATACGCGTTCGACCTAGTATACGCAGATACGATTTTGAGATATTATCGGTTTCCCACAAAAAGTTGTATAATTACCATCGTTTTCTCCTGTATTGGATTCTGCGGTTCGTTTTCAAGCTGCGAAACGCATCGACTAACTGGAAAGTTTCGCGTAGCAACCGAGGAAAATAAGCGTGGGGAAACTTTATTCACCGTGCAGCTTGAGAGAATGCAACTTTTAAGCCCGTTTAAAAAGGATCTATTGTGATGATGTGAAAAACTTTTATTTTTCCACAATGAGAGTTGCCCCTTGGTACTAATACGTACAATGGACCGTACCCCAGACGCATAACTTACAATGTCCGAATAACTTTATAGTATAATATTTCAAACCTGACTAAATCGTGAACCATCACAGCCACTATAGTTAACATTATTGTTAATATTAACTGTACAATTGATATTTACTTAATTGTACTGAGCAATTAAATATACTCTTGGTATTTATCCTTTGCCTTATTCGGTTCTAATCTTTCTGTTGCAGGTGAGCAAAACAGTTAATTTCGAAAAGGAAAGCGCAAGTACATTTTCGCACGGCACTTTAATACCTTTAGTTCGGTAAGTCAAATATTTTCGTACTGCCGCGGGGGTTTTGTAATTAAATTTTCATGATGGATGGCTGTCTGGCTGTAACTACTGCGGTGTACTGAATCTCAGCCGCTGTCAGTGGGATTTACATACGGTTGTTTGGGATAGACAGAGGAAATGTCACGTGGATGAAACGGAGTAAAAACCTTGATATATTCAGGGTCGTACTTAAGGGATGGTTTGGAATTTCACTCGCGAAACGACGAATTGAGTGAATTCTGAAAATCTAAAAAGAAAACCCTCAGGATACTAATTGCCCAAGTATATAAGGTTCAGTTTTTTCTGCTTGACTTTTTTACCCTCGTAAAGTTCCCACGTTCCGAGAGGTTGATGAAACACTTTTTTCTTTCGATTCCATTACAAAAACAATGAATATTAAGATAACCTGAAAATTCTTGAGTTTCAGAAAAATGTATGTAATTCCGTGATTTTATATATAAGAAATCCGAGATTCTGAACTGCGTAGAAAATTGTAGATGAAGTACGTACGTCTGTCTGACGTAATTTATTCCTGCTTTTATATCTGACAGTCAGAACTCGTGAACCATCAGATATGTGGGAAAAATTCACTTTTCATTCCCTTCATTGAAAAACTATGGCATACATTAAACTCGGAGTGCTATACTTAAACGCGACTGGTACGTGCGAGAGACGAGTAAGTAATGATGTTTTATTTTTAATGAATTATACTAAAATAAATTTCATCACTGCGTTCAGAAAGTTTTTGAAAAATTCTAAATACTATTTACTTTTCTTTTCTAAAGTTTATCTACCGTATTACATTTTTTCATAGATAGTAATATAGAGAATAAATAGTTTCACGTGAATATTTTAATTCTTTAGACAAACCCCTGTCAAGCGCGTCGCTATTCCAAGAGACTATTTCATCCCAGACATTCTAGAAATCCGGTATTTCAAATATTTTACAAATATAAAATTATAGTATTAACCCTTTTTTAAGTATTTTTTACATTCCTCTCATATTTCCTTTCAGTTACCTTTAACTAGAATATCCAATGGTATTCTTACCAGTAAAATATATACACTCGTCTCCTTTTACACCAACTATCTATATCCAACATATTGATATCAGTAAAGAGCGAAAAATATTTTTAATAAAAAAAATTGATTCTCGTATCTCATTAAAGATCATGATATTAATCTGGCTGTTTTGAAGAGTCGCCCTTACTCCTTTAAGGTGCTATCCTTTAAAATGAATCGCCAGATTTGGTCCACCCCAAGCAACGGCGAGTAGGTTATCACATCTCGTTTCGAATCGTTAACTTTTACGAGGGTCGTGAATTTTAATTGGAGCCAGCGGTAATTGAAAGCCGCGAGTATCGGCGTGATTTTGCGAAAAACAAAAATTAAGCCACAGGAATATAGATGTAAATTCAAAAGCAGTTCCGATTTGGACATCAGTACGTCAGAAGTAATTAAAATCCAAATTGTCCCAAGTGTCAAATATATAAGCAAATAAAGAAATCAAATTATAAATATACCAAGAGAAACTGTCGTTCGAGTAAAAAAAACGTTCGTCAAGATATGTATCCAATTGGTAAAACTGCAGAGGAATAGGCCGGATGGAGCCAGAAGAGCCACAAAGTCAGTGAGCCGGAGAGCGTTGCTTGCAGTACTACTACGTATAACATCCGCGAGGTCTAATTGAGAAATTTTGTAAATAGCGGCGGATGTATTATTAAAGAGAGCACAACCCCCTTAACTCGGTAACCCATATTTCACGGGAGCACTTACCCCGGCCATTCTTCCTTCACAAAGCCACTCGTTCCGCACAAAAATACTCGGTGAGGCAAGCCAGCCAACTTGGCCAACCAGCCACCACCCTCTCTAACCAGCCACCTAGTCAGCTACGAGGCTTGCGAAGGATTGAGACTATACGGTACGAGCAAGCTACTTTTAAATATATCGTAAAACTTCTTACGTACCCTTGGACCAAAAGGAAATGACGGGAAGAAATTCTGGCACCACGTCCGGCCTTTTCTTCATTGTTTCGTGCACTTTGAATTACCGCACGCTATGAGAAAAAGCGGTACGTGCTCCTGTTTTTAAAATATCACGGGGCTTCTGGTGCCTTTTCTTTTTTATTATTTCAAAAAGTAAATGAAATTTGCCAGGAGAATTAAGGGCTGCGTCGGGCTCTTCGAAAAGGTATTTCAATAATTCTCTTTGGGTTATCCTAAATTTCATAACCTTTTGAAGTACAATGAACCGGGTGTTTCGTGACGACGAAACTTTTCTCGAAATTTCACGTAGCTCGGCACCATACACACATCAGACTCATGTAGGATCGAGACCATCCAGCAACGATATATCCAGGATCCTCGAAGACTGGCGTCCATCCCGTAAATCTCGATGCAGTAAATTATTCCAAATTGTGCAAGGGTAATGCGCACCTTCCGCCCGGTTCACATGGAAGCGATATAACGTAGGAACGAATTTCCATTTATCAGGAAACCCGCACATACAATTTCGACTATCCAGTATTAACTGTACGATCTGTTTACCGATGTAACAGCACCTGGGCCATTACTATTTTTTTTTCAACACTGTTAAATAAATAGTAAATCGGAACACAGATGAAAAAAAAAGTCGATAAAAGTTTTTCCGATAATCCAAAAAGCGAATCATTAAAAAAACACAGACAAATCAATCAAAATCCTATCAACTAGACTAAAACACCAGTCATGGAGTAGTAGACAATATTGAAGACAAAAAAGTTCACCTAATCCTCTACTACATAAAGTACCTTCAATAAACATTCTCAGATCTATTGTGTCCACTGAAGTTACAAAGTAGGTACTTTAGAAACTAAGCGTATCGCCAAAGAGGGTGGATTGTGGTTCCCACAGTGAAACCGCAGTGCAAGTACTAGACGCGGAAACTACAGTAGTACAAATATATAGGATAGTAGAAGTATACGAGCACAAGGTATAAGATACATATTATATAAAGACGTACATATATATAGAGTATAGGGTCGAGAAGAGATGGTGGAAATGGGAGATAGAATCCGTGACTTTGGTATAAGGGATCCTCCAGGAGGCTGCAGTATGGATGTTGTTCGTTTCTCATTTAGCGCTTCGCGTCTGACGCGGTTAGCATGTACCCACTAACGAACCCATTGTGGCAGGTTGGCCAACATTTGCTCGACTAATCCCACGTGTTATTCGCAGCTTTAACGTTTCGACATAATGGAACAATGTAAAACTCCTAAGTATCGTAGCCGATGCCCGTAGGGGCCTCTACACACATATATATAGTATTTGCGAATGGTTGGCTTACCATGATACTTGACTGTGCGTTACGTATTTATCATCATTAAAGCTATTACCAGCAACAAGGCTGTCTTTGATCGTATAGCAAGACCAAAGTGTCGTTTACAAGAGGATATCGATGCTACTTGCAATTCTATGAAATTGTCAATGCACCTAAGATCGCATTCGTAAAGGATAGTCCAATCGAATTTGTTGTTATTTGCAAGTGTAGCACTTGGTAATACCCCGAGAGTAAATTTACGACTGACGCTGATAAGACCCTTGCACGAAGCTTTCAAGATGATCCCCCACTCTCTCTTTCCGAGGTAAAGTTTTGCTTCCTATCAATGGGTCTTAATTGCCTGGATGATTGAGTTTCGACTTCGCCAATTGAAAACGCGATACCTGATTCTCACTTTGTGTGAATGGTGCAAGATGCACTTCTTGACCAAATGCACTATTGGAGATTATTAATTTTGTGCAATATCTTAATTGATTGCTGTAAGTAATACTTGGACTTTGATTTGACTTTGAATAATATTATTATTGTTATCGTGGTGAACATGGGTAATCAACTGGTTTGTAGTATTTAAAGCTTCCTGTCTGTGTTATCCTACTGTGGAATCTTTTTCTGGATTCGAAGCACTTTATTCCGTCGGAGTTTCTCCTGCAGCCAATTTCCGTATATTTTTATTGCGTCGCTTTTGGAGCAGTGCAAAGTCTGTTACTACAAATAATTTATCCGGTAGCACCGCCAGTCGTGCTATATGGTTCGCGGAAGTTGGAGTAATCTTATTTGACAGTGCTGCCATCTGGAATAAGTTCAATGTTCCTATAGTTTGGGCAAGAGTTTCACTTCACTCTGGCGAGTTCATTTATATAAATTATACCAGCGGAATGTATAATTGTTCAAAGTTTTCTGCCGTGCGGTTTGTCCCCTTTGATTCGCGGATTTCCGTTATTCTTGGAACTGAACTATTTCGGTATACGATTGCATCACAAATCGAGCAGGTGGATATTCGTCATATGAAATTAACATTGTATTAAATATTCTGACGTCAGATGCCTCACTGTCACGGGCTGTCGAGTGAATGACTATTTTCACTAGCGCGCGACGGAATAATGCAAAATCTGTGTTCTAACCAATTATACTGTGAAACTTATTTCTTGGATATTGACACGATCTGCAGTTCTTTCTTGAATCGCATCGTGGAACATTTTGTACCAAGTTATTAAATAAGTTCCGACACTGCTGAATGTTTTATATGAAAAGTTTGACCACTATCGGCTGGCCACGCGAGTCTCGTCCATCGAAGTCCCCAAAGATATTAAAGTGCAAGGCACTTGGTATGCAAAAATCGGCCCCCTTCGAATATCACTCGATCGTGACGAGTAACGGATGTTAGAAAAATCGGTGAGCTATTGGAAGAGTCCGAGCGCGGGATATTTAAATTTTTTGAATAACTCTATTTTATTATATCCATATAAAATACGCGTTACGCTCCTCAAGATATTTGAAAAATTGTACTACACGGCGTAATGTGGAAAGTTCATATGCATTCGTAAAATATATGAAAGATGGATAGAGCCGTATTATTATGACGATATCAGAAGTTGCTCTTATCAATAAGAGACACTATCATCCATAAAGATATGAAATAAGTGAAATAGCGTGGAATCCGTGTGAAGGAATATCCTAAGAATAAACCTTTAACCGAGCACTCCATTTATTTTATCCAAAAGCACAACGATGTCTTTACCGACGTGGAAAAGCTCCTCACCACCCTCATACATCAAAAAGGGGTTGTCGACGCAGTACCGTGGGAAGGGTGGTGCAATTTTTTTAAAACACCGAGACACCGCTACGATGCCTTGCGAAATCTATATATATACATACTATATGTATAACCTGATCCGTTAAGGATATCGAGGCGTAAAAACGTCGAACCGACCCCGATCTTTCTCGCTTAGCTTGAGTGAGAATTCGTGCCAACGGACTCGATCCGATGAATGCGTCTTGATGGTTAGGCACCAGGAGAACTTCGACCTTGCCTTCCTCAAGAGAAACCTCTAGAGAATTTCGAAGTACCGTCTACATATACGTATAGGCATATAAGAGGAAGCACTCTCCTGAGAGTAAAAGCACGGCAGACTGAAAATGCATGTGTATTTTGAACCAAGCTGTAGTGCCTTCTAGCGCGATGTCATCGACCAGGGTAAATCCGAGACAGGTCCGCGTCACTGTGTGACGGCCATGCGACGAGAATATATGTCGAATTGCAAACAAGTCCCACATACCCAGATCCCTTGGCTGTGGAAGTAAGAAGAGCAGGACGAAGAGGAAGATGACGAGGAAGAGGAAGAAAGGGGTTAGGAAGGGCAGTAGACTCGCAAATGGATGGCACGAGGGCAACGTGCCTAGTCCGTCCATTCGATGGGACAGTCGCACACAGGGGGTGGCTGCGTGGTGGAAGGTGCTTCGACTCGACGAGAAATAGTCGTGCGTCGGCGTTGGCCAGAAGAGGCAGCGTTTCGGCGCGGTGCGTCGCGATGCTCGAGCGTCAGAGAGCACAGGAACGCGAGAGTGAGAGAATATGAGTGGGAGTAGGATAGTCTGAGGGAGAGAAGAGAAGGACGCGAGACATAGGACGCAGGGTCGTATCACGAGCTTCTTGGTGCCTGGGGGATGATGGAATCGGCGCAGGCGTCGGTTCACGGCTCGAATCTCGCCGCCAAAGGAACACGCCACTCCGCCCCCGGCACGGCAGCCACGCGATCGCCCTCTGAAACCGACTAACCTCCAATTCGCTTATCCTTCCGGAGCACCATCGTGTGCACGGTGCCGCGTTCACGCGTGGAAACATGCCGCTCCGATAATACGGAGGACGCTGATCAGGAACAATGATTCAATCGGATCTCGTACCGATCGAGAGCCCCGGTCACCTGGGGGACGCGCGAAATATCGTTCCTTAGGTAAATACCGTTACACGTTATCCTTGCCTGTTTCATTTACTCCAATTAGTTGTAATTGTGTATAAATTTTAATTCTAGAATTACCCGACTCGCTTTTCTTTGCCCTTTTTTTGTTAATATCTGTTTTTTTTTCTATCCTCTTACGACGATTCCAGAGGGACGGGAACGCAAAGTCGTGTGAACTTAAACTGTAGAGAAATCGAGTGATTCGAGTGTGTTATTATGTAGTCGGTGTTCAGGTTGAAATGTAAATGCGACACGGAAAATCCTGTTGCGAAGAGTGTACGCGCGAAAGACTTGTTAAATTCTACATGTTCAAGACGGAGATGGGAATCGTGAAATTCTTGGTACGAATGAAATGGCGATGATCTGGAAAACCAATGCTAGGAGTTATTCCCGCTGTTATTCGTGCGGAAAGTAGTGTTCAGTGATGGCACACTACTTCGAGAATTGCTGGGACAAAGTGTTGTGCCAAATAAAAACGTGTTACATTAATCGTCTTCCCTATTGGCTTTTATCGAATCCCACCCCATGTGAGAGGGATGAAGATGCTGTCATGTATAGCCGCAGAATGTTCGCTTAATCGTGCCGAGTAACGCGAGAATTGAACAACTGTACGTTATACTGGCGTTCCGTTTTTCCAAACGGCAAAGAGACACGTTGTTCACGATATCGAAACGAGGAAATGATGGAAACGATAAAAAGTTCTGAACGACGTGTCAATGAAAGAAAAAAATACCACGCTGAATTTCATCGGCACACTATAAAAATGATAAAGACGAAAATATCATTGACGTATAATATGACGCTATAAAATTACTAAAAAAAATTTACGTACTTCAAGTATCTTTGTAGATAATTATTTTTCGCGCTTTTTTCGAAGAGGTCAGGCAAAATTGAGTGCTCGCGGTGAAAAAAAATAGTTATTCGTGATTTATCGAATTAAAGGTACGTCTGTTCGATACGTGTAATTTACAAGCTGCAACGAGTGCAAGACGCAGCAGCAAGGCTGCACGATACTTAAAACGGAAGACGTATTTTTGATCGAGCTTATCTGAAGTCTCGAAGACGCAGACCACGAGGCTTGGAGAACATGCGAGTCTCACAGTGCCGCGTAGGGAGTCATACGACGAGCACGTTCTCGGAATATACTTCTCACGGGTGTCGATAAACTTTAGTAGAACCAGTCGACTTAATTTCTGCGACGGGGGAAGCGTGTGTCATTAAACCACGATCGAACGAGAAAGGACGTCAGGGAAATCGTATTCGTCCCTAAGCACCATCGAACGAACAGTATTAAACCGCAAGACTGTAATAAGCATCGAAACGTGCCAACAAGAGCAACGCAATTCAAGTGATCATGGAAGATAGAGGATACTATTTGAGGCGTTAAAAGAAGGAAATAGAAACTGCAATCCGGCAAGTGGAGTTCGTGAAAAATCGTTCCTAATCCATAGAATAATCGTATCGAGTGAAGTGACGGGGCTTGAGGAGTCTTCCTTGTTACTATTCCTGAAGTGATTAGTTTATCGAATGATCCTTGGGATAATTTAGGGAATAACACTCGACAGTGGTGGGTCGGGGAAAAGTGCTAAGGATGGGGGGCAGATAGTCTCTCGAGTAATTTCTCGAGAGTCGAGCGTCGCTTCGCAAATGGGCGAGCCGAAGTCTGCCGCCCCTCCGCAGCCGAACGGCGGAGTGAAGCAGAAGCCGACCAGTCTGAACTTAGCACCAGGAGCTTTCCATCGAAATGTGAATGGTCGTCTCAGTTTGAATGATCGTCATCTACAGCACGTCACCGCGGGCAGCGGTGGCGTCGGCGTCGCCAGCAGCGGCGTCAACGGCAGCGGCACCGGCGGACGTACAACTCGTGGGAAATCCACGTCACCAAATCCTGCATGCGGGAGCGAATCTCTCGGTGGGCAGCAGCATCAGCAGCAACAGCTACCAGCACTACCAACAGTACCAACATTATCTGGCCTATCAGCGTGGAGTCTGCCTACAGAACTTGAAACTCTCCTGGAACCCCTGCCCCCGCCCCCTCCGGCCCCCTCATCACATTCCCAGAACCCGCATCGCTCCACTGTCAACGATCAGCAACAACAGCAGCAACGCAACAACCTGCAATCATCCCCGATCAACCAGCTGCCCGCACGTAGTCCGAGCCACAATGGGAACGGATTCCCACTGTATACACCACCAGCTCCAATACCAGCATCCGGGGCAAATAAAGTTCGCTCTACTCCCAACGGACTATCCCAGTCAGCACCGCGGCGTCCTCATAGTATTGCCGCTCCCCCGTACCACGGCATCAACGTCGGTATCGCTGGCAGCAGCGGCGTCGGCGGCAGTGGCGGTTTACACTCCCTTAACCAATTCACCGCGAGGCAACAGGCACCACCACCACCACCACCATCATCATCATCATCATCATCGTCAGCCGGGGCAGCCACGTGGTCCATTGGTCCCGTCGGTCCGGTCCCCGGGATACCCCGTCGTGCCCATTCAGCAGCCAGCACTCCCGTACCAGCATCAATATCAAACCAGCAGGAACCACCTATGCAACCAACAAGCATGGCTCCCACAAGTCGCAACGTACTACCACCCCAATCCTTATGGAACGGTCAGCTACAGCAACCCTTACCTCGACGACCTCACAGCATTGCCGCGACCCCCGTTACCGGCTCTTCTACCCCCAACGTATCTTCGGCCACCATCACCCCGAGTGCTCGTACCCCCGGTGAACCCATACAGTGGGGCTCTTCCGGGTTGGTGCTGCACCAACCCGTACCTAGGCGTCCCTATCCCACTACCCTACCACATCCTCAACCACCCACGCCAACGTCACAAGGTCCAGGGCTGAGCGCCCTTACCAACCCTGGAAATTCAAATACCTGGACACCTGGCGGTGCACTACGTGCCAGGCCACATAGCATAGCATCCACTCCTCAGGGTGGTGTACCATTACCACCAGCGTCTCCCTCTGATTCTGGTTATCGCTCTCTACCCTCCGCCTCCAGCGACTATCAACTTCTCAAGTCGCCCTCGCAAGCACAACAGCAGCAACAGAACCAAAATCAAAGCGCCGTGAGACGACTCTCTCTGCCATCTACTCAGACGCTACTTCGTACTTCCACTCCAAGGCCAAGTCCTACCTTTCATGGGTTACCATTTAGACCATTCACTTGCGGCGTTTCACCCAATGGAAATCCCATCTTCTTGGGATGTACTCATTTGCACACTGGGGCTGCGAGGGTTTCTACCCCAGTTACAAGTCCCGCGAACACCCTCACCACTTCCCAGGCGATACAGCAGCTACTTGCTCAACCGCGAAACGGCTTCAAGATCGTCGACGACAAGGTCTCGCTCTTCATTGAGATACTCGACACTCAGGAGAGATTTGCCAAGGTCAGTGGCAACTACCAACTGCTGCATGATTATCTTTAAATGCTCGGCACGTATCACCCACCCTTAGCTCATCTCTTTTTACCTCGTTTTTTCTTCTGCTATATATGTCTTCCGTGTTCCTACTTTTTCTTCCTCTTGTTCCATTTCTTTGTTCGAGTCTGACCAGCTCGATCTACTGCCTATAGGGAACTTCAGACCGTAAAGAATCCTCGTTTGACTCCTTTATTTTTACAACCACGCACTTTATTACCCAAGACATTCGCGCTTTAAGAAGCTATGAGAAAGTTATTGGGACAAAGTGGCTTCCTCCTAGGCTCTTTATCCTGCTAGAAAATCAATTTGATGAGAAAAACTGATTCTCACCCTGAAGCTACTATCTATACCACTTTCGTATAATGTGATAGTAACGAAGCCTACCGATAAATCTACTGGTTGGAGGGTGATACATAAATTTATCTTGGTTTATGGTAAAATCAATCAAGATGAAAATACCTGTATCTCTTAAATCTCACGTCTTAAGATCGATCGAATGCGAGCTACGCCCTGGAGACAGTTAAGAACGCTACTTCCCATTTTAGGATAAGTTTGTAACTCCACATTCCCATCTTTACGACATTATTTATATGCAAACACGTTTCCCGCCAAGAAACTATCGACACCTCGAGATTCGATTTAGCGCTTCCTTAGACACGTCGAGCGATTCCTCAAGAACGCATCACAAACGAGAAAACTTGACAAGAGAAATCGTAGTACTGCCATGTTTCTGCACTCTAATAATATTCGCAAAGTTCACCGCAAAAAATGCTTATTAAATCCCCTTGCTCCTTTTTCAGCCAAAAAAGAAGTATTTTCCTTTAAGTAACGAGAGAAATCCCGTTTTCTCCACGATTACGAAGATGCACCATGGCGTCGATGCATTCTTCCCCTACTTCGCGTCTCTCATCCAGTCATCCTTCTCTTTTTCTTAGTAAAATCCTCACGCGAAAAGCGCGATAATGAAATTGTTTAGCTTGCAAGCTCGTCGAGCATCAGGACCAAGTCTTCTTCACAACTCCAAGCAAACTGTCAGAGTCGTAACAGCAGAACTTTGTGAATACAACAACGAGGACAAGAAGCTTTCAAGAACCAAGAAACTTAATTTTCAAGTAAATCCTTGTCATATAGGCTCACATACAGCATATTCATTGGATTAAAATATTCAATTCGTTTTGTGCAGTTCGTCATATATCTGTATAGAATTGACGAAAGCACTTCAAAGAGATATTGGAATTGTTTCACTATGTATCTCGTATGCATCGAATGTCATATTAGTTTCCAGATGGGTTCACTTACGTAATTGAAGTCTTAATATCGCGCATCAAAGCCAAACAAGGCATACTGACCCCTTCCGCACAAGAACACAAATTACAAAGCTTCTGGCAAATGTTTAAGCCATGTTCACGACCGCGGAGGAGGAGTGCTTTTACAGAGGTACTCATCTTGATCTACCTATACTAGAGGCTGCTTTATACAGCGGCTGGCCTGAATAGTGCGCGGCAAATACGATTTGATTAAAGCGCATCATCCTGGAAACATCCCCCTAGCCAGGAACACACCCCGTCACTATATTCCCTCTGGCACGCGAGTGAGAATTAGCGAAAGTGCAGCAGCGCCATTTGAAATTCTCGAGTATGACGGAATCGCGTTACTATACGTAGCTCCATGAGAATTTGCATTTGTCTGAACTTTCTTGTGTGTGTGTGTGTGTGTGTGTGTGTGTATATATATATATATATTTGATGTTGTGTATCTCCTTGACAGTGACAATGCTTTAATAGCCATATTTTTTTTGTTCTTCTACTATATTCAATAGCGATATCCCATACTGGTAACAATAAAACTTCCACGAGAAAATATAACTGTTGAACTAGTATAGTATACAGCTATACAAGTTTCGTAAGTGATGGGAACTCTGGAAAATTTTCTAGCAGCGTCATCTATATGAAGATAGAATAAAGTATAACATAAACCGTGCATCGCGTAGATACACTGCACACCGATGCACAACCCTTCAAGACGCCATGTTTGGTACTTTATTAGAAGTCTTGTCTTTCTTGATTACAAAAACCTGTCTTTTTAGCACGCTCTAATGCAATAGGGATAATTGCAGAGGAGCCATTTTGGCGTGACGTTGTCGTGAAGGGGGATGGGAATTTGAAGAGAAAAAAGTATAATGAAGATTCTAAAGAAATAACGTAAATTTAATAAGATGTGATTCTCGAGGGTTTTAACGGGTACAGGTTCTTTCACTTTTTAACATATCTTTTTCTATGCCAGGGAAATTAATCTTTCCATCCTGTCCACGTGTTACGGTAACGTTACGAATTTCCCGCGCACCAGGAAACGGAATGGACGTATATTCGAGGTGCCGCTGCAGCGGCTCTTAAAATGTGCTTACTCGGATTGATAAATGGATTCTGAATTACCAAAACCGTCTGCAGTGAGTGGCTCTCGCCTGGAAACTGACTCGGGTCCGAATAAAAATTAATGAGAAACATAATGCCTTCGATGGAATCCCGGTTAAATCAATAACTCGCGCCAGATGGCGAACGAAGCTTAGAGGGGTAAAATAAATTAACAAATCGCAACCAGCTGATACTCGGACCTTTGGCGAGGAATAATTTACTATAAATATATGAGATGTATTCCATAACTACGGGAAAGGTATCTGGGACGGCACGCATTTTGCCGTGTTATTCTCTATGCCGTATCGGATACCTTTTCCCTATTTGAAAAACGAAAAAATGCGCATGAAAAATACACTGAAAATTTGCACAATTTTTTTCACTGTCAATATCTCGACGGTTTTTAGGTCACTTGATACAAAAAATTCTACTTTTACGTGTTTTAATGTTTTAAATGCTTTAACTGGTTGGCATAACGACGTCACGGGTTATCAGACAGTAGATGAAAAATGACGTCGCGTTACCGGTTTTTAATATAGCAAATGACGACTCTATAATAATCATGTAGCAAGTATTTCATTTATTCAACTAGACACGTCAATTCGGCAAGCGACGAGGTTATAATAGTTGCTCGAACTCAGGCGCAAAGGAACTTTCTCACAAAAGCCTAGTCAGGTCGTACAATAGATTTCATCCCAGAGGAACACACAGCGCCGAAGACAACTTCTTAAAGCCGCACCAGTGACGTTCAAAACTTCAGACACATTTTACCCAGCCATCCCATTAGCGTAAACTTTCTAGTGCACCCTTGGTATACATGCATTTATCATTGCCGTAATGTTACTACTAACACAGTATAGAATTTGGTCTCTTACCTGAATCCAAGCAAATCGAATAATCCGCTATGTCACGGTTAGAGAAAATTTATCAAGTTTTTCCTTTTTTTTCCCCCATATAGCAATTTGGTTATCCCTAAGGACTTCTCTTCTGTCTTCGTTTTTTCTTCTTCTTCATTCCGAGAAAAAAAGCGGGTCAAGTCTTGGGGAACGTGAGGAACGTAACTGCGTGGCTAATCAGTAAACCGGCTCTGGTTTTGATAGCCTAATCAAGATTCACGCCCGAATGCGAAACGAGCTTGGCTATATAAGCTCGTGAAAATTTTCCAGGATATTACCAAGCACTTTAATAAATTTGATATCCTCGTAAAACGATTATATAGGAACCGTGGCTACCACGTTGAACCGTCTGTTATTCACAACTCATTCTAGATGAAAACACGACCATAAAGTTCCTATCAGGAAATTTTAGTGTAATAAGATTGTGATAGTTTTCAATAATTAATTAAGACTGATATACGTTTATTAATGTCGATCATAAAAATCGTTAAAGGAAGTATAGATATTTCCAAATGTTGTTAGCAGCCATAAGTAAATTCTTTTTGAAATTCCCGGAGATTTCGTTCTCGTGTAAAATGATTATGCAAAGCGGGACTAGCTTCCCAGTGGCGTAAGCACGCTTTAATTTGGTTGCATTGTCGTCGACAGTCGAGATAAAATTAAAAGCTTTATCTCAAACCCAGCCCCTTCTAACCACCGCGAAGCGCACTTTAACTATATGGACAGAATTATTATCAACATCGCGAATACACTGTGCATCCTTGCAGCCGGCACCTGGAATTGTAATTGTTTGAACGTTAATTCGCTCATTGTTTGTTCGTCACGTTAATTTCTTCGGTTGGTACTTTTTACACCCCCTACCCCCCCGCCCCCCTCTCACCGGAACACGAATTACCCGAATGTTTCCGTACTTTGTACCTAATTCGCACACTTGTTATCCCGTCTGAAAATAAAGTGCAACGATTTTAAAAAAACGCATCGAAGAATTCAGTCGACTGTATTAATTCGCATGGAAATAACAGAAAAGATTTTTACTCCGTCTACGTTATATTAATCGGTATTTCTTAATTGATAGATTTTTCCGATATTTCATTCCTTATATTTTATCGATCCGCACCCAGTAACCTATACACGTAACATTGTACTTTCCGTGAGCATGGTACAGATATTTCAGATTTATTTAGTTTTTGCATATTTAAATATTTTAAACGATTCTGATATCGACGAAACGATAAAAAAATGTATTATTCATTTTTTAAGTCTAAAACGTTACGAATTTACAAATTAAGTCGTTCACAAAATTATCGTAGAAATTACACGCTTCTCTTATAACCCAGTTAATTGCAATTACTCGCGTATTATTCGTCATCGTTCCAGGTGACGCATGCATATGCATTATTTGCCTATTTGAATTGTAGTAAATTCATCGTGCACTTTCCATTCGGGACAAAATAATAACGGAACTGAGTCGTATAACAGAGTTATGACAATGGCCACGTTCACGTGTCCAAGCAAACGCTTCCGTAGGACGGCGAACATTACCAAAAGGCTATTACGGCTGGGCAAAGGGCTCGTTTAATATGAATTGCGTATTAATAACGAACTAACTAGGCGCAAGAGTGCCGCTAGTTATTATTATTTATCAGGGTGATTAATTTCAGCCGCTGTTGTGGTATGCCACACCTGCGTCGTGCATGTCTGCTGCAGCATACTGGGAAATTGGTTTGCTCACTTTAAAGTGCACCTGAGCGACCATGTGCAAAGTGACAAAATCACTTTTTCAATTGGTCAGCCTGATCGATCGGAAACAACAGTTGTGCATATATTTTGATCTTACGATTTTCATCTCTATAAACGAGATCAAGGATCGTCTTTAAATATCCAGTTTTTTAATTTTATTAAATTTTATTTGATTAATTGAATTTGAGGTCCCGTTGTCATTTTCAGATGTAGATAATGAAATGATCAGTATCAACTGTCGTGTAGGTCTGAAGGGGATGAATTAGAGGACTAGAGTATCGTTGCCAAACGTACATGTAACCCTGTGGAGTATAGACACCCCCCCGAGAACGTCTGCCATGTCGGATCCATCGTGAACGTTTCCACCCCCTTAATACCTAACCCTTGTTTCCGTGAAGGCTCTTCTGGGTGCTCAATTTCATCCCAGACGCATCAATCATTCGCTTTGAATTTCTTTTTGAATTTCAATTAAAACGTAACGGACGCAGGTGGTAAGTGGAGGCCATTCATTTCGATAGGATTGAATCGTTCTAAGCTGCGGCATGCTTTTGCAAATTGAACAGCCTTATCGATAATCTTAATAAAATTATTTTTTTAAACGATTATTATCGATCCTCCTTAATCGATTTTCAGCTCGATTTTTTCTAATTTTAATTCAATTTTGTTTCTATTTAAATGAAATTATGTGCTATTCTTTAACTATATCTATACTACGTATATATAATATTTTCTGTAATTAGTAGGATTAGTAGGCAGCAGTAGTGTGGATTTAAGGAGTTTCCAGGTAAAAGCTGCCAGGGAAAAGTTCCCATGGGAAATTATGAGGAATGATGTGCGTTACAAGGGAACGTATATATTTTAAATAATAGAACGAGTAAGGTCTGTCTCTAAAAGGAATAACCACTTGGTAAATTAAACAAGCTTAACTAATAATTGATCGTTTCAAATAGCAAACTAGTAAATCACAAGATTTACATGTTTTCTACGAGAGTATTTGATTCCCTCTCTTTTTTCTTTATATCCACTTTCTATCTCTTCCTTTTTCTCTCGTCGAATCTGGATTCGCGCCAGATCGAATCCCACCGTTTCGCCCCCTGAATAGTTTGGATTACCAGAAAATATCCTACCATTGGACAATATGGGTAATACGAAAGGATTTTCCACCCCCTACTTTATCCGAGTTTGCCAGTTTTATTGTTATATTAAGTAACAGGTGGAGCAGCCAGTCGCAAAGAGTCCTAGAAAAATAAAGTGCTGACCTGTCGATACCTACGAGGCAGAAAAACGAACGGTGATCGGAAATAGCGAATATTTGAGCTAAAGAAAAGAGAAAAAAATATATATATAAAAATTTGACCAGACGTAAAACTAATTTTCAATTTACCGCTCTTATTTTCTGAAATCTTTTTCATTACAATGATCATAACTCCGAGAGTCTCATTTAAAAATGCTGAAGTAATGAGATGCACCATTTACCTGCCGACGTGGACAGATGCTCGTGCATCCAACTGAGCACCGTAATACCACCATAACCGCCCCTTGAAAAACAGGGTAGCAATGCAAGAGTTAGAGTTAGAGGGAACTATTTTCTCATAGCGCACCGGACGAATGTGCCCACTCTAACGTGTCGGTACAATGAGACTACTTCAGGAAGTCATTTTTCTTGAGCTTAGTGGCTTTTAGCTTGACTCTCGGAATAAAAATTGCCACGTTATTACATACTACTCGGTAGTGGCTATATCGGTCTAGGAAGGCCTAGACCGAATGACACTAAAGATCAGATTCTAAGAAACTTTCTCTATGACCAAACCATTTTATTGATACGTGAATCATATTAATATTTAATGCAATTGAAATGACCTTCAGTACCATACAAGGAAACATAAGATTGCACTGAAAAAGTCAATTTTTTTTTTTAAATTATGAACCCCTTATATGACCTTATCTCATCTGGTCCCTTATACATTCCATGAGCTAACTATTCGAAACCACAGACTAAGCTCATTCTTGGACCTATCCCAATCAAGTCGGCTAGCGAATGGATCCACAGATTCTGCAGCCAACTAACTAGAGTAGCTACCGCTGCCAGTTATGGGGTTGGCAGGTCGGAGTGTAAGAGAGTAACTCTGGCGCCGAACTCTAAGTACTTCTGATAGGATTTACCTCGAGAGGGCGCATCTGTAACATCTGGGACAGGTTAGAAAGCACCGAGAGATTTCAATGTGAGAACGAAACGATCGCAGGTGAAGTTTCGAAATATCTAATCAAAATGTCCATGAATATCTTCAAAGACTTTTCATATAACGCAAGAAAGGCGTCCAACTCGATAGAAACCAGAAATCTCAAATGGACCAGTAATAGCCATATCGGCTTATATATAATTACTACCAAAAAAGTCAGTAGCGTCCTTTATAATTTTGGACGTCGCGACGTCACTGAATCCGACTTCTTTCAAGCTTTCGACGCGTAACCCAACACTCGGTAGCAACCAGTCAGCCATTCAGCCAGTCACCAGTCAGCCAACCAGCAGGTAAACTTCCACTCTCGCGACGCTTACCAAACTCCGAGCTCACCCAATGCTATTCTCCCGACAATGAGCTTACGGGGCTTACAAATTACGAGTTCGCACGTTACCGAAGGGACGAGCAGAGCTCGTGCGTTTCCGGGGGCGGGGGGATGAAGGGGGTGGGTGGGTGCTCGTGCGAGTTCACGAATTAATTCATCCGAGAGATAATGGCACGTGATGATGTTCCTTTTACTCGCGCTGCAATTCTGGTTGCCAGGACCATTCTCCACTGCTTTTCTCATCCCACTTCCCTTCGTTCTCTCCACTTCCGCCTTCTTTTCTTCTTTTCTTTATATCTTCCCCCCCCCCTCCATCCCCTTCACCAATCCACTATCTTCTCTCTGATATTTATGATACCTACGCTCTGCTAGCCCTCACCTTTATTCTGCAAACTCACGAATAAATCTTACCGTTAGTCTCTAACGGCTTCTTCTCAAAGCACAGAGTGATTACAAAGTCTTATCCCTTTTTCAAAATTAAACATCTTCGGAGTACTAGGAATCCAGGGGAAGTATCTACTGAGATTCATTGACCCTTCGGTATATGTGTGTGTGTATATATATGAGAGACTTAATAGTAATAGTACGGGGAGAAAAACTTTTCAATTGTCTTGCGTAACGAACGTCTGGCTGCACAAAGTTTATGGATCCCTACCGGATTTTGTATTGTACGGAAGATTTACTTGAATTAAGTAAACGCTCGATCGCTACTAAAAAATACAGCTATGGTATTATCTTAATGACCTTACATTGTCATGGAGTAAACGTTTAAGGCAAGGACGGCAAAAGATGGGGAGAACACTGTTCGCGTCCTTTGTGCTCTTACGCAAATTTATAATCACACCCTTCTGCACGCTAATTAAGATCCTTGCGAAAGGCTACTCACTTCGTCACTGTGAGAAAAAGAGAAAGAAAGAGAGAGACAGAATAGTGAAAGAAGTATATCGTATCACTCTATTCTGAGCTACTTCATTTACTTAATATTCCAAATTTTATACCTTGCCAAATGATTCTCGATATTTCCTTTGCAAAATATTACATCGAATATACTATTGAGAATCGCGAGTGGCGCGAAACTGATCAAAATTATTTAGCACGTTAACGGAATTCTCGGGTTCTCGTCTTATCCATTGTCAGCCTTGAGCTAACAATGTCTATAGCGCCCAAGGGTTTGAAATTTCAAACGTGCCTTAAACTATTCCTACTATAATGGACCTCGAGGAAGGGGTAGATGTAAAATAAACGTCCATGAAAATCCGAAAGTTTTAATTATACCGCGAAAGAAAATATATTGTCCTACGTGATATACCGCGCGGTGTTATAAGGACCGCAGGAAGGAAGCTCGCTTCCGACGTCTCTTCAAGCCGTCGCGACGCCGCGAATTAATATCTCGAGAGTATGAATATTCCTGCGGTCAACTGACTGTACCTTAAAATTGGATAAATTACTGAGCGCCATTGACAATTCTTACGGAAGTTCATCCCTTATGGTTATTCTACCAAAGAGAAAGAGAGACAAGAGAAAGAGACAGAAAACGTGCTCAATAATACAAATCTAGTCAGATAGCATTTTCGTGGATTTTACGTGATTTAACGTAATCAATTATTAATATCAAGTTCAACGTACCTATTAAATTGCCATTACTGCACCAATCGATAATCCAGAAATGGCGCGAATGAACGATCTGACATTTTTGCACGGATAGAAAAATATTCATTTTTTTTTTCTACATCGTATCAAAGCAAACGAATTTTTCAGTAAAATCTTTTCAGAAAAAAGTTAAATCGGTATCCGCTGCAAAATCCATCGCCATATCTGAAAAGCCCTCGCCATTAATTGGATCGTCCTTGGTAGTGGAGGGACTTGATAACAATTAAATCGGTGCATGAGGAATGCACCGCAATCAGTGAGAGCAGAACTTGAATCGCACTCGACGACTTCACAATGACATATCTATTTACGTGATACCGGCAGCCCGGTGTGCACTCGGTAATTGATCAACCGTGAACGTGTAGGATTTGTTATAACGATAATGAGGACATTGGAGTGATGTTCGTTATGGTTAACGTGGGAAAGCCAGAATATGCAATAACTGCGTTAAACTAACTTCATGAATATTTAAAAGAAAATAAATATTTTAGTTAAATTCGTTACGGTGCTTTTCTTTAATTACGTGTCGTATACTTATTAAGATCATTGCTACTGTTTCTATTGCTACTATGTATCACTGTATCTAGTACTGTTGAAACGTTTTATTATTCCCCTATGTGATAACGCGCTAAACGTTATCCCAGTTACGAGCTTTGCTTAACGATGCGTGTACTTGGCAAACTTCTCGTTATTGTCGATTTTGGGTTTTCCCACAGCCACTTTGATCCTGTAGGAAACCAGAAAGTCAAATAGGATTGTAAAGGATACACAGGAATACCTTCGCTTCTCATTGTCAGCAAAATGAACGAGAAGGATTGAGATGGAAGCTCGTAAAATCAGATTAAAATACGGTAGACATGGAAAAGTATGTAAAAGGTAAACGAATGTCTTTTAGGAGTCTCGATCGATATTGGTATCTATTAATATCTATTTTATTTAAGTGTACATGGTATATATATATATAAATATATAAGGGAGTATACATGGTTGTTGCATTTCAGAAGTTTTTAAATTTCCGCTCATCTCAGAAGAAGTTTTTCCTATTGCCTTCTTATTTATTCGCACCCTTGAGCGATGGGGGTGAAAAAAAAATAGGAGTATCCACCCTCTTTTAGCATACAGCCGAATGTAGCTACTACACGCTTCTTCTCTCCATTCCTTTTAAAGAACTTTTATCGTCTACATGCTTTCACGCTACCCTTCGACACAACCCCTCACTTTCGTAATCTCGAATCTTCGCTAAACCTGCAAAGGCAGTTTGCAATTTAGCAGTTCTTATTTCTTACAGTTTACCAGGTACTTTATTTCCGTGATAAGGACGATGCTTTGACGCCTATCTAAATACATTTACTACACGTCTCATTACGCACTGATCCTGTAAAATCACCCTCCAGTAAGAGAAACAGTCCTTTAATTCAACGCCTCATTTCCTGTATCCATTTCATCGACTTCCTGTACAACTCAGCAACCCTCATACCCAAATCTACATCAAACGTTAGAGGAATTTCACGAGAATAGTAAATGGGCCAATTTTATTTGACTGACCTGCAAAGAAATACAAATTTTCGAGCGTCGTGTTCGCTCCTGCGAAACTTCGTCCTGCGACAGGAAAGGAATAACGAATTACGTGGACGTTTGACATTAAATTGAATCGATACCGTATCAGCACTCGGTGCAGCAAAAGGTATAACGTAAAGAGGTAGAAAAAAAGATTGCATTGAAATAGTTCATCAAGGAAAAGTCGCGAGGTAATTTCTTGCCAGGATCGAATCCTCATGACGCGACAGCCAACACAGCACGAGTAGAAGTGGACGCGCTATTTTCAGTGAGGTTGGCATTGATCGCTACTAAATTATTTCAAGTGTCTCAGCTATATGCTACCACCTGAGAAAACTGACCTACATCACACATGATGGACAGATAGCTCTATATTCTATGTCTGCTGAGAATATAAAGTCGCTTGAACTCTTCTGTAGGTAAACATTGTATGTCAGTAAGTATGCCTAATACTGGGAGATACATCCCTTAGAAAGTCGTACCTGCAACCAAACTGTCGATTCACTGTCATTCTTTGCACAGCATATCCAGATACGTAATGCGAACACATAAATCTGTATGTATATATGTATTATGTATATATATCTATCAATTGCAGAAAAAGGATACTACGTGAAAAGTGGACGTTAAACTTTATACGATAATTGAAAAGACGTTTATTGGTGACGTGAATGTTGGAAATAACTAGACTCGTAAAGTAACACAATCTACCATCCGTGTATGGATTTTTGAATTTATATACAGATTGATAGGGACTGTATGCAATGTCCTTAATATCCTGAATACCTTGATGCTGCGACTTTAATATCCTTTTAATATTCGTACTTTGAATTCGTGTATACGTAGGCAATATCGAGCTGCCATTTTGTATATAAGGCCCCACGAATTAAAATAATTATATTAAAATATAAACCGTGCACGTGCATTTATGTTGTACGAAACAAAATTCCATTGAGTAATTTCCATTCTGAAATGTCATGCTATTCAAATGCATTAACATTAAGCGTAATTGTTTTCTGTAATTAAAATCCTTCTCGTGTAGTAGCACTGGTCCTGTGAAAATATTTGCACAAAATTCTCGATTAATGATTTTATTGATTGGGACTAATAATATTTTTAGTATTACTGTCTATTGAAGTTTACTTCGCATGATACAGTGGTAGGTCCACTTTATTCTTTCCATCTATTATTAACGTGTAAACGGATGCGATGCACTTAAGATCTAAATATACAAGTGGTTATCAGTCCATTTTTAGAAATTGATAAGGCAACATATGGAAATTATATTTGGTAGTATGAAAAAGTATTGTTGGTAATAAAACAAGTCGGGCTGAAAATCATTGATACTACTTATTTCGTTACTTCACTATACTGTTATCCTATAAAGTAAAATGGTTGAACGTTTACGTAACAAGTATATAACCTATCCAACTGGTGCATCCTAGTATAATAGTTATAACGGTACATATAAAAGGTTGTTATCAGCATGAGCCATACGGCTGATCGGTACACGTATTCACTGATCCGAATAATTAGGAGTATATATAAACATTTTTATTATAACTGTATATAAGTCCTGGAGTGCCATACTGTTTTACATCCTGTAAAATCACGATAAGCGCGTTACGAAAAGTTTCCCACAAAATTCTCTCCCTCGAAATAATATTTTCCTTATAGGTGCCCGTAGAAAATGAGTATTTGCACGCGTTACTCGACAGCACGATGAAAAATCGACGGTTAAAGTAAAAAAAAAACCAGCATTTAGCTGCGTGCCATGGAATTTATTGATTTTAACCACTTCCCTCTTTTTCTATTAATTCTCGTCGCTCACGTTGCAGAAGTATTCGCGCCTCCCTCGACAAGTGTACTCAATCGTACTTCGACGCTATTCCATTCTGAGTACTTTCTGCGAATGTTTCGCAAAGTGACGGTTTTAATATCTACAAAAAAAAAGTGAAAAGAAAAAAAGGAGAGGAAAGTCAGTGGGCCGAATAGAGAAGGCGAGTCCACGTTGTACCTACCGATAGGGATAGCTGGATGAGAACGAGAAGAGCACGGAGTAAAGGAAGAGAGCGGAGATGGCAACAGTTAACTTTTAGACGAAATCGTAGTTCCATTTCATTCCATCCGATATTAAGAAACTTTTCATTGGTTCTCATTTCTGCCAGGTCCCGAGGCGAAATGAGAGAAGCTACGTCAGGAATCGTTAGTACTCATCCAGATGGATGAAGGCAAAACAATGACTACTCGTTACCGTGATATTCGCTTGGGTATACAGACCTATGGACTCGGTTAAATGTTTTCCCCATTAATTTGCTGAGGTCGCCCAATGGAGAGCAATTCTCTTTTCTAGATGGAAATGCTTTCTGTTGTTTCTTATACTTTCTGGGTACCGAAATCTCAGTTCTGTAAGTAGTCAGTACGGAATCTCAGGTCAAAGCAATAAGACTAATGAAAGGTGGGATAGGATTGCGGGATAGACTCTCCAATCCGCATGGATGTTGCGTGGGCGAAGCGTGATACGTGAAATAGGATAAGTATCTATTGCGAGAATCTAAGGGTCGCACCAGGGCTTAGAATAATTCGGTGAATTTTTTCGAAATAGGTAAAATAGACTTTTTATTGTACATAGTTACTGCGATCATGAATATAATACTTTTTGAGATAATACCAAATTTTATAATTTCAACAGAATTCCCCGAGGCCATTTTGCGATGATCTTTACCGTGTCTCTTTACATACGTCATTAAGGGAGGAACAATTCTGTCTGAATAAAAGGGACGAAAGTAAATGGATTTTTTTTTCACGCGTGTGATATGATAATGATCCTAATGAATATTACAAAACCCAATAGAGAAAAACCATAGGGCTAATCTACGTTAGTGGTATAATACATTTTTAAAATTTCCCGCCGTCTCGTCGTTGAATAAAAATAACGAAATAATGAGAAAGTGTAAATTTCTACGGAGTCCTGTAAAAGCGTTGATTTTCCAAATGAAAACAGAAGTCGTACACCTAATATTTAGCAAGCACTTTCTCCATTACAGAAGGGATGAGATTGGTGCTCAGCAATGGCGCCAGAAGCGCCTTACCTAACCTGAGTCAGAATGTATTTGTGCTGCGATAATCTGGAGTAGCACCCGCGTGTTATTTTAGTGGAAACGAAGTGTGTACATTGAGATGGTAGATAGTCGCGTTGGTTGGGAGCACGAGGTAAGCTCACCATTCATGCGAGAATCCCCATCTGCTTAACGGGCATGTCCCAGGACTAGCAATGGCGGTTAACGGTGATGATGGCGCTGCTGTCGCTGCTGGGATTTTCAGCAATTGCCGGCGAATGCTCCGGAAATTTTTGCCCATTTCTGACAGCATTCGTTTCGTGTACGAAAGCGAGTATAGGAGGTACAAGGATGATAGTTGAGGATATATATAATAAAAAGAAATAAAAAAATTATTAGTTGCACTCAACTCGTATTCTGCACTGAGAAAGTCAGCTCCAGAATGCAGCAGTGGTTATATCTATATATACAGTATACAATTTCTAGTGTAACACTAACAGGATATATCCTAAAACGTTTGTAGCAGTCTCACTGGTCGGTGCTCTCTGTACGAATCCACTAAAATATTTCTAATGTAACGGTAACGAGTTCAATACTTGAAAAATGTTGTCAAACATTTACAGTCAGCTCGAGGACGAGATAACCGAAGTATCTCGACAGCGTAGCTGCAGTTATGTGCTGGGATAGAGAAGTTCATTCGGCAAAAGTTGTCGGGGTTTCAAGGAGCGACGGGATAATCCGGTTTATTTCTATCGAACCGCGAACTAACCAGACTTTTTAATGATATTTCAAGAGCGAAATCTATGGATCTTAATAGATTCTTAGTAGCAAGAGAACACGTGCAAATTGATACCTTGTGTTGGCATTAAATGCCTGACTTCACGTCGACCTGAAATTGGACCTTAGCCAAAGAGGTAACGCCAGTAAAAGAGGTCTGGCGTTTATCAAGGGTGCAAAGTCGCGAAATTTCATTTTACATTCCTCCGCTATCAATTTATCTTGCGATTCTTTTACACGCCGTGCGGATTCCGCACTCGCCAATAAAATTATACAAAGGACACGAGGATTCTCGTGATGTCTAGGTGGATTTCCACTTTGCTACATGATCACGTGGACACGAACGAGTATTACTACCCATGATCCTTCAGTGCTGTAAGGGGCAGGAGTCTCATAAAATGTTTAATTAAAACGCAGTAATAATCCGGAAACCGTACAAGTTCACGCGTACGGTGGTATGAATTACAGAATTGGGTCAAGCGGGAAATCGTTACTGACTACTCAGGTTTTAAGAGTGCACTGAAACAGAGTTCAAGTCAGATGCGATTCAGAAACGTAGTGCAATCTCATTTGCTTACTATTGGAAGGGTGGTAGCTGGGGTGGCATCGCTCTCGGTCGCAGCAATACAACTCGACTTTTTTATTTCAATTCGAATGAAGAATCGCGATTAATCCATGAAGCCATTCCTCCACGTGTTCTTTTACGTACCTATGTGTAAACATGTGTATATGCTATATGCTTTCTGTATACAATGTATATATACACCTACCTTTTTGCTCGATCAAAGTCATTACTTCTATTCGCAGTCGATCATGCTTCCGGAAAACGATTGAATTTTTTAAAGCAGTACATTCGCAAGGTTGCGCATCTCCATACAGTTGCGGAAGTCCTACTGGTTTTCAATATTTTTTGTTTCATCTGAAAATATTTTATGACAGAAAAGAGAAGACAGTCGCAGCGACGATTAAAGATTTCTTTACTTATTAAACGATATTTAAATATCATTAGAATTGTATTATTTACAATTATTCTACTATTACTGCTGGGTGTAAACAATATACGTTATGCCTAATAGCTTTAAACAGACATCTTGAAAGATATTTCTTGGCACGGTCGTAGCATCAATATGCAACAGCACGTTCAATCTGTAGTCAGCTACCACTTTCTGGAAAAGTCCTGTAGAAACTTTTGACAAAGAATTTCTCAGTCGTTTGGTATGGAACAGGCGATGATTGTTCTTCTTCTTGTTTTCATGGAATTTTCACGAAAATGGCGGTAAGGGGAACAAGGGACAAAGATAAATATTTTATGTTCCAGTAAATCGTATCTACCATGAATGTCAAATCAGTGCTAGTAAAAAACTAAAAGATTGAGGTATGTAATAAAGAAAAGTTCCGTAGGATTCTCGCGGGATGAAGCAATATGACAAACAAAAAAATATTGCAAAATAAAATCAGTGTTCTTATCTTTATATTTTACGAAAACCATAGGCGCCTATATATTCTATGATTTTTCGAAGATGTATAAATACTGTTATAGCGTCTTTCCTTTTTACACAGTACAAGCAATATATTTACATTCTAGACTGATATACGTCGCATAAATATACAATGTAACCAACATTGCAACCGCCGAGGCATTCACCGCCACGTTCGGATTGAAACTCAGTCCGCTCATATTTTCTACACGCAAACTTGATTACAGCCAACCACCCGGCCTTTTAAATGAGCAAACATTGCTGCAGTGGCTGTCACTGCAGCGTGTGAAGCCTGCTGCAAATGCAATTTTATGCCTCGGTTTTCCCATTTCACGAAGTCCAGGAGGTTGTTGTCAACCTAACCTAACCCAACCGTAACTGTCCCAAGAAAGGTTTCCATTCTTGTAATCAAAATCTTACCTGAGAAAATTCCATATTGAATTTTAAAATTCATATACATTTTTATTGTGCGTAGTTCTCTTGACACTATATTCCATGTAAAGTGACGTAAGAAGCGTGTCACGCTTTATTGGGAATCAATGTGAAATTGATAATGTATTCCATTAATATAAAAAATCCCAGTTGACGTAGGTACTTGTTAAAAGTTACATAAAGAATTGGTTTCTGTAGATGCAGTGGTTACCGTGTTCTTGAAGTATAGCAATACTTGCGAGAGGAAAGAGCCACAAGGTTGAAAATTAATCATATTATCCTAGAAGCGGCAATTGGAAAATCAGATGGAGCTGGCATATCAAAGCGAGCTGAATAATTGAATTAATGACTTTTCTATTTGGTTCATGCTGAGTTGTCCGAAGGAACTTTGTCATCCTCGTACTATATATATATATACAATACTATATATATACATACTACACATAACTTCGTATTGTATATATATATACCCTTTAAAGAATTTCCTAGTGCCTACCGTCTCTGTATTAACAGTTGGCAGTATGGCCGTGGTTGTTCTTAATTAAAAT
>JARQST010000574.1:0-182725 GCA_030142225.1 Pachycephus smyrnensis
TGAGTCCGTTAGCACTTGCTAACGTTAAAATTCTGTATAATATCCTTTTGCTTGTATATTCTGTTAGGAATATTGTATAGAATGTATTTCAGTATTGTATCGAGTACGATATATTTTGGTAGGATATTAAGGTCTTGTAAATTTGTAGATATTACTTTGTCAATGGGTCTGCGGGACCGCCGAGTTAATTACTCCTTTAAGGGGACATCTCGGTCCCGTTCTTGTTGTAAATAGGGTAGACCGGTTCGCGGAACCGTTCGAATTATTTTAGGGATCTACGGTCCCGTGCTATGTAAAACTGGTGTATAATTTGTTCTGGAACAGTTGTTCCATTTCTCTTTCATGTTTCGTTGAATAAATCGGGCCAGATTGTGGTTCCGTGTTTGATTTTGTAAATGTTAGTATTTTTTCGTTGTAATTTAGAGTGAACCTCCCCAGTTATCAGATTTTGATAATTGTCTCCTAGACCCAGGACCCCACCGCATAAGAGCTGGCCAGGGTGTCCTTTGGAGACAGCGGTGTAACTCTGATTATACCTGGCGCCCAATAATTCAGTATTTTATTAATTATTTCTAGCGGTGCCATTTATTTGTGCGGCACCGTAAAAAGTTTCGTTACAATATATACACACACACACACACACA
Organism: Pachycephus smyrnensis; assembly: GCA_030142225.1. Taxonomy (NCBI): domain Eukaryota; kingdom Metazoa; phylum Arthropoda; class Insecta; order Hymenoptera; family Cephidae; genus Pachycephus; species Pachycephus smyrnensis. The sequence goes on from JARQST010000574.1 coordinate 645, forward strand.
CACATGCAAACACGATTGTTCAGCTCGAACACACCAATTGAAGTCAGCCCGTCTATTTGATTTTTATGGCAAAGCCAACTTCAGTTGGTACATTTTTCAGCTGAACTGTCTGGTATCTATATGGCATATATTTATCAATATACAACTATATATTTTGGTATATGCCTTAGTACCTTTATCATGCTCTATATCCTAGAGTTTATCCCTCATTTTTCGTTAGTCCGTTGCCCGATCGCGCACAATTCGTAAATATAATTTAATCCGTTATAATCCGTCCCAAGGTTAAAACCCAACCCGTAACGTTCTCCCAGTTACTAGGCAGTGGCCGTTATATTCCATAAAAGTTAGCAGCACTTTTATAACGCTGAAAATCCCCAGGCTTCATAAGGGGCAATATTTTCCACTATGACCCTTGCCATACGCGAACCCTGCGCTAACGCGCATTACACTTGTGTACACAGTGCAAATTGTGCACTGCGCTTTCGCAAGCGTCGCGCAGAATCAGGCGGAATATGAATGCAGGGGGTTACTGTCCTGCTGGGAGTTAATCTGGACGTCCTGCTTTGTGTCATAACCCACGGAGTAGCTATCACACCGCGGGTGACTAGTGACGTTGTTGCGAAACGCATTTACGTATTAACGTTATCGCGTAAATGGTTTACAGCTGAGGTACTTTACAATGCATTAACTTAATTCTGTAACTTGATGTTGTATAAGCAAAATAGGTACAGCAGTTATTTTACTGTTTAGACGTTATCCTAGGAAAATTGAAGAAAAATAATAAACGAAAGGAATCAAAAGGTGCCAATTACTTGTATATTTATATACGTAACGAAGTCAACGCTGTTTTGTAATATCGATTAATTGTAAGGGTCAATTTTTTTTTAATTCGTTCTCGATTTTATCATCTGACTCTAGAGTGTGATTACTTTTTCACTTGACTTTTGAATTTCGCCAAAGTGCAGTTGCAATTGCACGGATCAGTGCAATGTACTCGTGAGACTTCGTGGCTGATTAAAGGGTTGGGCTTGCAATATAGCAGATAGTTGGATGAATATTGAAGTCGTAATAACGAAAAAGCTCCAATTGCAGAAGTTGGTAAATATGAATGCTCAGAGAAGCTTGTATGCAAAAATGTTTTTCGCAATATAACCTATATATGAAACTTATGAACTGTACTACAGAAAGTTTTGTCTTATCGTTATCGTCAAGTGAGCACTCGCCATTAGTCACGAGATGAATGCATTACGAAAGGAGATTTTAGCTTCTGAGCTTGCTCGAAGGAAAGAAGTCGGGGGCGGTACGAGAAGCGATCTCTCATTTTTCGCAGTTTCATGAAAAACGAGGTATATCACGGACAATAGTCCCATCGGGATTTTTCTTTAATGGCGGGGTCTCTTTGAAACTGCTTTAAAGCTGCGACAGGTCGAATAGAAAAGCGTGGACAAAGATTCTTCTCAATACTGTAAAAACAACTGGTTTGCTTTTTCCCTCTCTAGCTTTAGATTGCACAAAAATTGACTGATTTTCAAAAAATAAATTACAAACATTGCAATCTATATTATTTGTTTTATATAATAGTTTTGTTATAGATTTATATTCATCACTATACAGAGTTGTTCAGGAGTATTGCACCAACTGAATTTAGCCCGTCTATTAGATTTCTATGGCAGAACAGCCTTCAGGTAATGCGATGCTCCTGGATGAACTCTGTCTGTCTAGTAATCATTAGCTATAATGTTACTGAAGCTTACACTCATTTTTACGAGGGCAAAGCTATGCTTTTAAAGGATAAACATTCTAGAGGATGAAAAGAAATCCGAACATGAGCTTCTCTAATTCCTGGAACAACCCTAGGGAATATATATCATTATATAGATAGCTACTGCAAAAGAACTAGGGGCGCCACAGCTTCTCATGGACCAGTCGTATTTTATTGAGCAGTTAAAATCCAAGAAAATTTGTTACGCTTTCTTTTAGGTAACTTGACGAATGCTCTAAAAGTTTCCCTCTCTCTCTCTCGCTATCATTCTCTCTTGTCACCCCTAGTATTAAAAAAAGTGCTCTTCCTAATCATTACAGTGAATTCAATTGCCAAAAAATCTTGCAAAAGAGTCTAAGATGAACCATCAACCTCGTAATACTTGTACCTGTAGTTTCAAAGGAACTTGTCAGATCATTGCTCTCTAAAAATGAATCGGCGAAAAATCACTAAACGACAGTCGATATTCACATACACCACAGTTTATACCACTAATAAGCCAAAAATGAATAATTGTGCAGTGATTTTCGGAGTCGCTAAACTGATCGGTGAAATTTTCATTAATTTCAATTTAGAGAGTGGTTATAAAGATTTTTTTAACGTTTTCTCATGCCACCTGTATTGTTCTACCTAGTATATTCGTGTACCTAGTACATTCTTATATACCTATATATCCAAACCCACCCTAGAAGGACACACGTGTGTGCAGACGCACAAGCCAGCTTAGACCCCTTAAGTCTTGCCCGACCTAAGCTCGCGCGTCAGCGTAAACCACTCAAGCGTGTCAACTTTTCCCAGGGTGAAAGTTCCAACGTGAATCTTGGGAAAGCCGCACAGTGTCGCCCCGTAGCGCGTCCCGGGTGAAAGGTCGACGGGTATAAATAAAATATAACCAAAAACCTCCGAGACTCCCGACCAATTCCTTCGATCCACTTTTTTTTTACCAAAAACTAAGATAACACAAAGAATAGATTATAGATAATAAATATACCTATAACTATTGAATCCGGACAGTTGCTCTACGTGATAGCCATGAAGTACAGCAGAGCGATACAAACTTTACGGTAACAAGCAATGGCTACCCTTACCTTATAACGTGTATCTGGATAAGAGCTTGGAAGCTTCTAATGAAGAGGATCGATGTACCCAATGCCACTTCGTATCTCGGTGGCCTTTTGCAACTTAGTGGAAAGGAACTCGACTTGGAAGAGAGGCTAATCAATTGTCAGAGTGTCGTCGACGACACGTGGGGGGGGGGGGGGGGGGGGGGTCGCTCGTTAGCATCCACGTTCGAACTTCTCGAAGAATTTCCGAGTTCGGAAGCTCGAACGGGGGTGTGACGGGTTGGCGGGGGTATGAAAGAGTAGATAGCTGGAAATTTTCGGAGACCTGTCGATGGCGACTAATAACCTCACTTGGTAAAAGAAAAATACTGAATAAAAAAAAGCCCCTAGAAAAACCGCAAGCGAAATCGATATTCCTCTCGAACGAAACGAGGAATCGCGTTGTATCTGATAAAGTGGGAACGTTTCCGGAGCTTGGGTTCGTTTTTTTCTTTTTCCTTCCCCTTTTTTTCACGAGTACCCACGTATTAAGATCTCTATCAATTTTGGCACGCAGTCTTAGCATCCACGCGCGCCGTTTTACCGTGAATCGCGATACTTCGTCACTTCCTGCGTAACCAAAATTGCTTCCGGATCCAACGGCTGTAAGTTCCATTATCCGCGAGAAAGCTTGGTCCGTTCCGTATCGTCGTCTATGAATGGAGTACAAACGGGTGGAATGGCCGCCAGCGAGGCGCGCAAAACGGAAGCGTAGCCTCATACGATTGCGGAGGACAGGACTTTGGATTTCCTGGACTCTCGTGAAATAAAACCAAAGTGCTACAGAGACACAAAAAAAACGAAAGAATCGAGAAAGAGCGAGAGAGGTAGACATAGGCCAAAAGAGAGAAAAACAAAGTCGAGACCCTGCGCTAAGGTAACCTCATTTATTAGCGATGCTTGCCGTTAGAAAATGAGGGTCGCGTTACCTGCGTTGGAGGGCGCGTCAATTTGTACGTAAAAATGAGCCGACCTCCAGGTGGAGGGCGGCAATCATGGAGCCAGCGAGCAGGTCAAACTGACGTCCAATAAAAAGACATGAGAGTTTGGAAAAGGAAAATAAAAAAAAGAAATATCGGAATTGGTATACCCTATATGCAAACAAGAGATTCCAAAGCGATCGATTTCTGGTCGCGCTAGGAGCCGCCATTGCACTGCCGAATGTTCCGACATTGACAAATGCATCCCTCTGCGAAACGCAGGGAGATTCGGCAATGTCCATGTCCGCCATATCGTTATCCGCTCGTAAACTACGTATACACGTAGCTAAATCGATTCTTTTACTTCCCTTTTTTTCATTTTTCTTCATTTTTGTCTGTCTGTTCCATTGTACCTTCTCTTTTTTCTGTTCATTTTCCATCAGCGAATAATTTCATTTGCAGACCTTCTCAATGACATGAAAGTTCGGTCTGGCACGTATATACTATATAGTACATGCATCGTACGACCGGTATGCCGATTAATGTTTCTATCTTTTCTGAACCGCGTGGCACGAGGGTGAGAAACGCCGGTTCATAAAATATCCAGAAGATCGACGCAGGATTGAGGATGGCTCGAGCTCTTGCTCCGGTGCCCGGAAGGGCCATTTACAAATTTATGACTTTCTCCTCCTCTCTCCTTTTCTCTTCGTCACTCACCATGGTCGGTTTTACCATACAGAACCCGCCATTGCAGAATTAGCGTAAATCACGGTAGCAACCCCCTCGACTGTACCCCGACTCCTACTGGCATCCGCCAGGAAGCATCCAACGGTCGCGCCATCTCTACCGCCAAGTTACCAGTACAGCATGAGCTTTTTCCAACGTTTCGCCATTGTCTTACCTATCATGAATAATTCATCATCGATATATCAAGATGCGACTGTTACGGGGACGTCCGGAACGCGACAGAAGGTGGAGATAAAGGTGGTGGGTGGGGGGCGTGAAATAAAAAGCACCAGAATGCGTGAAGAACGATATATAGAAGGAAATAAAAAAAAATAACGAGATCCAACGCTGGCGAAGACTAGACGCTCTTAAGGAGCCAATGTTTTATTGACAATAAACAGCACCATTTTTCTCCCATTATATTACCAAGAAACTCGAAGAAAATCTTGAATGCCCGCAACTCGTCGTGCCAGTTCGATTAACTTTGTGGGCTTTTCATTACGGGGAATGGGTACTTTGAAATTATTTGCCAAGACAATAATTCTCGTCTCACGGTACACAGTAATAATTGAAAATTCAAAAGTAAATACATTGTAGTATTAACTGTGAACAATGAGGATCTTACGCCGTCTTAAGTATCTTACATCCATTTTCGTCGTCTCAATCTATATATATCGCGTTGAAGAAAATATTACTTCCTATCCTCAGAGTACTCAGGACCGTTATGCACTTACTCCGTAGAAGATTCGCTATGCGAACGATGCTTCAAGAGGACAGCTGCAGAGAGTGAGTCACGTGCTATCCACGACAAAAATCTACCGGGGGAACCTTAATCAGACTGTATGGCAAGACCGAGGTCTGCCAAGTAAAAATAAAAAAGAAAAAAAGGAATCTTAATCGAATGAAATCATCTTCTCAAAAGTTTCGAGGAATAGAAAGCCCGTCTGCAATGTTGTAGTGAGTCTCGAGGAGGCTGAGGTTATCTTTTGAAGCAAAAGAGAAATGTCTGTGGATGAATAGCCAGATAGGCAGAGATACCTGTGGATAGTTGAAGAGTCCTGGAGAAAGTAGGTATAGGAAAGTAAGAGGCGGACAAAAAAACAAAGGAGTAATGCAGGTCCACTGTGCAAGTGGATATACGTATATGTAGACAAATAAATAGATAAGTATATAGGTAGGTATAGGTACCCCCGGAAGTACGCGAAAGTAAAAATAAACGCAACTTCAAGACGGAAAATTTGAAAGAGCCAATTTTATCATCCCACGAGAAAAAGTGGAAGGGGCTGTGAAGCTGGATGAGTTGGGTAGTAGTTGAGAGTGAGACAGCTGAAGAGAGAGATAGAGAAAAGCATGGTGTATAGTGAGAGGAGTTGGTGAAGTTGCTGAGAGGATGACTCTAAGGTCAAGTACACTTGGAAATTCGGGAAATGGAAATTCACGTTCTCGTGGAATACTTTTATTTAAAATCCAGTTCAATTTAATTGCCGGAGCAGTAGTACAGCATGGGAGCAGGAAATATCGTAATCGCCAAACGCAGCGACCACAAAGTCGATGTCAATTGAAAGGCAATTTCTCAAGCCTTACACACCTGCGTCTTTCAATCTAAATGAACGCACCTTTTAAAAATGTATAGCACGTAAAAAAAATCATATACAGTTTGTATACAAATTGTATAGAAATATATACATTCTATATACAATACATTTTGTGTACATATTTGTGAAAATAGCAGTATTCATACTTATTAATAAAATAGTAAATGACAACTGGTAACAGTTTAACATTTATTGAACGCAACATTATTAATAGTTTATTATCAATAGTTTCTCAAGGATTAAAAAGACTCCAGGATTACCAACCTAACGTCTATTCAGTTCAATACTTTGAGAAGCTTCAAGACAGATCCCATTACCGGCAACAACTTCCTGGTATTATATTAAGAAACGAGAAAACCGACAGCTTCTACAGAAAGCAATAATTTCCCTTTCTGTCATTAGTTCGCCAGATGATAACAGTGACGGATATGACGTCACTGAGTTAACAGTCCTTGATAAACTTTTCAAGCAGCACGGAATCTCGTGACACAATAGCGAACCGGTTGACCTTTTTAGCGTGACTGTACATACATCCAAAAGTGTCAGAAGGTCGTGAGCAGCTCGATGACTCGAATGGAACCTCGTGGAAAATGTCAGCGCCTCCTTTGCCCTTTTACCAAACAAGACGGCGCTTAACTTTTGAATAAATCGCTTAACTCTCGTAAAAAAAATAAAGAAGGGAGAAAGAAAGTTTGTTATTACAGACTAATAATTAGGTAGTACACTGCTCGACCACCAAGGCTAATTTAGAGCTCGATCAAGTCGACTTCATCCTAGCGAGAGTTATATGCGAGTATTACGGAGAAAATTGCTGAACCTTTGTACAAAGCATAGCAAGAGATAAAAGCGTAAATGAAGTACAACAGGGATACCAAGTACTAAGATAAAATGAATAAAGTCAGTACCCTCCCGCTGTGCTGTAGATATAATAAACTAAGGTAACATATCTTTAGTTAATGCCTGCTAAATTCTTTTAAATACAGTATCATAACAAGGATTTAAATATATTAATACAAGCTGTATATCTATGTTTTTTGAGAATAAATCTAATGTGTTAAATTAGCAAGCTGATACCTACTGCGCCATAGGTTGGTCAAAAGTTAATCCGTTAGTGCGTTTACGACGTAACGCGCTGCGCCGGCTCCAGATATTGACTTTCCTTCTGGGGAAGGGTGGTAGAGATGACTGCGAGAGCGAAATGAGGGTAGAGAGGATGAAAGAGTAAGCGAGTCAAAGAAAGATCCAAAGGGAGAGGGAGAGAGTGAGAGAACAGTGGAAGGAATGGTATGGAGAATTAGACAGAAAGTAGAGAAAAGGGGGTGAGCTGGAAGGATGGTGGACCTGGAATGACAATAAAAACTTTCACTCCTGTTACGCTAGAACCAACAAACTTTTTACTACTTAAAAATCCATCTATCTTTTACATAGCGCGCAAGAGTGACCCGTCCGAGGAGGGATCCCCGACGTCCAAGGGCATTATCAAATCATTTGTCTCCATCAAAGTGGCTTTTTTTTTGACGATATGTTAGGCATTGAACTTGTCGCGCCTTTACCTCATGCACTCCCCATAATGCCGACTGTCGATACTAACGATAAGATAGGTATTTACAGTTTCAAAAGTTTCTGTAGTATAGATGACCGATATTTGATCAAATCCCCCATAAAAATAAGACCACATAACCATTTAATGCACAAACAAACCATAAAACGTGTTAAGTTTAGAAATAAAAAATAAAAAATATTGATTAGTGATTAATTAAAAATACCTATAAAAATTTCAATTCGACACAGTATATATAGGACTGTCCATAAAAATTCTTAATCGAACCCAGTCTCTATCAAAGTACAATACCCATTACACTCGACAAGTTTGAAGATCACTTGGGGCAGCAGCCATTGGCTCTTGGCAGTACTCAAGGGATGAAGTACTAACCGAAGTATAATTAGCTCGCCAACCATCCCGGAAGATAGGAAAGTAAACCGTCATCGCCTCTGGGGATAGAATTGGTATTCGATCGATAATCTAATGAGATTTATCCTCCCCCATTGGTTCCGATTTGTAACTAGCGACAGAGTGGCTTAAGTATATCGGATCTTAGTATATTTCGTCGAGGTCCAAGACATCCAGTGTGTATATCCTCTTGAGTGAAGAAATGAATAATTAAGATTGAAGATAAGAACAAGAGGAGAAAAAAGAATAACGTAAGGAGCGATAAAATGAAACAGTAAACGTGTATTTTAATGCCCAACCACTTACCCTTAACACAACACTCGTGCTTATCTCAACGTCAGTCGATAAGCGGCCACTTGAGATTTACATAATAAAGGCTCGAACGCCAATCTGTCGATGAGAGCCGATCAGCTGACAGAAGAGTTCACGGCACGAGCCAGTTAATGCTCCAAGATTATAAACTGATTGCTTTTCATGATCACGTGACATTATCCTATAAAATCTTTATTTGCAGACTGTTGTTTGCCTATTTTTATTAGTTGTCTGCTCAGTGTCCGAATGTATTACGAGTACTTGAGCAATAGTTGTAATTGACACTGCAGAGTCGTAAATAAAGTGGCGCCACCTGGTTGTGTGACGCTGGAAATAAATGGCGCCAAAATCGAACGAGACGTGCGGAGTTCATTCGTAAAATGAAATTCGGGTAGTATGTAAGGGTGAAAGGTGAAAGTAAGCGTTGCATAATGCATCGCTCCCAGGGGGCTGTTTTATGGCACGCAAAATGGACGTGTAAATCACACGCGTGATATTAAGAACCTTATCCGGGACGAAAACGGATAGGTCAAAGATTAGATGTATCGAAGACGGCTATAGGTATTTACTGTGATTAATATCAGTGGGAGTGTAGCGACGTTTTTCTTTCTATATACTTTTACTTGAAGATATTTCTTATTACAACGTTGAAAACGGGACCCTTACTTTTGCATACATGACCTTAACACTTTGCTTTGAAACGGATGATGATACAATTTATTTTTGAATTGCTTATCAAAGATCGTTAGTGATCTATTTTTCCACTCTCTAATTAATCACAGCCATCAGGATCAAACACGAATACTAGATTACTTACCATCTTGATGCGAAGACGTTAAACAGGAAAAAAAGCGATACAAGTATTGCATGACTTGCCTAATGTACCCTTTGAGCTCTAGTGTCTCTTTTTCTCAACAAGGTCGCTCATAATAGTCTAATGCTCAAGGGAGAATAAATGTAGGGAGAGAATCTGAAAAAAGGGTAAAAGTCAGAATAAAAAAAGACTAAAGTAAAACAGTATAAATCTCACGAATTCGCATCCTGCGCATTTACATGTCGCGCGACGCGCGTTGTGGGCCCGTAGGAAAAACATGTTTTCATAGAAACGTCAGTGGGAGACTCGTTCGATTCTCAACGGAGTACAAAAAAGACTCTCGGCATAAATCTCCATGCCTATACGCGCAATCCAATACCTACGACCATTTCGTGCGTTGGTTCTGATACAAAAAAACGTGTGTATATATATATAAGGGAAAAAAAATGAAAAATGCAATTCATCTCAGTTTTTCAAACATCCAACACTGACGCATCCCTCGACAGACTTTACTACTATTGTTATTACTACCACCATTGCTATCATTACCGCTCAACTGTATGAGCCTAGAGAAAACTTGCGTCACACGTTCCATGGAAGTATCGTAAAATCGCATAAATCTATCATCTACGTACGTCTAATATATCATAGAAAGTATAGTTCATAAAAATAGCCCATCGTGCAAGTCGCTCGAGGTACCTACCTGCTGCCAATAAAAACTAGCTATTACCTACCTACCTGTCTACCTACCTACCTACACTTTTGCCAACGTTACACGATACATCCACCATTTTCCTCCTGCTCGATATACGTATGTGCAGAATGGCGGCCACAAAAGGATAACGAACGTCCAATTTCCCAAGCGTTCGAAAAACCGCACTTTGCCACATAGCGCCAATCACGTATCTCCCACTGCGGAAGCGAATTTATCAGTAAAATTGAATGCGACACAAGAAATATACAATATGGTTGCACATTCCTAAAACATGTGTATGGTCTAGATGATATGAACGTATGTGTGTGTGTGCATATATATACACAAAATCGTTTGTATATATAGTCAAAGACGCGGAGACGCCTGGCGTCGTCGAACGAAAGTGCAAGCGTCTTAGTTTTAATCGCATCGAATTTCCCAGTCGGAACTGGTTTCGACATTCGCCACGAAGGGTGAACTACTATCCGGTAGAGGGTTAAAGGCGAATGGTCAGATTTATCGCCGGTAATAAATTCGAAGTCTACTACACATCGGAGCAATGTGAATGTGAAAAAAAATGTCCCTTCTTTCGATTGCAGAACCGGCGGCGGTAGTATGCTGGGCGACGTCAACATCTCGGCGATCCTCGACTCCTTCTCCGTCAGTTACGATAAAAGAGTAAGGCCGAACTACGGAGGTGAGTAACCAGCTTCACTTTTATTCCACTTTGTGCAAAGAACGATTGCAGCGACATCTTCGCGGTATCCTATATAGAACTGTGTGCCGCAATTTTGGTTACGAGTACGTACGTGTAATGTTGTTTTTCTAATGAACTCGAAATTTGCAAAATTATTTTCAAAGTCTGCATTATCGAATAATAATTGTCTTAAGGATATCGCAACAAGTCGCTGTAATCGTTGTGTCGTTATATTATGCACTCGCCTTTATGCCAGATAATGGCCTTAAAAAAAAAGATTCCACACCCTATCCAAAAACGGGTTTCATATTTTGAAACGGATAACGGAAATCCCCTTAAGTAATGGGATCATGTTTCATATTATATGACGGATTTCGATTTGTGCACCGAGAATATCTATTATCCTGGATATCGTTCGTTATGGATAGTCCAAATATATTCTGAAATCCGTCAAACCGTTCAATGATCTTCCTGGCGTATTTTTGATGGACGACTTGTTTACATGCGACCTATAATTCCGAGACAAATTAGATCTGTAAAATGTGCAGAAATTTCTTCGATCCATCGTTATATATTGATACGTACCAATGGCTAAATCCAACGGATTATATGTGCACCTTCAATGGACTGGTAATATCATTGGACGGACATTTATTCTTAAAAAAAAAATAAAACCTTTCTTTTATTCAAGCGAAACAATTAACCTATAATGATAAGAGACCGAACTATATAGTGCTGAGACATTATAAACTGTGGTGATGTAAAAGTATACATAGTTTATTATTCTAGTCCAGGACTAATTATGTACCTGTTGAACTTGTACCATTTCACTTCGAATGAATTAGCAAACGCTTGGCTTTGCGGTATCGGAACGCGTAGAAAATTCGTGAAGGATAAGGAATGATGGAGGGGATGACCAAAGCCCATTTGAAAGGAAAGTTAAACTGGCCGAAGTACTAACTCGCTCGCGAAACAAAATCGATTATCACAATGGAGCTCAAAGAAGTGGTGAAAGTGAAAAGCTACCTTCTCGAGGGACGAAGGGAGGGAATGGAATATTTTTTTCATTATGAACTCTCTATACGGAAAAAGGGAAATTACTGGCAGTTGAGAATTTGAAATTTTGTGAAACCTGATAAAAATGGTGAAAATCTCCATTTCCTGATTTGACGAGTTACGAATTCTCCGAATTGCAAATGTTGAACGATCGTTCGAAAATCCGTGACTCCTCGTACTCCATAACTTTTTTGAGAACAATGGAACAATTTAATTGATTTTGAACAAACGTGGCATGAGTATCTACTCGGGAAATTCAAACATTCAACTTTTAGTGTAGATATCCTGTGAATGTTTACAATCGTTTGTGATTTGTTTGAAAAAACTCCATCCTGGTATTGGACAGTCTATATACATATATATATATATATATATATAGGCAGTGCTCTTCGTGAAGACAGACAGCATTTAACTCTTCGTCACGGACAATATAGAAAAATATTTCAAACAATGGAGAGCGACTGGGTACCTTTACAAAGAGCAATATACCTAGTGCAGACACCCCAAGCACTTGGCAGTTGGTAGCGCTGAAGTGTGGTAAGAGAAAAAAAGTTCATTTAAACAAGAAAGTGCACAGAAGATTTTGAAAAGCTGGAACAAAATAAATTCACGTGGCGAAATTAAATATCTAGTATCGCTAGGATATACTTGGCATCGATATATTCTCAAGGGATACCAACGGTACACGCTTTAAAACCCATAATATCGCGATGCTTTGAAGGTCCACCGTTTCAACCCTGAGAAGCGTACCTCCCTTTCAGGATGAATCGATTGTCAGGACAAAGCGTAGGCGGATCCTGGCAGCAGTACCAGCACCGATAGCAGGAATGCCAACCGCGAGATCTTCAGGAGACTTTTATGGAACTTCGTCCAGGATAGAGAGTAGAGTAATCTGTACCGAGAAGCTCATAAATTTCCTCAAGTCCAACAACGAAGATACCTTTATCACCTATTAGTAAATTGCAGCAGTGCGGAAAAGAGGTCGAGAGAGACAAAGATTTTTCTCGAAATGAAACGACGTAATAAATTGACAACCATATTCTTCTACAAAAATAAAAAAAGGGAAAGAATAGGAATAAATTGAATTGGGAAATATCACGATTGAACATCAATATTCTCATTTTACAATTTATCGAACCTCAGTGTAAGCGTAGAGAAAGTGAACGTTTGGCTACGCAATTTTACCAGGGATAGAGGGGGTGACCTTTGCGCAACTGGCCTATGCTACGATGGGCCATGATACTCTGAACCCTGTCAGAAAAGGTTCAGCCGCAAGCATAAAGGTCAGCCATGTTGGTGGATGAGAATGATTCCTATTAAGAGTGCGTGGCTACGTAGGTGGTGTAGGGGGGTTAAGGAAGATTGAGAAGAAGAAAATTGACCCTCGCTTGGAGACGTAAGAGTGCAAGGTCGAGGGATGAGATATAAGGGGTGAGAAATGCTCGTAAGAGACTCTACGGGGTGGTGGCTGAATATTAGCTAAATCCTAAGACGAGCATTCAGACTTTTGCTAGTTACATGTACATAAGTACCAACGTAGGTACATCTTTGTGGTGACGAGTAGTTTGGTATATTCTACTTTCCCTTTTTTTTGTTCGGCTTTCTCTTTATTCTACCAATTACTCTTTAGTGCGTGTGCAACGTTAAGATACAGATGCTTTCATCCAGGCTGTCTGCGGGCAAGTCAAATTTTCGGGACACCTCGGGCAGGGCGGGGCTGAGTTCGGTAAAACTCGGATCGATGTTGGGACGCTCGTTGCCACGGGTTACCGTTAACAGCATCCCTGGTCCTGGTTCAACCCTACGAGCGTCCCGACGCTGGTTTGACTCCCGCGCTGTACGGCGACGCAACGCGTCGCGGCGCACCGTTTTCCCGCGAGGCACGAATCCCAAATCCTTCCACGGAACGCACCTTCAATACCAAATACAGTGGCGAAGCGGCCTTCGCACCCTTACGGACCCTGGGTCGCTTCCTTTTCTCTACCCTTAGCTACACAGCGCCTTATCCCTACGACGTACGTCCTACGCCTTTCGCCCTACAAAATTACCCTGATCTCAGCCCCTTATACCTATAGCCGCTGTCGTCCTCGCGACACACCGGGTTACGGTGTATGCATCTTCCTTGGTATCACGCAATATTCCAGTCACGATCTCAGGAAGAGAGATGACTGCGAAAACTTTTCCACCCTTGGTACACTCCATGCCTATATACCCGTGCTCACACTCCTTCACTCGCCACCCTCAGCGTCGTCTCTCGTTCTTCAAACCCTGTGACCTCACTCTACACGTCTTCCTTTTGTCTTCCTGAAAAATATCCCGACACGTGTTTCGGAACAGTTTGCTCCGAAGACCATCGAGCTTAAACCTGGACTCGGAAAATTTTACCCGCTTCTCTTCTCACCTGAATGCATCATCCCCTAGCATTTGTACAGAAAAGCGAACTCTGCTTATCATCATACCCATACAGTTGGATATGAAGCAATATAAATTCCAAGCTCGTCAATTATCAGATATACTAATAAAAATGATCCAGTCACTTAACAGTCTTGCCGATTGAAAAAAAAAATTGTTTATATACCAATACTTAAAAAATTGAAAAATGAATCCAATAAAGCCACACCCCTCCATACCTTTACGAGAGTGCTGAAAATTTCAAGATTTCTTTGCATACACAGCAAATATATCACGTATACGAATTTTATATAAATAATCGTAAATCCTCCCATGCTTAATTTATCATCAAGCTGCAAGAGATGAAAATTCAACAACCGGAAGTCGCCCGGAAACAATGAAGACTCGCGTGCAGTCAGACGCCTTACCAGAATTTCCACATCGAGTGCAACGAGGTGCGCCTAAATTACTTGGCTATTTTTAATACAGAGTATACACGTTAATACCCCAAAAATCTGTAACCGTCCCTGAGTATCATTCTCCTTTAATAATACACCTGGCGCCACATTGCGTCCACCAAACGAAGTACCTATGGTATACACATAACCTTAGAAATATCCTGCGCGCAGAGACATTCTGCGTATGTAGTACGTACTATATACAAATCCTCCGTGTATACACTGTACCTATAACACGTGCACATACTATAGCTTGTTAATCCAGGGAGTGGCTGAATAGCGACAGCCAACCCTGATTGCCGTCTTATTCCAAGGTTCCCGAGGTAACGCGACTTTGAATGGGTTGCAGAGTGGATGCCTGCTGCGTCGGATTACCAGGATTTCATTTGATTTACAGAGATAGGACAAGAGCGTCATTGAATTATATTGCTACATTTCCTAGACTCAAAGAAGAGCCAGCGGACTCGACTCGTCAAAATGGAATCAGGAAGTTCCACTCAGTACTCGCTTCCGTTACCATGGATAAGCCAAGACGCTTTATCAACTATTTGATATCCCTGGCATCTGTACCCAATACCAAAAGATTGTACGCCAAGCAGAATTTTATTAGAATGGAAAATAGAATTTCATCGTACAATTTTTTCGACAATTTTCAAAGCATTGACCACACCACGGTACCGGATGGTGGATATTAATAAAGTTCAGCCGATTGTCGTTACACGTGTAACCACTATCTTGAGCGTACATGAACGTCCTTTCAATTGAAAATCTCAAGGTCCCAGTTGGAGCAGCTCGTCTCTGGATTAAAGTCTGGGAATACACCAGGAAACGGAAATAGAGATATATCGTGCTGGCATCGTGCAACACCGTTAACAGAATGTGCTTTATGGGACAACTTTATTGTATGCGCGCACGTAGAAAGCGTCGCGACGCCCGCGTTGATCGAGACAATGGGAACCTAAGCATTTGGACGATGTCGTTTAATGGGCCATTTAACGTTTACGGCTAGTGGGACCAGGACGCAAGGAAAGAGGACGAAGATACTTGCAGTAGCAGCCGGACGTGTCCACGTGGGTATCAGCCTTATCTACTGTAATTGAGACAGGGTATCACGAGACACATGAAATTCTGTATTTCCATACTGGAAGTGATATTGGCTTGGAAAAGCTAAATAAAAAATAGCCACCTACAATCACCAAGCTATTCCCGTAAATCATTATTTGGACTGGACCCGTAGTATTTTCAAATATTTTCAAAACTAACGATACGAACCTCCATTATCTTTGAAGATGGATGATAACATTGATAGGGTGTATAGGGCGCTATTATATCGCCAGCGGGAACCAAACGAAATGCAGACAGTTACGTATTCCGGATCGAACTCGGCGAAATACCAAATGCGGGGAATAGCGAGTTGGCATAACGCCATAACGCAAATGACCACTGAAATACTGCCGCCATTATTGGCCGGGGCGTGATTGATACGAATACATTTCGCGTTTACACTGACCCCGGCGTCATCTGGGACTCCATCCCTGCCAGCCCGTCCTAACCTGTCAATCCGAGGTGGGCTTCTCTGTGATTCCTGACGACATCGACACGTCGGATACGAATATAATTTACGGACTAAAATTCCGACTAGCACCAAGGGAGTACTTGGTACCAATATAGTAAAACATCGTTATAGCAACACTTAGAGAAACTCATCTACATAATCCTTTCGTTTATTCACCTTAATACTTATATTCATTATCCAACCGACTTTCAGCGCCTTATATATTTCCTCCGATGCATCAATTGATCAAGTACGACAATTAATTATCGCCAAGAGTACTTCGCACCTTGTACGTATTTTCTGTATGAATATGAAGACCGATACATGTCTCAGCACTAAATAACGGTATCTGGCTAGAGTAGTACAATATTTGCCTATAGTGCGTGTCTAGAACGTAAAGTTTAATTACTTGACTTTTTTAACCACTTTCAGCAGTCCATCCAACGTAGCCAATTCCCCCCACTAACCCTAACCCCATTACACCTGAAAAAAAGAAAGAAAAAATATATATCCATGATATCCACCCCCCTCGCCCCCACAAAAATAGTCTTTCTTCTTGCCTCTCGGCCCACTCGGCCGACTCAGTGTACTAACCTTCATTTCAGGTCCTCCTGTCGAGGTGGGCGTCACCATGTACGTCTTGAGCATCAGCTCGCTATCCGAAGTCAAAATGGTACTATATAGGTCTTATCAGTCATTCCGCTGAATCAGTAATCATTCCGATCGTTAACCCTTACCCAAGCAACCATTTAGCGCCCATTAACGATTGCCGCTAATCTTCACACACTTATTCTTTAGACGATAATATATATCTACGGGCTACTTTCTTAATGACCTATGGAACGCTTGTTAATACAAAGTCATTAGTCATGCAATCGCACCTGATAACTGTCGTAGAATTTTATACTGCGGCATCGTGATTCTACAGGTATGAGACTACTGAGAAAATTTTTTTACTGAAAATTCGTTCCAAATTTCCTGCAATTTTCTTATAGTGCACTTGCATTCATTTTTAGACGCTGATAATTACACCTCGGTTAACGCAGAACCTAGAAAGGCTTTCACGTTCAGGAATATTCGCCCCTAGGGATACGTTCCATGGGAGCTATCACTAATTGGATGGGAGACGAACCTTCTGGTATAAAATTGGTTCCTCATCTAATCTTCTCCATCCCATATGCTCTAATTCGATAAACACTTTTTTGACAGAACCTCTCGACGTTTATTGATACCCTCGAGTGTTTGATTAATAGGAGTATGATTATTCTTGAATTATATAACAATTTCAAATGAATTCCGTTTTATCAGCAGAATATACAAAAATATGCAATTTATAAAAATTCAATTGTTACATGAAACATGTGCAATAAATAAATGACTCATGAACGAGCATTCCACGTGTCATACGAAGTAGCCCGTGGACCATGTTACTTGCGACTTCGTGATGCAAAAAAAAATTAAACAATCTGCCAGCCGTCTTACACACTTTTTCTCGTACAAGCGCAGTCTGTGATTGATCGAAGGAGCGAAGAATCCTCGGCCAAAATATTTCAGATTGGATTCAGAAAGATACAAGTCAAACATAAGAATAAACAATAAAAACAGTTACATACGTACAGAAGAGAAACAAAAAAAAAGGTAATTTAAAGTAAAATAAAGAGAAAACAAAACAAATTTTATCTAAACGACTACACAGAATTGGCAATCGCAGTCGTAATTGAGCTCGGATATTTCCACTTCGCAATCACAGAGTCCGCCACGATTGAGCCCCGCATGACGAATTAATTAATTCTGTAAAGAGATTATGATCTATATTCTCCGAATCCGAAATCACACGGCACAAAAGTAGCTGGATTACGTGTGTCCTACCTGAGGCCCCTTCACACTGACCTCGGCTCATCTCGAAAGGTTGTTCTGTTTTTGTGGTGCGTCCTTTAGTGCGTTAGAGGGTGTGTGGTTAGCCACCGCATGCAATTTACTAATAAACTATATATATCATATTCGCTAACATATATATACCTATATAAATCGTAACCACGGGCATTACACGCACATTATATATATGTATATCCTGTACATATATAAGCATCGTGACAAACAATTATCAATCCTTCTCGACGCGTCATCTCGATCCTCGATCGATCCTTATTGATCAGGATGGAGACTTATCGAAACACGAATGACACGTTCCACCCTGTACAGTTTTACATACCGTTCTTCTCTCTTTATCACGAGTATAAATTCTGTCGCAAAATGGCCGCGGTCGTAGACCCACATGAACGTGGTTGTCACGACCGGAATCACATGCGTATACGTCATATATGGTACTTTTTAGTATATACGAACGCGTAAACCGGAAAGACAATGTTGTGGTTTTTTATCTACAGTTACGTAAGAGTAAAATCGAAGAATATGACGTATGAGTAATACTATACATACGGATTTGTACGTTTGCATACTCGGGGTGACGCAAAAAAAAATATCGCATCGATATTCGTTATTTATAATGCGCATGTGGTTTTTGTAGGACTAAAGTCTGTTGGGCTGATTAGCGACCTAGTTTCTTTATCTCACAATACCAAATACATTATTGTTATACATATACCGTACATCCCGTTAGACGCTAGCTGCTATGCCGCGGCTGCTGAGATGAGCTGCCCGCTGCCATCACTGATAATCTTTTTTTATTTCAACGCCCGTAATCGCGTCCTGATCTACCTCCAGTAACGGCGTCGATACGTAAAGCGCCATTATCATTTGAAAATTATCAATAATCCTCCCGCGACCGTCGACCACGACCCTCGCAATATGTACAGCAAGAGCAATGAAAACGATGCACTGTGCGTGGGGAAGGTAAACGATCTTTAAGCGGTTGGATAAAAAAAATGATAACTGCGCGATGGAGAGAAAAAACATACCCAGACGAGAAATCAAACCCAATGAAAGTGAAGTAGCGGATACTTAAGAACTTGAACGAATAGTCAGAAACGAAGGGAAGATAAGATAATAAGAGACGGAAGTTAAGACGGCTTTTTAAATGACAAACGAACAAGAGACTATGAGGAGTGAGGTATAGATATATCGTGCGAGTCTAGATAGTTGCTGTTTACAGCTTTCTAAAAACGAGACCCGCAAATACAAAATTTCAATAGTCCTAAGATACAAACCTCACAATGATAACGTGACTCTTATCGCAAATGTGGATTTTTCTAGCTTGGAAAGCAACGAGGCCGACGAGTCCTGTTGATTTGGTTCCGTGCAGGGTGTGAGCTCTCTTCGACAAAACGTGAGACTTTGCCTCTGGCCAATGTCCATATAAAGTACGTACGGGACGAGGAGAGTCCGAATAATAATAAAAATGAAATGGATTCTTTTCGTTCCTCGCGCGGTACCACAATTATTCAATAGCCTCGAAGGAAGCTTTCCATGAGAATACCGAAAACAGTGGGAACGATGAGGAACATCGTGCTCTGAGGGGCAGAGGCAAAGATGACCTCAGTTAAGTGGAAAATTATTGGAGATCAGAACGACCAAGGCGATTGGTTTTGTTGATTGCAGGTCCGCCCGTGGAGGTCGGCGTCACCATGTATGTCCTCAGCATCAGCTCCGTGTCCGAAGTGTTGATGGTACAGTGCCTTATTCATAAAATTCACATCCACACACTCTTGTCTGATCTATGACCCAAGAACCTACTTCAGACCCCAATTTTTCTTTCTCTTACAAAATCTTAATCGTTTTTACCCTACGTCGAAAAAAAAACCTTCTGTAACCCTTCCTCAAGAGGTACGTAGCGTATAAGATACATCTGTTGATCTTATCCAATCATGTGATATCTCCCTATTATTCTTCTGGGAGCCGTTATCTGTCTTATTCAAGAAAGATGAAGTTTCCTGGAAAAAAGTCTTAAGATTTTACAAAATTAAATAAAAGTAATATTCTCGTTTCTGAGGGTAAAGTCGATTTTTATCGGACTCGTTTGTTACCATGAATCCTCCTTGTCCGGCAGCTAGCAATTCTCTTGAAATTTAGTGTGATCCCTCTTCTTGGAGTTCACATTTAGCCCGTTGTGACGATCCCTGGGCACATCATCGGATGGCCCATCAACTCATTCAACCGCGCCCCGTCAATCGACCTCACCCTCTAGTTCCGTCTGGTAGAAGATGCTCCTTTCTCTTTCTACGTCTATCTTTACTTCACTTTTTAAGCTGTCTCTGTCCCACTCTCACTCTCTTAGACATTCTCAGACAGCCTTTTATTTCCCACCCTTCAACCTCTCTCGGGTACCCTATCGTTTACTGAGGCCCTCCTTATCCGCCACCGCGTAACCAAGTAACTTCGTTTCGCGTCGAAAATTGACAATTAATTAATAACCGTACTAATTTCGAGAGCCAAATTCTACCAGGCTGCCAGTAACTGTAATCTCCTCCAGGCAGTCCTCTTAATAAATTGCAGGTCGTTCATTCTGCCAGGACGCTTTAAGAATCTGTACCAGGTCCACCTGCTTCACGGTATCTTGGCTTCCGTTCGATATCCTTCTAAAGTGCGTAGTTATCCCTTGCTTCCGATTCCTAGAGAACGACCTTAAAGTATCCATGATTTTAGTCAACTCCTGTTACATGATATTGCCAATCCGCAATCTCTTCTTTTTCTCGGTATTTTGCTTCGCCTCTTTTTTCCTCCGTCAATCCCCCGGCGTCGATAAATAAGGAAATACGATTTGAGAAACGGCTTCTTGCCAGTTCCTCCATACCAGGATACTCCTCCATCACGTATCCGCCAGGATTTTACCATCCCTCTTTCTGCTTAGCGATTCTACGATGGATTCGCTTTATTTCCACGTGATCTCTATTGTCCCACTTGGGAGAAGAAAATAACGCTCGTACCTCTCCTGAACGAAATGTCCCGTCTTACCAACCTGTGCCAATTGTACTTCATCTTACCAAAAGCAGGAATCCCATCACAGAGTCTTGATCCCATGGACTATCCAGTTGGTCAGTCACATATATCCACATCCAGTTTGTCGTCTGTGATCGTGCATTTGGTATACTTTCACACGTCTGTTGCGGTATCGAGTCATCTTCTCCATGTCCTAGATCTTATCCTTCGTGACCCTCGACTTGAGGAGCAGGTCGCATCTATCGTATCAAAGAATAAGACAAAGATATCGTGTTCAATGCGTCATTCACCCGACACCATTCCTATACAGTATTGGTCATCCATATTGGAATTCTGTTTTTCTCCCATTTACACAGAAATGTTCAGAATAGTCAGGACAATCGGTAATTTAGCTGCGACCTGCTCGCAGTAAGGTACCACGATATATATCTTCGTGTATGTTGGCAGAATAAAAATACACTGGCGGCCTACTAACTATGTTTTTAGCTCGTCACAGCTGTTTGGTTGGCTGAACTGTTACAAGGGAACCTTGCTACGTTCCGCAGTCTTCGCAAGATCTTGTCTACTCATTATGATTGACTCGTTTGACAATTGCGATGTTCTGTTGCATGGCCCAACCCGCGGAGTTCGTACCGTGGCATTCGGGAAGTAATCGGCAAAAATCGGCATTTGATCTATATTTCTTTTTATACGCGTTTACACTTGTAAAATTAACGCTCAATGCGGCGCGTTATTTTTTCTAGATCCTTTATCACTCTGACCCTCTTCTATCTGTTTTGCAAAAATTTCATCAAAATCGTTAAATCGATCCTCCCTATAATCGACGAATTAACGTAGAACCGATTGTAATCCGTCGCGTAATCCTCGCACGGACAATTCAATAGCCGCGGCCATTGTTCGATCGTTACGTGTTGCCGAGCGTTTACGAGCCTCAACGTTTTTTTCTTGTTTGACACTATACCGAGCAACATACGATCAAATTTCACGTCGTAAAATACCTTCGTCGATACGCATTTAAATATGACATATGATTTGATATGATTTTCGGTGAAAATTTTTAACACGTCTATTAAGTGCCGAAAAAAATTCAGGGGAATAATAAATAACACGAAGAAGTAACTCGATAAATTTTCTTATGTATATTTAAAACGTATATAGAGTATGGAAGCTTTTGAAAATGGATCCGGTGTAATTTCTCACCTCGAAGAAATTTCATCCTCTCGTTTAGGTTTCATTGCCTACGGTATCATGCAAGCACCAAAAATCATGGCGAGGTGCTTTGCGCTTCAACGAAGGCCAAATTGAAAGAAAACAGTAAAAGGGCAAGAGCTATACGCGAACTATACTTAATATTTATACCTAGCACAGGTCACGGGACGAGCTCCGCAGGCCACGAGAGATATAAATATATACCATGATACATATTCATTCTTTTAACATTTAAGATAGCATAATATTGTGTATTATTATATATATATATTCCTGTAGTAATCGACTATCGTTCCGGTTTGTACATTCAGATTCAAGAACGCGCACGCGTGTAACGCAAAAAATTGTCATATGAAATTTTTGAAAATTCATACGAAAACACCAAAAAACATTCATCGAGGACTTTGGGATGCATCTCAAGAAGCAAAAAATTTTATTCGTACAAAGCAAGCAAAATTAAAAATTGCAATAAATAATTATTAGAGTCTTTCATAATTGGCATGCGAGAACTTATGACTCAAACAAGCCTTGGCAAATTTTTTTATAGTAAGTTTGTTGTAACAAAAATATATTTATCCCTATATGGGTTGTGTGTAGTATCTACGAGCACGTATGAACCTCTTATCAAATTTATTGGAGCTGAATGTACGAGACTGGACCCCAGGTGTTGAGCCCTGTGCGGAAACCAAATCAAGTCGACACTGTCACCTGGGACGTGACTCGCGATTTACCCTCATCTTCACACCTCTTCGATCGGTCCCAATTCCCAATTTCCCGGGATCCCGTGTACGTAAAACACGTGTATCTCCTTCGCGTTCAAAACCCCGTGCATATCCACGGCCAACAAAACAAATAAATTTCTTCGAAACTATATTCGCTAGTCTCTCTCTCTCTCTCTCTTTCCGTTACAGTATAATAATACAGCGAAGTCCCTCTTATTTTCGCGACAAGATCAAGTATCTTCCATGAAACAATCAACAAATGCTTACTACACGAATTGAGAGAATTCGCGAAATATTCATCATGAAGACGCCCCCATTCGCCTTGAGCGTCGCGTTGCGTGAGAGGCGTACCTACTCATTGAGAAGAATTGACAGGATACGGATAAAAAAAGTATTAATAATAACACGCAAAGTAACGTATATAAGAAATAATAGAGGCATCTAACGACGTGACTGTTATATATAATAATAATAACAATGAAGAACTTTGTATCAGCAGATAAATAAATGTAATGTACGAGCTTGAGTTTCGAGTGAAGCCCGCGCAGATGGCGGGAGTAGCGGCGTCGATCTCGCCAGCCACTGACGAAGGATACGAAAAAGCCATGATGTGGTGCGCGGTGAAGAATTTGCGCGAAGAAAATGGGTTCAGAAACGTATTACCAGCAATTCGTCATTATTCGATGATACATATAGAGATAATCACGCATGTAGACGTACATATAAAAAAAAATACTTAACGCATCCAACAATGGCTGTAAGGCCGTAGACAGGTATTAGGGTGGTTGTGGATAGATCCGGGTGGTTATATCGAACTCTAGAAACAGCCCTTGAAAAGGCAAATGCGCAATGTCAAAGTGCGCGACGACGGGTCGTTTGTTGGTCGTGGATCGCGTGCGAGAACCCAGAGCGATTTCGAGAAAAAAAAAAGAGACAAAATGCGTGAAACCAAATATATACGTATATACATATACATTATACATATATACATATATATATATTACATACCAATATATAATACGCATAGTAAAACACGGGACCTCCGAGGATATCTAATCGTAAAAACTCGGTGCAACGGAAAAAAAAATTAATAAACAAAACAGAAAAATCTCTATTTACCATCTCTTTCCGTCTTTCTCGCACGAGTTTGCGAGAGGTCCATGTCAATTCTCTAAACCATTGTCAGTGTGTGCAGTGCCGCTTCTGGTCGCTGCTGCGTCATCTGTGTGCTGCTTTATTATTGCGAGTGACGCGACTGCGACGCGTTGCCTGCGTCCTGCATTCGGAACACGTCTTTGGCTTTCTTGGTTCGCGCATGCGCAGATCGCCGTTTCTAAAAGCATCAGCGTCGAGCTATCCTAAACATATTTCCACGTATATTCTGTACGTACGTTGTACGTATCACGCAGGATATTCCGTTGAAACAGGATAAAATAATAATTCGCAGGAGAAATGGCAATGGGCGCCGCTTGCGGACCACGGGAGATCCCACGAATCCAAACGTGTTTCGCGACTCGTTAGGCATTCCACTTCGTCTGCTGTTTTGTACATATATATATTTATATATATACTATATATATATATACATATTCATGATGTCGTTGTAAGCTCTAATTGCCTGTTCGCTTCTGTGCCTGAATCGCTTGCCTGTAAACGCTTCGAGCATGCTTGCATATTCTCTATGCATATTAAATCTATATATATATTATATAACATATACATATGTCTCACGTATCCTTTCACGATCGCCGTTATCGTAACGCAAATTAATTTCATAGCGAGAAACTATCGATCATACGCAAATTCAAGGTTCATAACTATATGCGAGTATTGTAAATTTACATATTTCTTTTTTAGGAATTTTCAGATAAGAATATTGGGCATTTATCTTCGTTATCCAAACTTTTGCTATCGTGCTTTAAAAACGTTATTCGTAAGTCAAAATGTGTATAATGACTAATGCAAGAAAATATATTCGCGTGATAGTTATATTTAGACAATCGTTTGACAATGTCTGCAAATTATTGGTATTCATTTCGGGAATCTTTCGAGTCCTTGAACTCGCTGGTAGCACGTGCGTGTCCCTAGTACAACAGGACACGGGATAATCAATAGCGACGGTCACCCAGTGATATTTGAGAAGATATGCCTGCTGTGACGTAACGTATACGTATTGAGTACATGAGGTGTGATAAACGCATAATGATAGCTAAAAGGAAAATGGTAGGCATATACATCAAGTGCGAGGTGGAAAGCCAAGGTGGTGTATAATTTCTATAAGGCTTTTTTTTCGACTCAATGAATTTGGCTTTTCCGAAAAAGAAAAACGATACCACTCGATGACCCGTATCCATATCAACAGGCAATAGGAGAAAACGTGGATATATTTATTTTCTTTCTTTATTCTCTCTCGCCATTCTTCTCGTGGGATATGGATATTATTTTTAGTACACATATTCCACATGTCACTTTCTGTATTTACTTGAGTTCCTCCCCTCCTTTGTTTCCCTATGGACTCGCTTTCTTACAAATCCATCCCTTTCACTCGGTCTCTTCAGTAAATGTGAGAAACGCTTCGAAATTTTCGCACAGACCTGCGCCAACCCCCTTTGGCCTCTTTGCGTATTTATAAAGCGTTAGTTACGCAAGTTGCGTCGGCGCGTTTCTTCCGTGCCCTTTTGCATCCCGCCGGGTACGAAGCCTGTGTGTGTTTCAATATCTCCCTATCTTCTGGTTCAAAGAATGGAGAATGAAAAAGAAAGTGCTATACTCTCGTGGCATTTCTTTTTTCCACTTTTTCACTCTTTTAGATCAACCTCTTTCTCGACACTGCTTCTTTCTCTCTTGCTTTTTCTTTCTTCAGAAAGGAAATACAGCTGATCGTCCGTTCTGCCGTTTTCCACGTGAGAAGACATAGAATACTGAAAACCAGCAGGTGAATGTCTCGTTTTCTCTCTCATACTCTTTATCTATCCAGGGCATAAATAAAAAGCTATTCTCTCTCTTTCTTTCTACCTTTCCTGCGCTAGAAAATTAGTCTCTAGCTTACAGATCGGTAAACCCGATGAACTAGTTAAGTTCGAGAGGAGTCCATTACGTAAAAGCGGAAATTTGAACCGACGTATCATCTCAGCTCTACCAACTGTGAGAGAACCTAGTAAACCCATCGATTCACGGATTTCGCATTGTTTAGCCAAACGATTGGAAACGGATCCCAGATTGGTATCCTGGCTTCTACCGTGATTATAGCACCCTGTGAATAAATAGGTAGACAATCCCTTTCTATTATACCTTGAAGTTCAAAATTTTATTTGAATACGTACTATTCTTTCTTAAAACCTATAACGGCTATTATTCCTACTATAAATATATCGAGTCTAATCATTGTAATAATTATTTAAAGAAAAAACCGGCGATTAGAATAGGCACCGTTTCCATGGAAACAGTCGTCGACATTTAATACCATATTTAAATGTCCCAGAATTTCTGTCCACGCCCAGGACTCCGGTTTATTCAATGATGATTCACAGAGTGGAAAAAAACTGAATAATTTTCCAGTAGCAATGCGCGAGCCCTATGTTAATAGTCCGTTAGCGTACTTCAAGGCTTTAGGGTGTCAGCCATAAGACATGGCAGGGCCGCAGTGCGCCTGGAGTGTCGCCAAACGGGCCACCGGCAGCAAACCAGATCATGGAACCAGCATCCAAAACCAGCCGACAACATTCGGCCAAAAGTTATCGCGTGGCTATGCTCGGGCAATCGTTTTATTCTACGAGAAGGACATTCGGAGTCGCTTACTACCAAAAATATACCTTTGGTTCGTCCCTGCGGGATCTCAACAGCGACGATTTTAAAAAGGGTGGAAAGAGAAAACCGATTACTTGCAGCGAAGTTGACGCCATCTTCGTCTCGCCCATCTTTCTCACTTTTTATCTTTCACCAACCGGAAGGTACTCTCTTTGAACGTGCACTGGACTTTTCCGAGGCTTTTATTTTCAGACGCCAGTTGAGTGCAAGTCCTTCCTGTCCAAGAATGTCCTTTAGAGAATCCTCGCGTCTGGTATTGCTGGCGATGGAAAAATTCTCAATGGAGAGAAAACCAATGGCCACTGTGCTTTTCGAAAATATCGCTGAGACCAGACAATGCTGTCCAATAATCATTTAAGACTTCGAGGACATACCTTCGATTTCAAAATTAAATTTATTTTATGGCATTTATATATCACAGGCTAGCTGTAAGTCATTCCGAAGATTGTCTGGACAATTTTTACTCCCTATATACCGCACACATGAGATTCTCTATCAACCAATGAAAGGGACTCGAATCTCCGGCCGTAGGAAAGCAACGAATGGCCAAGTCATGTTACAGTTACCTACTGAAACGTAATTCATGACGTAACATTTATACGGAGCGTGACTGGATTGCCAATTCTAATGATACTTTACTAGATATAGTATGTGTATCTACTTGGTATCATCTTCCGGATTTATCAAGTACCTCGACTCTATATATATATATATATATATATATCTTGGTATTAAGTAAAAGTGGGTTGTTTACTGTGAAAGGGTCGGAAGAGGTATGTATAGTGTATCGAATGAACTTCCTGTTTGACTAAATATTCCTGAACTCGACTTCCGGGCAGTGGCTACTTTGCCGCAAGTTATTCGCGTTCGAGAGCCACCGGATATTTTAGTTTCCGGCGAAGCCGCCTGGGCAAACATCGATTAACACGAGAAGGTTTAGTCCATCAAATGATTAAAGTTAATTAATATTGGCTTGATTCACTTTCCGGGAATGCAACATCGTGACATGAAATTAGAATAGATTGTAAATTTGATTATTCCTATCAGACTCATACCATATCTACTTGGACTATACTATACTATAATATGTATAGTGTACTATTCTCGTCCTTTGAAGGATCGCTTTTGTTCTCAGTGAGAAAAGTAATTTCATTTCTGCCTTTCCAGAGTATTGAAGTGGTGCTGATTTAAAAAAAAAACCAGGTTGCACCCCGTGCACGAGGGGTTGGATAGGATTCTTTTTCAAGGAATAAGAAAAAACTTCATCATCCTCTTAGCTAACGTTACGCTATACGTACCTATCCTCAGCTACGTACAGTTCAGCTGACCTATTAGAGACAGCCGACCCAGAAAGAATTTCCAAGAACAAATTTCATTCGAAGTCAAAGACTTTCAAGAACAGTTCTCTTGAGTAAATGGCGACTCTACTTCACCCTGGATTATAGGGGAGGTTTGAGAATGGAATGATTTTTTACTACTTCTGCGAGCAAGTACTGCTCTCGATATATATATATATATATATATTCAATGAGGGTTTATTATATAACCCTTTCTTAAAATTTTCGACGGATTTTGATTAATCATCATTGGTAACGTACAACCCTCCTTACACTATTTAAATTTACGTTTCGCAATAAAACACGAAATAGAAGGTTAGATTTAACTCGGCATGTCTGAACATAAATTACAAGCCCAGTTACCGATCATCGTATTGCGTGTCGCTGGAACATTGTTGCTGATACGAACGAGATATTAAAACTCAATAGTTGCCCATAGTATCCACTAACAATTCTGCAATAACGTTAAATGCAACAGATCCTCCAAAATTAAAGATCAATAGGATAATAAAATTTCCTTTAGACAATTCCAAGGAGAATACCGTCCGTATAGCTACTGGGTCGATCCAAATTTGATTCTGTCTCAACAAAGCTCCGTTTCTACCTTACAAAATAATTGAAAAAAAAAACACGAAAATAAAAAGAAATATTATCTTGCTACCAGCGTAACAAATTTCAGAACCATATTTTCTCTTGTTCCAAGAAAAATCGCTCCTTACACAAATAGACATTTGTATCTCGAAAGTGACGCTCGCTTTATAAAATGACTGGATGACTCGACTGATTCAAGTTGAAAAATGAAATGCAAAACGGTACAATATTCCAGCTCTAGCCTCAGGCAGTTCGTGGGGATGAGCTTAAAGTTTTAACCGCGCCAAGTCGTCGTCATTTCTATGGAAATAGTTAAGAAGGAAATGCTTCAAGCGAAAGTCGGATTCTCCTTTCAAGATAGAATCGACAAGAGGTATCATACTTGTCAACACGTATATTATTCAAATAAATTCAACCTACTATTATATCTCTCCATCAAAGTCAGATAAAGATCACATTTTTTTACTTTTTCATTAAAAACATCCAATTTGTTCGCCACTTGCGGCGACCTTCGTCTTTAATTTACATTCAATTAATTTACATCGATAATTGACACAAGTACCAACCTACGTACGTATATACGTACTCCACGATGGATACATTCTCTAATTTACATTCAATTAATTTACATCGATAATTGACACAAGTACCAACCTACGTACGTATATACGTACTCCACGGTGGATACATGCACAAGATATTGAATATAGGCCAACGAGACTGATGTAGATCCGTTCTGCAGATTTAGCTCGAATGGCAATTTACTGACGTAGATAGTGGATTTAAGTAAACCCTTTCGAGAAAAATTATTGGTCAGACGTGTCCGTCAGACCAATACAGTAAGTACTTCGTGTAAGTTTGTTACCAGATAGGTGCACCACGCAATGAGCAAATATTACATTTTACTAGGACGCAGTAGAAATGTCGATACTTCATAGATAGTCAGACATTAACTTTCAGTTGGACATACATATATATATAAACATATATAATTTGTATTCACAAGAGAAAAATGTAACCAGGTGCATAAGGTGCACCTACAAATTTTTCTGGTGCAATAAATGCATTCTCTTTCTCTTCTTCTATTTATTCATAGCGTATAAAAGATAGTATTTTCCGCGATAATGTAACTATGAGAAAAACCGCAATCTTGGAACTGTAAATTGTCGGAAAGTATGCGGTGAGACATCGAAAGTTGAAATGCACGGCAACTCGTGCATGAGTGTATATACTACGGATACATGGGGTGTGCATGAGTCATTTAATGCATGCTGCATGAATATCTAGTAAAATTACCCCACTAGAAACAATCATCCCTTAATACCCTTTCGTGCACACTGACCCTTCGATCCTTGATATATTTCCTTTACAATATCATCCATGCGCCTCGAGCTACTATTCGTATAAAATTTTTTTTAAACAATCATCTGACTAATATTATTAATAATTTATTGTTATATTTTGAGTCTTTAATGGAAACACAGCTGCATCCAGTGATTATATTAAATTCTAATATTCTCTATTGAGTACACCAACAACTTTCATCGGAAGTATACAGTAGTTTGTTTCGTGCAATAAATACCCTGTGAAATTGTTACTAGGAAATTCTTTGAAAAAAAATTACTAGTTCCTGTAAACAGCGAGTGCATTCGTTCCCAAGACATTAGGAAGCTAACGAAACGACTAGCGGAGTAAAGATCGGCTTTAAAACTATCCGAAGCAGCGATAAAGCTGCTCATAAAAATTAGTATCGGGTCGGTTAAAGCGTTCGAGATCGTTCAGGTCAACGGGCGTTACTTTGCCTTATAGAGGTCAAGTAGGAAGGAACTACTCGTAGATTCAGCACAGGGGCTCTGCCCATGAAGAAACTGATTTAACGCGGGAACGCTAACTCTTTTCATTACTTCGCTAAAAAGGTGCACGCGGCCACCGACCGGTAAGTTCACCCGTTAGCTGGGATAGGGAGGTTCAGTAACTACTACCCAGGTCACGTGAGTATCCTGACTATCGTTCCACCGGCATACCCGATAATGGTGAACGGCTGCCAACCCGGAACGATGCCTGGAATACCATATATATATATATATATATATATCTGCCCACGGTAAATATACTGTACCCATAACGTAGACGGTCGGTACCGTACAGGAGCATCTAAAAAGGTCCCCAGGTCAATGGGATAATTCGATTTATGTATATTTTTTATATGCCTCTTTTGATATTTTTGCTATTTCAAGTTTGTACGTTGCCAATAAAGGTACGAGTGTTTTTGTTGAAAATACTGTTAAAACTCGTTCACCTGATAGTGCCGAAATGCAGCAGGAATTTAGTTTTTTTTTATAGTTTAGAGAGGTAAATCGAATTTCTGAACGATTGCGAATTTGTTTGAACTCGTTGAGCGTTGGGCATTTTGTTTTTCCGGAAATTTTTTTCTATTTTCTATAGTCGAATTCGTACACTCTGAGGTATTACGGTTCGAGTTCAAATTGAATTAAACAAATTTATGGTTTGCGGATGCAGTTTTTTTATTGCAACGTTTTTCAGAGCTGGAGAAGCGATTGAATTTTCAATAACGAAAGGAGCGGTATGCTTACTTATGATCCAGAATTCAAAAGTATGTTTATGGTGAATTAATTGGTGTATATTCATGATTGACTGTTGATACAGTTCCGATGAAATTCAAATGACGACGTTATGCAATAAACAAAGATCATTTGTATAAAGTTGTCTGATAATTTTTTTTAATGGAACAAATGAAATAAATGCGATGCACTGGATGCACTTTCCCTAAAGTACAATCAAAATATTAAACATTCCACAATTACAAGAGACACTATAATCAGATACAAATTAATTTAATAATAAACACAAGGGCCAATTTTACGTTGTAACCTCATTTATTTAATTTCTTATCAACCATTTACATTTCACATATATTCGTAGAATCCATACCATTACCCCGTGCCAATTTCATACAACTTGTTTTCGCAGAGGCGACGGCATTCCGCATTTGATTCTTATCGTTCGTTTTGAAAAAGCTTCTCGACGTATATCTACTATCGTTTAAAGAATTCATACGACAATTCCCTATCGCATCACTAATACGAATGACCGTCAAGTGGTTGCCTTAAATCCTTATACTCAATGAAATTCTATTACCAATAATAAATCCTGTATTCTCAATGAATGAATGAAGCTATCACTAAACGAACGGAAGAATCTTCGAAAATTCATAATGCCAAATAAAGTACATATACGTACATACTATTATATATATCCGTATACTATATCCTAAAGAATAAGGCTGTTTTGTACCATTTCGAAATACCTACAACCAATCGCTGAATGACTACAAGTAGAAAAAAGAAAAAGAAATGGCAACCACTTGGCAATTGATTTCGCTCTATCGAGTCCCGTCCCTTCCGGCGAAAATCGACGTTGGAAGAATCGAAGGTAATCTCGCGTGACGATAAAACCGGACTGCGGAGAAGAAAGCGTCCTTTACTCACGATCCATCCACTCTCTCTTTAGTTTAGTACATCCTCCATACGTTCTGGAAAAAAGCGTGAGAGACCGCAGTCCGGAAGCAGCCCGCCCTCATAAAATTCTTCCAACGTTTTTCGCTACAAAATATAATGATATATTAATAACAAATTTCTGTGTCGCCCCCTATCAGGACTTTACGCTGGATTTTTACTTCCGGCAATTCTGGACGGATCCACGGCTCGCGTTCAAGCAACGACAGGGTGTGGAGACGCTCAGCGTCGGTTCGGAATTCATAAAAAATATCTGGGTGCCGGATACGTTCTTCGTGAACGAGAAACAGTCATACTTTCACATCGCCACCACCAGCAACGAGTTCATCCGCATCCACCATTCAGGCAGTATCACACGTAGCATACGGTAAGTACAGTACAGCGAACAGTGACAATAATTTTAATAATTCTGTAACGTGTCTACCGAAAACAACTCACCAAGTCTATAATAACTAGGAACAAACGGTCACTCCCAGGACGTGTCTCCTACCTGCGTCCCTAAAGTATCGTTCAGACGCCACATTGGCCATAGACACATGTCATGTAGGTTAGAGTTCCACAGTCAATGAGTTCATCCCCACGATATTATCACGTCTCACCGGTGTTGTTACTCTCTCCTGACTCTCTTTCTCTTCCATCTTGAATATATCAACACTCTCTACTATCCCTTATGCCCTTTTCCAAGTCCTCCAGAGTCTTCCCGTATTAACGCTCCAGCTATATTCAGAAGTCATGCATATCTAACTTATACGCTGACTGATAGGCACTCTGGTTCCTAGCTACGCCCGCTGTATGGCGCTGCGTGTACTTGGAGACTACAGGCGTTATGCGGCCTGTCTGCTGTGTATATAGGTATATATAGGGAAATATATATATATATATATATATAGCGTCCATTGTGCAATGAGTCTAGTGCTCCCGTACCGTCCTAGCGTTCTATACCTAGGGTATATTGCAAACTACCGTACTCTCGGGCTACTACTACCCTTAACCATAACGTATCGCTCAAGAAAGGAGCGTCCATCCTTGCTAATATCGCGAAATACTCTGAGTGCGGCTATGGCTCTAACTATAACATTACTGTTGGATTTCAGTAGCTAGGGAGAAAAGGCTAAGGATAAGTTCGGTGAAAGCCACACAAGGGCCCCATGTTACGCTAAGTGCAGATAAAACAAAGGGATTAGACTCGTGCCTTTAAATATTAATATTATCAACATTCCGTGGAGGATATGTATTGGATAATATATATAGAATAGGGTATACGTGTATCTTTCCATAGAACGCGATTATATCCCGTTCCTTTGGTTATCGCGATTTATTCCACCGTTGAGAATAACCAAGACCGGTATTCCACCCTCAATGCCTCCTTAAATATCTCTGATAATTCCGTAATGGCCTACAACCAAATACCACTACCCGCCGTTCTAGCATATTCACGATGTCGAAGCAACTAACCAGCCAGGACAGCCAGTCCGTAGAGGCCGACGATAATTTAATGTACGATCGCCGACAGGGGCTAGGGGAGGGGAGAGGTGACCACAGTAGTGGGGTAAAAGTTAGGTTAGAAATCGGCAGAGTGAAAGAAGCAAATGGAAAGAGAAACGTCGGTTGCGTGCGACGTTCTCGTTACCAGCGCCGCGGCGACTGCAGCCCATTCCACCTTCAGGCATTTTATTCTCTTTTCTTTTTCATTCCTTTTTTTTAATACCGATATCACCGCTTGTTACCAAAACTCTATCGTGCCAACCTCTTACTACACTCTTCACCCGAAGATCATGCTCATCTCGCAATTGTCATTAATAAAATGTGTATGGCGTCTATTGTCAGTACAGTCATGGACCTGGTCCACAAGATTGTACAGGGATCTGATGAATGCTTCGGGGAGTCGTACGATTCACATGTAACCGACGTTTCCGGCTCCACTTTCGCTTTCTTCGCCAGGTCAAATCTCGACGGACTGTCGAGAAATCATCTCGGAGATTTTCCTTCCTACAACGCAATTCATCAAAATCTCGATTCCGTCGTCTCCTTTTACCCGCCATCTCCTTCCACCTACGTCTTCTCTACATCCATATACTCCTCCAGCATCCTCATCCATTCAGACATCCTCCTATCACTGCCGGCTAACCCTTGCCCAGATGATGGATGTTGTGTGTTCTCGCATCATCTGTGATAAAGCCCGTCGACCGATTCTACGTTAACTATGCATGCCGCACTATTCTACCGGGTTCAGACCAGATAACGTTACTGGATGAATTCGTTTCTTCGTCTCTACGAGAATATTATGAGGCCATTGTGCTCAACGTGGATGTTGGAAGATAATAGAAATACCTGTGATTGATTTTCGGTGTTTCAGAGAAGAATTCGACGAAGCGAAAGGGGGAAGGGGGGCTTCGAAAATCATTAAATAATTTTCAATGTTATCAAACCATTTAAAAGGCTTTATTAAATTTTTAAAGGCATTATCATGCCCTAACTACCATATATATACACTATACTATCCTTAAAAAGAGAATGTTCCGTGGACATGTGAAAAAAGCACTGATAAATTCTTTCAGTAGGGAACGTTTCAGTACTGGTAAAAGATTCTCTTCCTCTACTACGTATTACGTTTGAATGCGGCTGAAATTCGCAACGCGGTACGTTATTTCACCGCGTTATTATAGCGAGTCAACAGGCCGATTTTAATTACTGCCGACCGAAGACAACGAGGCTGCAGCTGGATAACGCTGACGCTTTATTTTTCTTGCACTTCAACCCCATGATCCGGGAACACTGAACTTTATTCCCATTCACGACGAGTTGAAATCGAAGTCATCCCCTCTTGTGTTAGCTTCAATTCTATTCTCTCTTTTTCACTTTTCTCTCTTCTACTATACCACTTCGTTGCTACTTCCGCTCTCTCGCCCCCTACTTGTCCTCCCTTTTGCTTCCAGTCTACGTGAAAACATTTGAGTGGAATCAACGAACTGAGTTGATGGGTAAGAGGGGTTGGAAACTACGTCAGAGTCTCGACCAAGCACTAACTGATATTTAGCGACAAAGCGGAAGCGGCGCAAATCGGTTGATTGGACCGTTCTCAGCCTCCTGTTTATTACTGATTTCAGAACCAGGTAAAAGCACCGGTGTAAATAATAAACTGGAATCAGAGCTATCAACTATTTGTCTTCAATCTTTAGACTGGCCCTCTGGATATAATAATAAAAGTTATATATCCGAAGTATATTTCAAATATATTTTGAAATATATCTTTTTTTATATTTTGAATGTATATTATCTTCATGGGGGGACGTTTTAAGGATTAATAGCGAAATAGTACAGAGATAGGATTTCAAAGTACAAAAGATCCTATTTGCTTTCTCAATTGAGATTTTGTTCAAGTTTCTTATTATTCTATATATATATTTAGGGTTATGGTGCGAATGGAGGAACTTTACTAAACGACAGTAGAAACTTATGTGACTGAAATACAAAAATTGGTAATAATAGAATAATCTTGACTTGGATGGATGATTAATGTGATTAACTATCACAAGGAAAGTACCCGAGGTGGCCCCCCTCCGATTTCGATGAAACTTTGTAGGTGAGAAGAATGCTTCGAGGCATGAACTATGCGCACAAAATTAGGGGCCCGTTTTCGGTTCAAGGGGATCAAATATCCCTATATAGGTGCAAGACGACTTTGCTATTAGACCGATTAGCGCGGAAGCTATGCGAAATACAAAAAATGTTTCATACGGAAGTTGCATATTTTCGAACGTACTTTCAGATGACGTGATCAAAAATTTATTAGCATTGTTTCTTAACTAGATAATTACCCTCACCATGCTTATTTTTGGGAATTCGAGCATCTTTGTAATGACTTAAAATGTGCAGAATCGCATTCCAAATCGAAATATGCATAATAAAACATCTTTTTACATCGCTTTTCGATGAAAGTGGTGGGAAATTCGCCATACTGTACACAACCAATTGGACCACATACCAATATATTCCGAATGCATGATAAAAGGAAAGCTGGTCTCATTTGTTCGTATCTGCGGACGATTATGGATAGTATGGAATATGAAATTATAATAGCATGAGGGGGACAACACGCGCCACAAGAGATAAAAATAATCTTCAGGCTGATACATATATTGTTGTTACATGTTGTGAACTTCGTTTCTCGTACGATGTGAAATTTCTGTCAAGGTGATATTTTCCATCTTAAAAAATAAGTCATCACGTTGTAACATCAACATAGATTATATTATATTACAATATCATACCAAAATAAATTAATTGTATTACGTTTTACGTATACATTTAATTCCCATGACTTTGCTGCAAGTCCCCACACTACTTTCAGCGAAAAGCGATGTAAAAAGATGTTTTATCATACATATTTGGATTTGGAATGCGATTCTGCACATTTTAAGTTCTTACAAAGATGCTCGAATTCCCAAAAATAGACATGATGGGGGTAATTATCTAGTTAAGAAACAATGCTAATAAATTTTTTGTCACGTCTTCTGAAAGTACGTTCGAAAATATGCAACTTCCGTATGAAACATTTTTTTGTATTTCGCATAGCTTCTGCGGTAATCGGTCTGATAGAAAAGTCGTCTTGCACCTATATAGGGATATTTGATCCCCTAGAACCGAAAACGAGCCGCTAATTTTGTGCGCATAGTTCATGCCTCGAAGCACTCTTCTCACCTACAAAGTTTCATCGAAATCGAAGGGGGGCCACCTCGGGTACTTTCCTTGTCAGAGGAATTGCTAACCGACGAACCAGTACGCCGAATTTTTACGAATTTAATTATTCCTTTTGTATTGACTTGTTGATCGTCCAATGTGTTTAGATCTCTTGAATATTTGACAATAAGGTAATAATAGACAAGAGAAACAAAACATCAAAAGCAAGATAAAGTTTGAATGGTCTTCCAATATGTACTTCCGTAAAAATTTGCCCTTCAAATAATTTATCTGACTCTCATCTACGTTTTGGAATTTGATTAAGCATTTTTCCATATTTTTCATATTTTCGCCAAAAATTCTGTATTGAATATTCAAATATTTCTGTGCATTCAACCAAGCGGTATGTATAATGCACTTTGATAAGATAAACTAACGTTTTTGTTATTTTGAAAAATATGTGTATACTTCATTGTTACAACTTGATTACATTGAATTCAGAATGTATACAGCTTGATTATTACGAAAATATACAGCTATCGATCCGTTCGGTAATGAATAAGCCGCAAAGTTGTTTTTCGCAGTTTTCATCAGGGTATATATTCAACCTTTGAACCTTCAATGCATACTGCATCCAACCCTCGTTAAATACTGGACATCATATGCATTAAGCAAGATTAAATTATATTCGGATACTCGTGATACTACAAGCACGTATACCCACCCATACGTATATCCTTCATTAACAACTCCCCCTAATTTATTTACCTTCGAGTATTTTATCGTTAAATCACGCTCACACGATCGATCGCCATTTTATGGAACAGAAATTTGCGAGTCTAAAAATTCCACGCATCACTGCCAGTGATACACGATTATTCCTATGCTTAAATATATATCCAGTATTTGAGAATTTTTTTAAATTTCAGTATATACTATTTATATCCCAATATATATATATAATATATACCATATAATAATATATCTTCTCATCGTTTGTTTCAGCTTAACCATCACGGCATCCTGTCCAATGAATTTGCAATACTTTCCAATGGATCGACAGCTCTGCCATATTGAGATCGAGAGCTGTAAGTAACACACTGAATTTCCGAACGAGACATGCAATTCTTACTACGTGAAAGTTTTCACGAACTTACCACACGAAACTATATCAAGTCATATGTCGATACGTATGAAGGAACCTATATCAATAAAAAATGAGTTTTCAAAGGGCAGTCATCGTCGCATACTAAATGTCATTGGTCGCTTTCAAATAAAGAGTTAAGCTTCGAGAATATTTATCGATCGATTTCAGATTGATCGAGCACAATTACTACCGGTATGCGTGGAGTAACGAGATCCGCTCAGTTCGCACTAGGTATTACCTAGTGCACAGGCGGCACCCTGTAATTCGAACAATTCCGATTTATCGAAGATCGATACCGTACACAGTTTACCCTCCATTAAAGCTCATTTATCTCGTCGGCAATAAAACAGTCTGCCTGCGGTAATCTCTCAAATTATTGGCGTACATGTTGTGTGCTGCAGCCCGCGCCGGAGGAAATTATTGAATTAAGCGTAAGCCGTACGGACGAGTGAACGAGATCTAACCAAAATACTGTTTCAGTTTACCTGGTTGCGGTACGTACACTGTAGCCGATTAGCATCGTAGGTCAGGGAATCATATTAATTTTGCACAACCGATATATAAGACAGTTAATCACTGTTTATCTACCTATCATTATAGGTACTGATTTCTGTGTAATATTAAAGACACTGCTTCTTGATTGGACTGTATTATTTAATATTGTTAGAGAGAAATATTATTATAATTATTATATTCGTGAACGGGTAATTATAAGGTTTTTTTTAGCGATGACGTCACTTATTACGAAATACAGTGACCCACTTAGTATGCAGGATGGCTGCCTATTCTTTTAGGTCTGTATATAGGCGCGTTCGCAAACTTGTAATTATAAGTCACGTATGGCACTGGAGTTATCTTCTGGACGATAAAAGATAAGGGCCTTGTAAACGACCTCTTTAACTCCTAGCCATAATAGACACAGCTGTTTTGACGTGAGCAAGTACGCGCGACGTTTACTTTCATGGGGATGCGGCAGCGATGCTGCTGCCATTGATACTGTTTCTATGTTGGGGCTAGATCGGACTTGTCGACCAGGGGAAAAGAGTATATTGACGTCTAGACTACGTCAAAGCTCTTTTCATGAACGGCGATCGAACTGGCGTCAATATCGCGAATACGTTAATCCTTCTGGACCTTGGCGATTCGATCTGCTTTCATAACCTGATCAATTCGCAAATTTTTATTAAACGATTGCACGCAGTCGTGAAAGCCAATTAATGAAAAATTCACGTTTGAGTAATGAATTCAACGTTTCTTGTCAAGCAACAAAATTCACGCTAGAATTAACACTGTTCTATAGTCAATGTATGGTGTGCGAATTAGAAGAGTTGCGCAAAATTTAATCCAATAAAAAAAATGTACTCTGAAAAATATTACGATTGATCGAACCGCCATTGGACATCAGGATTGGTATTTTGTGGTTTATCCGTACTGTTTTCGCGTCGCTTTTCAGATGACCGATGCCAAGAAATTCAGAAGCACATTTATCTCAAGTATACAAAAAAAAATATTGATGCGTTTTATTTTTGCTTTCAATACAAATTTTTCCTTGAACCTTTCGTTTTCTCGAATTTCCCATTCACCACGTATCCGCCATATTTTATTTTCCTTTGAATTCTCTCCTGTCATTCTCTTTACTCTCTAATTCCCTCTCATATCTACTTTCACAATCTATTTCCCTTTCTCTTTCTTGTCTCTCTCTCTCTCTTCTCTCTCTTTCTATCTCTTCTATCTTTCTCTGTCTATCCTGTCTTTCATACAGCGATCGTAACTACTTGAGCACAGTGTGCAGCCAAAAGCACCCAACATGCTTTCTCGTCAAGCGTCATCCAAAGCGTGACGACACAGAACGCGTCACGAGTACACGTGATGGGACTCGTGACGTGGTGGAATTACGCAAAAACGTATACGTAAGAACGCGATACGCAACGCGAAGGATCACAATGCCCGGCAACGTTAACAGAGTTCAAACTGCCGTAGCGTTGCGCACTGTCTGACTATATAGAAACCGCTCCGTCTGACCATTACGTCTCCCAACTACTTTCAGCAAACTGAGCCCACGTACGCTCATTCGCAAGTTCCAGAAGTTACTGCAAATTGACCGTATAACTTATTGATTCGCGAACACCATCCGTGAGGCATGTTCACGATATCTCTTCGAGATGGTCTATATAAAGCTTGGAGAGGGAAATTATATAATTGGGGAGAATTCACGAGATTCCACAGTGACGTGAAATACTCGCAAGTAGTTATATCTGTAGAGTTAGTATGCAATTACGAGTATTCCTTGCGGGAATTGATCAGACGATGATATTAGATATTTGAGGATGATAGTTAAAGATAAAGATAATGACAAGAAACAATATGGCTGAATGAAAAGTAATAAGGTCCAGAAGAACGTTAAGTGCATCCGATGCGTTTTTATTGTTTTCCTCAAGAATCCGAAAAAACGTATATTTCAGACAATGGAAAAGTTCAATGCGGAATATTACACATAACGGTACAAAGAGACACTCGGTTATTCAATGGCGGAAAGGATGAAACTTTCTCTGAGTTAGTTGGACAACGTCAAAATATCCTCTGGAGATGCTGGACAGAGTGGATACATCCGTTATGGATCAGCCCTCCACCTTCATTTTAACAAAAGGTACTAGAGCCGCCACGTAGAAAGCTGGAACCTTCAGGACCTAGCATTATGAAATAAAAGTGATCCTTGTATATGATGACACTCGAATCATTCGACAAAGGGAGACGCCTATATAATACGTCATCAGGAAAAATATCACGAAATTTCAAGCCTATCCATTACAGTGTAACAAGTCATGCTGGAACCCAAAATGTATTTCCATACAAATATAGTTACACGAAAAGTTAAAATAATATAAGTTGCCAAGGAAAATGTTGAAAGGATGGAACCTAACCTCTCCAGGGTGAATTACACATACTGTGAGCCAGCAGAAGGGAAAACAATAGTGCGCGGTTTGTCGTGTAAATTTGCAATAACTTCAGGGCCTGAAACGTGAAAGTAGTGTGCGGCACGTAAGGAATTAGCATTGCTGCCAATATACGTCAGTCTGTACACAAAAAAGTAATGTTCACTTATACGTTTTCTGATCCGATATTACCATAAAAAATTTATATAATACGATCATAATTTGATACATAAGATCCTTATGTATCTTAATCGCTCTAGATCGTTCTCCGTGTATATATAGAGATATACGTTATACTTTGTTCAAGTAAGCCGTCGGTATACATTTATCTAAAGCGTGAAAATACTTTATGACATCAGAGCATAAGAAAATTTCGTTATATATGTACCGGGTGTATTAGGTTGGCAGCAATGCTCAGGACGGTGATCATTCCTCCAGAAAATATGACCAGAGATACAAGCGTACCATGAAAACCATCTGACTGCGTGCGTTATTGCAGTAACGTCTGAAAGTAGATACGGCGGCAATGCATAAAAGACCGCTTTACGGTATACGTCGGCGTAATAAAAAAAAAACCATGAAGTTGCTCGAGCGTTTTGTTCGTATTTTTTTTTTGTTTTCTTTCTTCTCGCTTTATCTTGCCGCCCTTGTTTCTCTCTTTTCATTATCGGGAAAACTCGTTGCAAAATGCGAATTGGCCACGGTCTTATGACCGTAGTTGACTCTTTACGATGAGAATTATTGCCCGGTGTAATTACGGCTGTTAGCCTATATATCATTGGAGGGAACGACCGGCTACTTCGTTCTCTTGTAAACCAAACTTACGAACGCGAACAGCGTGATTAATGGTAAATTCTTGGCTGTGATTCTTGTACGATTGTTATTACTTCGTGACTTTGAAAATGTTATTACTTATTGATGACGTAACGATTTTGGCATTCTACACGCGATTAACGTGAGTTTGAATAATGCGCGTATGAGGATGGTACTGTTAGAGATATTTTGAAAATATTCAAAAGCCACGCTTTCGATGCTCGTATTTTCTGGAAGTGTCTTACAAATATTTTACGTATGAACAATATTTTGTTTTACTATTCGAAAAGGATATGTACAATAATTGCAACCTCCGAAGGGTCTCCACTCGGTATTACCACATATCGCTCTGGTGATGATTTCGTTCCCATGACTTTTTCTGCAGGCTAAAGAATTCGCTGATTTTCGAACGAAGATATGGTATCGACGAATATTTATTTTTCAGAAAATATTAATCGTCGTACGTACTTGATATAATTGTATCAAATTTTTGCTTATACACGTCATATAATCGGAAAGTCATATTAACATACAGACCCGTAAAAGAAAAAATTTTGTAATGATTTATTGTAATATGTATGGGATATATTTAATGACTGAAAGTCATCAGATATTAGTATGGAACAAAATCACTCCAAAGTGTAAAACACGTTCGACCGACCGTGTGTATATGAGATAATT
This sequence comes from Pachycephus smyrnensis, assembly GCA_030142225.1. Lineage (NCBI taxonomy): Eukaryota > Metazoa > Arthropoda > Insecta > Hymenoptera > Cephidae > Pachycephus > Pachycephus smyrnensis. The sequence goes on from JARQST010000574.1 coordinate 43,031, forward strand.
AATTTTCTCGCCAATTAAACTATTTTAATTTGCCATCCGATATTACCCTTAAGGCCTCCGACATATAGCACTGAGCCTCGTGTCCGGGGACGTAGGCCGAGGACGGCCAGCCCTGAGGAGGCTACGCAAGCAAATATCGACAAAGGTCGAACCGAATTCTGACGCATTGTGCATCTAGCCCAGCGCATGCGTTAAATTTCATCTTTTACGTTACGACAGGATACTATAGTATAGTAGACTAGAGCGGTATACTTTCATAAGAATCAGCATGCCGTAGCATGGACATACATACGCAAACCGAAAACATGTATCAAAGTGAACATATACGTGAAAGCCGGATAAATTTTTCAAAAATGACAAAATTTTTTTTCCATCTATAGTGTAGTAACGAAAAACGATTTATAATAAATTTTTTGATAAGATTACAAAAATAAAAAATTCCATGAACGTTACAGTTTACACAAGTTCAAATAGATTTCAAAGTTCGTACAATACGGTGCGCGTATTATTCGTATCCTGCACAAGCTTGAACAAAATTTTGTCTCCTCGAACGGATTTTCGAGTTCCACGAACTTTTACCGCGTATCTGTAAAACTGTCGACCCGCGTTGCTCTCTTCACATGTTCTTCATCCCCTACTAGCTCTGCCGTCACTACCTACTACCCTTAGGATCATGAAAAGTCGTATCACTGGCTTCCACAAAAATCTACTAGCAATGCGGAATACTAACGTGCTGAGAGATATTAGTACTTGCATGAGGCTACATTATTATCATGCATGTGGCACGAAAGTACATAAGTAGTAATATATACCTATAATACATACCTTACAGTACATAAAGTAACATCCCTACATAAAATATCAAGACGAACATACAAATGGTGTATTTATGAAAAAAAAAAACAGTTTAACCTGCAAATATGAAAAACAAAATTTCATCCCTTCTACACAAGGGTGAAATCTTCCTCCACGTAAATCTTCATTAGAACCGTGTATAAAAAAATACCGTCTCATCTACGCGCATATATATATATATATATACTTATTCACCTTTTGAATACTTTAGAGAATTCCACGCGGTCGAGCCGCGCAATTAATTTCGAGAACTTGTCGTCGTACCATTGTCGGCGACGCCGACGTCGTCGTCGTGCAATTACCGCGAGTATCGCGGCTGTCTTCGCGAGGACAAAAAAGCCCGCCCGTTTACAGAGGAACGACTCTAGTCGAATCGGGTGACTTTTTCGTGTGATGACGCAACCTCCGTCAATTTTTTCAACTCCACGTATACTTTTCCAAGTAAAACTTGCAGATAAGAAAACGATTGAGCAGATTGGCTCGCTGACGCGTGTGCATGATTACGGCTCGTTCTGGTGCAATGTGTCATGCGCGATACGAGACTCGTGGCCCAGGCGTCGCGACGCTTGGTGAAACATGACTTCGCATTTAATGTCCTCGTGCCACCCTGTACTTGAGGACGCAATTACGTAGATTGACTCGCGCATTTGGTCACCCTGTAGACGATAGTCAAGTCTTGATAAGCATGCCAAGTAGTTCTGTATCTATGTATGCTTGCCTTTTACAGTGCCTTAAGTTACGGGCGCGTTTAGAAGCTGCCACATCGAGTGCATTGCATACGTTACGTATATGTATACCTATAGCTATACCTGACACTGATAATTCATTCGTTAACGTTAGAATGAATTGTTTAGATGAGGAAAAAAATGTAGAAAATGAAATACTTGTGTTAAAATTTTTTGTATTGTTTGATACAAAAGAACTCAATGAGCTTGTATTGCAATTACACACCTCTGCACGCATGCACGACACGTTTCTTTACTCTCTTGTCCATATTTTCTATTTATCATCCCGTATCCACTTCATGTTTATTACTAAAGTGACCTTTAGTCATTCTTTTTTCTTGTACTATATGTTCGTTTTCAAGTTGGACATTTAAAACCTGCGTGCTGTATCTACGGCAATTCAGGCACACTCGGGACTTTGGTTGGTTACGTGGATTACGAAAATATTGTAAAATGTGTTTTTTTGCACGTCGGGAAAATTTCACGCGGATAATTCGTCCAGATTTTAAAAATCTACAGCAACTTCTATTTTCTTTGGAGGGTCGAGCGATAATCGCAAAGGGCAATGAAACGTGCGTCGAATAAAGTTCTCGAGTGTCGATCGGCTGAGTAATTGCACGTGGAAACGCGGCTTTAGCGTCGATGCCGAATCGTCGTTAACGACCACGTAGCGAACGTATACAGTGCATTCGGTGTTACGTGCCTGGGTTTAAAATTCAAATGCGATTAATTCGGATTAATTTCGTGTACATTATTCAAAAAATTACAAAAACTATTCTACCTTGTTTTGAGGTTCGTCGTTATGACACTCAAAAATTTTTTCTCTTTGAGACAATTCCACCTGAACAAATTTTTCTCGAAAATTTTCTCTACTCGCGATTTTCAGTTTTCATTATGATTTTCGCGTGGCACTTGAAATGAATCGGCATGTCTGACACTTTCTCTCATAATCCATAGAAATCGCTCTCGCTCGACGTCCAACAAAATGGAGCACTTAATCCTGAATGCATCGCGGATTCCAGAATCTTGCGAATGTTCGCTATGTTGGTGCACGCGGTCGAATACCATTTCAATTCCTGGAATGTTGTATAACGATTGTAGCCTCCAGCTCGGTTCCAAAGGAATGTTCTTATGCATACGCGGAAAGCCACGACAAGAAACAAGAGCGTATCTTGATTGGAGTTGTAATCACGGGAGAAATATTCCATCTAAAATAGAACTTTAGAATCATATATCAAATCGATATACCGAAAAATATCACGTATGTAAAAATCGTAAAATAGTGTAAAATGTGAAACGTGCAAATTTTCTTTGAAAAAACTTCTAATTGACAAACTGTAAAAACTTCGTCTAAACGAAAGTGAAATTCGATTTGTTGTCGAGATAAAAAGAAATGAAAAATATACGTATCATTCTATGAATGCCTTTCCGCGCTTGCAAAGATCAAAGCATTATTCTTGCCGGTTCGTACTTAATGTAACCAGAGCAAAGAATAACGCATTGTATCCTAATTGGTAGACTTAAGAAATCCTTTGTAACAACAAAAAAACCTTCGCTCGTTAATTTCAATATTGTCGACAGGTTTTATTTTAACTCGTCCCTTAAGTGTCTAAGGACAGTTGCGCCTTGTATATTCACCTACAGTGTGATCTAGAAGTGGGTATACACATTGAAGTTCCTATTATCAACGGTAGATTGTACCTACTCTTAGAACACCCTGTATAAAACGTAATGCGTAGAAATTCTAAAAATTTGATTGCACGCAGTTAAATAATAATTTTCAAAATTGATCGAGGCGCCATCTGTTCTTAGTTTTATCAATCCATTCGTTTAGTCATTTTCTGCCCGCCCTATTAAGTGTCTAACTGTATGCTAGAGTGGAGATTTTTGTGTTTTGTTCTCTTGGCAGTTGGATACACAATGCGCGATATTCGGTACAAATGGAACGCCGGCCTACAATCGGTCGGCATCTCGAACGAGGTGGAACTACCGCAATTTCGCGTGCTCGGGCACAGGCAACGACAGACAACCATACACCTCTCTACAGGTAGATATCCCATATTCATCCTCCTCTAAAACGTCCTCGTGATCACTGATTTCACACCAGTTGAGAAGAGTGTTTTCCCGCACCGAATGCACCATAATCACGTTTCCATAATTGCGATAAGAGCTTCATAATTATGGTACACGAGAAGTGTCCCAGCATCCTTAAAACGAAAAAACCTCCCACACAACAGGACGGAGTAGTATAAGAATTCCTATACGAAATTTTCTCCCATCCGACAATAAGAATTCCCATAGCAAAGATTCCTGAATTTATGATCCAACTTCATTTCTTTTTTGAGGTACCTTATATCCGGTTTCTAATTCACGACGACCATATACTCATACCTATATCACTTTACTCCTTTCGTTTGATTTGGCGATAAATTTGCTTATAATGGACGTCACGTGATTTGAACGTATATGAGGTAAAAGGTAAGTGGAGGCCCCCTCGGAGCCTGCGCAAGATTGCGGGTTCCGCAAGGTACGTACCAACCGCGGGGGGTCTCTCTATTTTCAGTCGGATACACCATGAGGGACATCCGGTACAAGTGGAACGAAGGACCAAACAGCGTCGGCGTCAGCAACGAGGTGTCTCTTCCTCAGTTCAAGGTCCTTGGTCATCGACAACGCGCCATGGAGATTAGTTTAACCACCGGTAACGTATCCCCTTATGCTTAGAAGAAGAATACTGGACCGATCTAACTGGACACGTCGAACATAGGCTTCGTGGCTACCTCGAATGATTGCCCAGTTCCTGGCAAATAGCCACGCCGCTGGACGACCTCGGAATTCTCTTGACGAGTTCCTGATCTCTCTCTTTCTCTTTCTCTCTTTCACTAATTCACTTACTCTCTGTACTATATACCTCAAATGGTATATTCTCCTGCTCGTATATACGAGAACTTCTGAAAGTTAGACTATGAAGGCAGTCTCGATGGAATCCATGGGTAAACTGGATAAATCCGCTGAGACTTCCAGTATGGGCGTCATCGCCGACGTCGACGTCGACGTCGTTCTTCATCTCTGTTGTCGTTGAACTTAGACGTAGCGCAAGTTCCCTGACTGTTTTCTCTCTTCTCTTCTCTTCCGTTTCTCTTTGATAAATTCTCAGGGACCTCAGGACATGGGTCGATCGGAATGAATTCATTGATCCCTTTAGTGACGATTATCTTCTCCTAAGTATCTATTGGGCTATTTTTATTAGAATGTTATCTCAAGCGATCTCACGTACTTGATAAACATCGTTAGCGTTCGACAAAGTGAATTACAACCCTCTGATGTGCCTGGTCCTCTTATTTCTTTCTCATAGCCTCGAAGATAATAGCCACGTCTTTGAAATTCTCATTCCACTCTTTGGTAACTCAAGTGCGGCCATGAGGAAGGACTATCGTTGAGCGAAAAGGTTTTCCGCCACCTTGTCGATTATGCTGTCGAGGATGTTGACTTCTCGAGAATTCTTTCAAGACATTGGTTATATAATACGTAGCTTCTTCAGGTGCTCCTGAAAGTATAAAAGCTCAAACTCTTTGCGGATGCAGTATTTATCCATTAAAGGACGATCGTATTCTACTCTTCTGAGTAAACTTTCGTACTAGTAAAATTCATAATACCTCATCACCTTAAAATTTGCGATTTATTAGATTGGAAATTTTCCAGAGGAAAAATCATAGATGCTGAAAAGATTCGTCAGAGAATATCCATCTTTCAACGAGTATCGTAATACTTGATAATCTCGTTGCATTTGCATATACAATTCCATCCAGCATTGATTTCGTATCTTGTTGAGTAAATTTCAAAATCTCCTTTCGCACCTTTCACATAGACACTATGACGACTGTTTGTTTTCATACTTGACTTTTTGTGTCGTCTGTACACGTTAATAAGCTCGTCGACGTCTCTTGAGATATAATTAGAAAGATTGTCATTCGCGAAACAATGAATATTTTTGCACGACGCCCTTGATACACACTCGCGTTGCGGCGCAAAAATATGGAACGGCGTCACAACGTTTCCGTGCGCAACGGATTTTTCTCTACGTCCCACGTGGAAAATACGATGTTTCAAAGCGTACTATACTGTACTCGACGGAAACTGAATTTCCTTTCGTATATATTACGACTGTCGACTTTCAAGCGTACCTCGTCGATCTTTAGCACGTTATTCAGGTCGCCGTGCAATTCCGACATTTTGAAAGGCTCAAAATATCGACACGATTTACCAACGCATTATTCACTGCCATCCTTATATCAGCCGTGCAGCCATTATGTTTTTTTTCCAGCATTAATCACCCCATGGGAAAATCCGCGAATCATTCCTTTTCATGAAAAAATAAACGAAAAAAATCCTGTTCCGAAACAACCAGTCGTATAGACCATATCCAGGCGCGTGTAATGTGAAAAGAAATGATTTCGACGCCTTTCAAGTAATATATTAATTAAGTAATAGCTCGGAAGGTAGCCCGTGTTGACTCGTCAGTCCCAAGCACGATCTTCCATCTCGTCATTGATATATGAAGCAGAAAGAATATAAGAGAGAGAAAGAGAGAAAGGGAAATGGCGCCACTAGGTACTACAAGTGTGAAAGTACATTTCGCACTGAACACGAATCCTCGCAGACACCCTGTGGAAGTATAAAAGCAATGGAGCCAGGATGAATCCAAAAACTCAGTACGTATACGTACTCAGGTACGTAGAGGCCATGCAGGACGAGGATATAGAGGAGCCAGGCAGAGGCCCGGCTTCTACTTAGTTTGATGAAGGTTTTAATTACGGCTCGGATTACACTGACTGACCCACAGACCTGAGCTTCTGTCGGGCTGAATTACCTATCTTCTCTTCAACTCCGGCTCATTGCCACTCGGCTATCCGGAACAGTCTGGTTCTATATATACATATACACCCATATATATATACCGTAAGTAGTTCTTAGCCACTGGACGGGGTGAGGGGTAGCTTTAATGACTCTCCAATAATCTCTCGATAGGCTCTTACCAAGAAAATCATTCGAATCGAAGCCAATCGTATCTAGTTTCCCGTCAAATGAGATTCCAGGCACTTAAATGAATAAAGGTGTGATTGTTAACTGGATCAAAAAAAGATAACGAGTCCTTGAGACACTATCAGCAAATATTACTTGACCAAAGTTTACATCGGCTTGTTATTGTTATTACTGTCAGGGAAGAAGGAGGGGTATAAATAAATAAAACCCTTCAAGCAGAACCAACCCGTTTAATATTTAAAAGGGTAGATACGAAATGGTTACCCGGTATATACCTGCTTTCGGTAGGGTTAAAAGTGGGTTGAGATTCCGGGCACTATCTATAACTATAGTCTGAACATACATATCTGTTCTCTTCTATTCTCCCACTCTCGCAGTAACGCAGCCTCACTATCGCCTCCCTCTCATTGGCCAACCACAATCAAAGCCACAGTAATTAAAACAGACTAGTCAGTCGATCGGTTGCCGCAATCGAGCGTACGTCCTCCATAGGCTGGACCCTTTAACGGACTCTGTAAATATTCTAGTGTTTCTTTACTCTTCCACTCTCGCAGTTATCTACCCTTGTCCTATACCTATAACTACTCTTAGAATCGTTGGCATATACGTATACACACTAGATAATATCCAACGTTTTACCAATACGATTTCTACTGGCGTATTGGACTAGAACTTTTCTAAGCAATGGCCGCAGGTATCCACAACGCTAAAAATTTTACCTTGTCAGTACAATTTTTTGTAGCCTATCAATTTTTCATTTTTTTTTATATTTCTAAAATTTTCTAACCTGTCGAACCATATATATTAGTTCGCTATTCCATTGCTATTCGGCAAGCTTAACCTGCCCCAGGCTTGATGTTTAATGAATCCACATTTGAAAGGAATTTCAACCTTCTGCTTGACGACGAAGCTCACCTTCCCCAAGCCCTTTTGCATTGTCACCTGTTTACATTGGCCGCTGCCATTGGCGATTGTTTACAATGGGTTGAGCCTCGGCTATTCTTCGGACTATGTATATAGATATATATAGAGCAATATACGTATATAGAGGAAAAGGAAAGAGGGTCTGACACGGAATACACGTTACTTCACTAGACAACCATCTATATGTCTAGTCTACATGCCACCTGCTTTCCTGCTCGGTTATTCCTCAGGTATATATATAGTGTATCCAGTATGTATATAGATATTCGCAATTCTAGTCTGAGTAGTCTGAACTAGTGGTGTGACTGCTTGTGGGATTGTTCGAAAGTGCTACTAGTGACAATGATCACTGCCATTGATACTGGGTTGAGACTTCGTGAGTATGCATGAATGAGTCGTGTGTGGTCTTCGTGTGTAGTCGGGTAACGTCGGAAACTATCGGAGACGTTCATTTATTGGATAAAGCTCACGGAGAACTTTGACCAGTCTGAACGAGAAGTCGTAGGGATGGCAGAATGCGGCTACCATTTCCGGAAATTGGTATAGCATAGGAAATACGGCCTTCTGAGTCATCTCTACTAGCGGAAAGCATAGTCTTAAAAGAACTACAGAAAGAGAAGTCAAAATTGAGAAAACTGTCGCAAATAAGCGTAACCATCTTGCTCGGTACGGTAGTGCAATTTAAAAGCGTCTCACGTTATCTGGCTCTCTAATGCATTTCAAATAGCTGGCAAACTGGGTACGAAAGAGCGGGGGAGGTAGAAAAGGGAAAAGAAAGAGAAGGAAGAAGAATTCTACAGTCATCCATGAAAATGAGGTGGTCGTATACAACCTATAGATGTAGCTAGGAAGCAGGAGTAGTCAGGGGAGACTGACAATCAAGCGGAGCAAAGGGGTTCAGGGATGGATATAATAGTGGTCCGCTGATAGATGCCACAGGTTAATTGGATGATAGCAGTGATTAGTTTAATCGGATTTCCTTGGAAGCTCCGTCGTTCTCGTTTTGATGCAAGCTGCATCAAAGATTCAACGGCAATGTATGCTAATACATGGATGGATTCTGTAATTCGGTTTGCGAATCAAATTATTTTATTCTTCGAGAGAAATCCTAGAGTGCTAGTCCTGGATGAATTCAGCGTGGAAGAGGTCACTGGGAACCACTGGGATGAACGATAAAGGATGAGTGGTTTGTCAACTGGAAATTCCTGTAAGTGGAATCAACTGGTGAAATCCCTTTGATGGGAACGAATTAAAACGTTTTTATCCACAGTCAGCGTAACTGCTTTTCGCGAGAATGGAGGATTCGTATTTTTTAATCGTGATACTATATAGGTATGTGCAGTCGGAATCGTACTTAACCGATAAGCCGTTTTTTATATCTTCTCGTATACCTGATCGTCGTACCGATTTTTAAGTCTCTACTGTGCCCGAGTCTTCAAAGGATACGTCGACGTTAGGAGATAAACGCTTTTTATAAATCCCAAGGGATATTGCAGTCCTCGGCAATTCCTAGTTCTTTAAGCTAAAATCTGGGGTATTGACGGATTTATCACGGATATAAAAGATTAAATTGGGGATATTACACCGGTATTAGTTTAGGCGTGTGGTAATTCTACTGGGAACGATTAGAAAAATAACAGCACCACGTGACTAATTGTGCACATAGTCGCAAGAGTAAAATTACTACACTGAAAAATCGTGATTTTTTATATGATTATACTCAATATTATTTATAGTATCTGCTTAAAAAAAAAGGCAGAAAAACTCTCATTGTCAGTATAAGAATATCTCTTAGTCCTTTTCACGGATCAACGATTCCCTGATTTACCATTCCATTTTTATTTTCACGTACGTACCCACCCCTCTTTGCTATTTCTATTTCTATCCATTCTCAAGAGTCGATCTGAATTCCTTTTTTTATCGCGGTATTTGCTGAAGAAAATAAGTCTCGACTACCCAAGCGTAAGAAAGTCTATTCGTACGTTATTAGTGTCTGGCCGCATCCTCACCAAGAGGAACTCTGACTTCCTCGTCTGATGCGACGTCGCAGAAGAAAAATGAGGACGGGCTAGACGTAATCGTGAGACGTCGACGCGTCTACGTCACGCTCACGAAAAAAGGAACAAAGAAAAAACAGATACCTTTTACGTATCTAGCAAACTGCAACGAGCAAACATTTACCGTTTTGTCGGTCCCTCATGATGATGAATTCACTATTTAAAAAAATGCACTACATTGCACAAAAGTAGATTCGACGTCATGACGATTTATCCGACGCTTCGTGCATGGAAGCACATCATAAACGTTCCCTAAGTCAGTCGTCGCAGTTTTCTAATAACGACAGTGAAGTTGACTTCTGGAAAATGCAGCAATGCATTTTATAAATGCATCCAGCAATAGGTATACGATTTTCTAAGAAATTCAGGACAAGGCAGTGTAATTTGATGACGCAAAGTTTAAAGATACTAAGGATAAACTGATCACGATTACAAGAGACAGTAGATAGTGGGAATACATTCTATAGTGAAGAAATAGTCTGTAGTATCTTTTATTATCGGTGCATCTACGTATACAGAATGCAAACGACAGGATGCACCAACCGTACACGAAAGTGGGAGGAATGCTTACCTCGTGTTCGAAAAAATTTCTTGGCTCGAGCTAACGAGTCTGTCCCGTTCCAACCACAGTAGATGGAGCCACCTTGTCTGATTGGGTCAATGGATGCATCGACTCACTAAATTCAACGATTTTCCTTCGCCTTTTCTCTGTCTTCTATTTTTGCCTCATTCTCTCCTCTCTGTTCTCAACTCTTATTTGCATTACACCGTCTTCAATAACCCGGAGCAATTTCAAGCCGCCACTGGCAAATAACTCGACATACATTTGGCAAATCCTCAATTTCAACGGTACATAAAACTGAAGCATCTACTTTCTGATTGGCTAGTCAGTTCATCCACGTAGTACAATGATCCTCTCGACACGCAATACGTATTCACAACAAGTACAAAATCGTTTCTGCCTTTGACAAACTCATGCCAAAAATATCTCATTGTGCTTCAAAGCTCAAGGGAATCCAATAAAGTTTATCCAGGTTGTCGAATAGCGATAACAGAATTAAGGAGTTTCTGCAACTCTTCCAAAATCAACAAAATCGACTGTTACCAACCGTTCAGTACGAATCTGCTTGCAGACAAAACAAACTCAATAAAAATCACTCCCAGAATCCACAACCGAGGCGCAACGTCCAGCCGCGTTCCACGAGCATCGTCGTTCCTTCTAGTTCGAAAAAATGATGTTTGACGACGGAAGAAGTTGGAGGATGATAAGGACTCGGATTATATAACTTCCTTCAGCGGTCTCGTCCATGTTAACCAAATGTGCCGCGAGCGACCTTCAAAGTTAACCGTCAGCACTCACGAGGATTCTCGTTCTTTTCACAGGGAATTATTCTCGGCTAGCTTGCGAGATCCAGTTCGTACGATCGATGGGCTACTATCTGATCCAGATCTACATCCCCTCAGGATTAATCGTGATTATCTCATGGGTGAGCTTTTGGCTAAACCGAAACGCAACCCCCGCTCGGGTCGCCCTCGGAGTAACCACTGTGCTTACCATGACAACCCTCATGTCCTCGACCAATGCTGCCCTTCCCAAAATCTCCTACGTCAAGTCCATCGACGTCTACCTGGGCACATGTTTCGTCATGGTCTTCGCCTCTCTCCTTGGTAAGTAACAAATCAGCAATCAGCAATCCCCGATAGTATACGTCGCTCGGTCAGGACACGAGATACGACGGATGAATTTCTGCGACGCGTCGCGATTAGAGCGAGACTAGGTACTCGCGCATCCGGCACTCGTGCTTTGCTGTATGCCGATCGAATTATCACCAATAACTTTTACTACACACTTTGCATTGCACCGTAGAGTCACTTGATTACAGCCGATCGAGCAAAGTTCGCAGTCCGTGTTCACGATTATCTTAATTCGCTCTTACCACGACGCGTCCATATCGTCGATCTTGCGAGCGACGATCTGACAATTAACGAACGTACAGGTACGGCGTTCGTTCTGACGTATGTACCTATGGGTATGCAACCACCTGACCTTACCTAACCTATCCGTCTAATCTACAAGAATTTTTACAAGAGGTTTGGAAAACCTTGATCATTCCTGGGTATATAGGTACGTCTGCGAAATCAGTACTCCTTTTAAGGGAACATGTGAAAAGTTTTATTGTCAAATATTTTATGTCATATATGTGAAATTTCGTAGGAATTTTTAACTGTAATATAGAATATAAGGTGCCGTTAAGGATTGTATGTGAATTGTGAATATAATGTAATAATTGTTTTATTGGGTACGCGTATAGTGTCTAAATGTATCTACAGTGGGCATTGATGCCGTGAAAATGATGCTGAGTCGAATGAGAGGATTTGGAGTCTTTGGATGATAAGAGGGTGAGAGTGATGATGAAGAATCATGAAAAAGTGAAAACTGATGTATACGCCATTTTAAATGGACTAATGAGAAAAGCGGGAGAGCAATTCTAAAAAAATCGTTAGGTCGATATATGTGAGTTGAAAAGGAATACTATGACGTAGGTACGTACCTCGAGTACTTTGTTCAAGGACATCTAGAAATAACTCGTGCATTCTTCTAGGGTTGATTACAAGAGATTCAATATAGAATGTAGAACACAGATAAAGTACTGTGACAATGTATAGATAGTTCTAGTAGAAGTGACTAAAAAAAATTAATCAAATATATCCTAGTCTGTTCATTGATAAGGATCGTTAAGAAAACTAGAAAAAAAGGGAAATCACCCCACGAGAATAAGTCGTTGATTAATTTTTGAATAAATTAAAATTCAAATATTCCGACAATCATAATTACAGGCTATTCCAACCGCTGCAAGGTATTTCAAGGCGTTTAAGCATATCAGCGAATAAAATCAAACTGTAAAGTATACCTTTTTCTTTTCTTTGGGTTCAGTCAAGATCGTAAGGACAGCACTAAAAAACATGGCGGAATGAGAAGAATGCTAGAGCATAGAGCACAGTCGGAGTGGTTTCGTTCGAGGATAGCGTCGTGTCGGGAATACAGACATCCGGAACTTCGACGTAGCCAATCACGTAGGGACGTAAAAGTTAAGCCGTTAAATAAAAGTTGTAAAATAACGGTTACGAACGGACGGAATGAGAAACGGATCGTAGACGATAGCTCCTTGGGGTTGTTAATCCAAACCTGCTGTTTATACTCGACACCAACTGGTCAATTCACCCTGAAGTGTCTTAGATTATTGGTAACTTTTTTTCTTCACTGCGCAACTGAAACAGTCTGTATGTATATCGTTGTATAAAAGGGTTCTGCATGTGTTTGTGTGTGTGTATATATATATATATGAATTGAATATGTATATAGGCACCAATGGCGCATCTGGTTGATCCATTTATTAATTGAATTTAACTTTACCAGAAAGTGATATAGTATTTACCGTAAACGTGACAACGATGTTATTTATTTTAACGCGTATCAAAATGACTGTCAATCAATATTGCGAGTTAACGCCGTTTGATTTTCACGTCGTAATTTGTCGCTGGTAAATATTTTATAATGAGTTTTTGTATTTATACAACGTCACCTCGGTATCGATACAAAAAAGTCGAATCACTGTGTGCAACGCGAATCGTTGAATCTTTTTAATAAATAAATTTCGACTGCATACATTTCCGATATCCACGCGTGCAAATACCCGAAATATTTCCATTTCTGGCGATGTTTTATATCAATTGGAGATTTACATCGAAATTGTGACAGCTGAAAGGATTTCGAGATTTTCAAAATTCACGTACTATCGCGGAAAAGCATTTCGATCGTGATCCTGCGCAACTGTTTCCGTAATATACATATCGTTCACGATATACAAAACTATATAGAAACATTTCTAGTTCCAATTCGCGATGAAACTTTCATTCGGCGTTGGTTGTTACGAGGAGTTATAAATCCATAGTGAATCGTCGAGTCACGTCACTTTCTATTTTGTTATTTTACTATCCGTAACCCATCGGAATAGTTTTATCGTCCTTCCATTTTGGGTTTTATAGCAGAAAGCGATAATGGACCTCGTGCCGATTCCCGTAAAACGACCTCAAGATCAAATTAAGAGTCAGAAACGATCACGTGTCCACATCGAAAGAGCTGAAAGGAAAAGAAAAAAAGAAAAAAAATCACAAAAGACAGAAATACCTTCATTCAATCTCCAACGTATTTTACGATCGAGCGACAGTCTCAAGAAAATCACAATGGTAGAAGTGTAGTATATATATATGAATTTTCCACTAAACAATTGAAAAGGTGAGAAACAGGAAATAGACTAGTAACAGCGTTCATGCGTCCATAGGAAAATCGATACCTAACCCTAACCTCTAACCTAGTGACGAGAGGTGCCGTAACATTTTACAGGATACTTTTTCTGTATATAAATACTCCATGCTCTACAGTTCTATAGTGGGAAAGATAAAACAATAAAGGCTTGAGCTTCGAAAGCCAAGAGCGGTTGGAATATCCTTTGAGAATGAAAGACCTTTGTCAAACATTGTATATATACATTGCTGTCATGGGCATTAAGACTGTAAAGCGTTAATGAATACTTACGGGACGAATTCGTAATAAAATAAGAATGAGAGACTCGCATCGTGAAAATATCGCAATTCCACTCATCCGTATAGTCAAGCTGAGCTTTTGATGTCTGGCACAGCGAGGAAAAGCATGAGAGATAATTGCGATACTTCGCACGACTAGCGTGCCGTCCCATGAGATGGCAGATGAAAGGCAGTCAGAAATTTCTAGAATCACGCAATCCGATATTGAAATGAGTGACAATATTTTTTTGTACAAACAAGAAATTTCTTAGTAATTTTATTCGGTCAGATGATATTATTAAGTCGTAGGAGTTTCTTTTTTTGGTGTATTAGAATTTCGTGATACTTGCAAACTTATTATCTCAAAAGTATGGTATATATATGTCGATTTTTGCTAAATAACACACAAAGACCTTTTCTTCCTTCCCGTCTAGACGCAAAATAAATTACGGCTTGTCAACCTTTCACGTTAATGTCACTGTCGCCATGGTGATTATAGTATCGGTCCTTACGGTTGTAACAAGAAGCTTTAAAGCATGGTACAGAATTGCGTGGGTTTCTTTTTCAATTTCCGATGACAATATTTATAATCGTAAAAGACGCGTAGGTCGCGGATAAAAAGTTCAAGTAATGGCGTATCGTCAAAGTTAAAAAGGAGTAAACGAGGCAGACGGACTTTGACGTTGAAACTTAAAGTTCGGAAATGAGTTTCGAAAGTGCGGCGAGTTGGAGAGATTATTATAAGGCAGCTACGATTACTGGAAGGTCACGAGTTAGTAATTGGTGCAATTACGGTAACGCTGCGACATAACTATCTCAAGGAACTATGGAACTGCAGTGCCGCCACTCGGGAGGCGCACGAATTGCAGAATGAAAGGGAGAGCGAAGGAGGTGGAGGTGGGGGTGGATGCAATTACAGACATCCTTGCAACAAGGACCTTGGTGGTTTTGGTTTCGCTATTGAAATGCTATAAATAATCCATAGGTAATACGTGTACTTACGCGAAGTAGAAAAGTTGACGAAACGTAGTTCAAAGCTAGGAGCAGTGAAATAGTAAAAATGAAGACGTAGCGCAGCGCCAGTATAGAAGTAACGGAGGTCGCACGAACTATTTGGAAACTGGCGATAAAGGATTCGCGAAAGTAGATCATCGCAGATCACACGGACGATTAAGATCGGTTGGACGACTGGAACGGAGTCCTTTGTGGTCGCAACTCACTCGGAAAACAAAGCAAACCTCCCGATGTTCTTACTCGATCAAACCGCGAAGATAACACGGGACTCGTGCCATCCCATTGGGAGAACGGTCACAAGGATAGAGTATAGGTAGAGAATTTAAAGAGAGATATAAAAGGGGGGAGCGCGAGATAAAACTAGTGAAATAAAAAGGAGAGCTTACACGGAGCTGAAGTAATGCTCGGCTTGAGGCTATGGAACGACGGAAATGCAATTTTAGTTTGTTGCCCGAGTCCGACACACTGCAGTCGCGGTTTCCGCACTTTCAACCACTCGTTCCGACTCCTACTCCTCGCCTTTCGCCTACAGTCGCAAAACCTACCATTTCCTACCTTTGAAGTTTTAGAGGTTAAAGGGTACATATACGAACCCTTAAACGACACTCTTTGACGTACATTCAATCTCCGTACGTTCAAACTTCTACTGGATCCTCATTCGAATGCTTATTATTTTTCTCTCTGAATATATACCGGCTTCCTGTCTTACGAAACTTTACATCATTTTACAAGCACGTTATTCCCGTGGATATATCGATCTTATTTTTTTGCATCGTAACGGATAATAATAGAAACAGAATCTCATTTTTCTTTCTATTTTATTCATTTGTTTATGAAGATATTTATTTCTACAGCATCCACGCACGTCGGCCATGTTATCCGATAGCATGTTCCGCTTTTGTAAATACGGGTCAGCGTGAGTAAACAACCCGTTTATATTTTCACTCGAGACCGAGACCCTCCGGTTCGCAAACTTCGTCACCACTGTTTACAAAGCAATTTCGCGTACCGCCGAAGGAAGTTCATTCGCAAAATTTCGCACGCTCCATGTGTATTATATAGTGTCATGCCATTTTGGAAATCTCATTTTCTCGAGAACCTTCGTTGCCGCGCACGTTAGCGACATTCTGTCCGTTTCTTCAGTCTCTGTGACCGTGGAAGAAAAGAAATACGTCACGAGGCTCCGACGTGGTTGGGGAAAGGAAAAAAAAGAAATAGTTCCCCAACGAAAGAAACCACCAAGAGGAAAGGAGAAAACAAAGAGAGAGAGAGAAAACGATTTTCGCAAGAGTCGTGCAAAAAATCTTTCCACGACCCTGGAGGTCCGTCTCGATCGATGTGAAAGACGTCAGAGCTGCACGGCATTTTCTTACATACCGCACGACAATTTCGCGCCCCGACGCTCTCCATAAATAACCACCTACCTTCAACTGCATCCCAAACCATCCCAAACCATTCCCCTCTCAACCCTTATCCCGTATATCCTCAACCAATTACCCTCACTTTCATTATTATTGCACGACGTCCACCGCAATTTTCCCAGCATGGTTGTTCCAGATTTCCACTAGGTTCCCGTTCCTGCACGTAGCAACGATAGTCGGTGAAACTCGAAGGAGTTCAGTGATAGCGGCAATTAAAGCTCCACCGCAAGATTTCGTCATGGACCAAACTCGCGCTGCGCCATGGGTAAACTTCATCTGGCAATCTCTACGTAACAGGATTATCATGAGACAAAAGCCAATCTATTGCCGCAGTAGAGATAGTAAACAGTGTATATATATTATATAGTTGAGAAAAGCAAGAGATGAGGTTACAGACTATAAAATATATATACAGAGTGATTCAGAATAAGAGTTATAGCCATTACTGGTAGATACTGGAGACGATTCTGGACAAAACGTATTTCCCCGTGTAGCGAGATTCGCTTTAATTTTTAAATGATTCAGTATTAGAGATGACGAATCAACGGCTAAGATTGACATTCCGCAGGAGATGATGGTGGGGATGATGATAAAAGAATTGAAGGTTAGCAACATTGGGCTGTGATATTCTCCCTTGCTTTTGTTTCTCGACGGCATCGACGAGGCTGAAGTCAGCACCCGGATGCCTACTAGATACTGCACGCAAAGCAGCAGAAAATGGGATTTGGTAAAACAAATGCTACCGAAATCCTATGCATATATGTCACTGGAGTCGCACGTGCCCTGAACTATGACGTTGCACGAAGGTTATGCGAACGCATTCCGAAATTTCAGATGGGCGAGAACACACATCGAAGAATCCTCGTGCTCTTGCTAACGGACTCTATGATCTCGAACGAGTTCTCATACAAACAATGATGTGCCTGAAAGAAAGTATCACTTATGACGCGTGATTGTTATTCCAAAATTGAGTAAAAGTCAAAGGGATATCTAAACAAGTGTCCCTCGAGGTGTCAAAGTGAGAGTCTGGCTGAAGTCTGGCAGAAGTGCGGTGGAGGTACGACCGAGGTCTGGCAGAGTGCAGCTGGGGTGCAGAGCTTTTTATAACAAGTACACAAGAGGATACTACATTGAAAAGCTATGCCCCATGGTGTAATCAAATGATCAACCATCTGCGAGGCCTTTGCCGCACTTCTGTCAGACTTCACCACATCCTTACTGTGATACCTCGAGGGAGATTTGTTTGGATATTACTTTGACTTTTATTCAATTTTGGAATAACAATCACGCGCCATAAGCGATACTTTTTTTTAGACACATAATTGTTTGCATGAGGATTCGTTCGAGCTCATAGAGTCCAATAGCAAGAGCTGGAGGATTCTCCGACGTGTGTTCTCGCCCATTTGAAATTTTGGAATGCGTTTGCATAACCTTCGTGCAACGTCATAGCGCAAGGCACGTGCGACTCCAGTGAGATATATGCATAGGACTTCGGTAGCATTTGTTTTACTCCAATCCTATTTTCTGATGCTTTGCTGCGTGCATTATCCAGTAGTCATCTCGTCGATGCCGTCCAAAAACAAAAGCAAGCGAGAATATCTCAGCCTAATATTGCCAACCTTAAATTGTTTTATCATCATCCCCACCACCATCTCCTGTGGAACATCAATCCTCGCTTCTGATTCGTCATCTCTAATATTAAATCATTTAAAAAGTAAAGCAACTCTCGTAAAATGGCGAAATACGTCTTGTCCAAAATCGTCTCTAGTATCTACTAGTAATGGCTGTAACGCTTATTCTGAATCACCCTGTATGTATACATCTTTATCGGGACGTCACTAGCGTAGCTCTACGTTACGTTTAACGTCGTCAGAAAGCCACCGACTGGAACGCTTCAAGTCGGCTTCGACTAGTTAGCCAGTTGGCGAATAGTTTGCCAAAATCCCAGTGGGGCCTCTGCATTTGCAACTAGCAAGTATCCTACCCCCTGGCGAGAGGTTCATAATGAATTTAACGTGTAGCGGATACGACGCCATTACACCCGGTACGATAATGCACCATGGGTAATTTTGATTCTGAACTACCGGGGTTGGTATTATATATAGATAGATATAGAGGCTGCACGATTCGTATCTATCCTTAAGATTGTCTGGCGGAATCGAAGTGGCGACCTCGCCGAAGGCTTCGCGGTTTATTTACCTCATGCTTCGACGAACTCATTGAAACTTTCGCAAGTTTCGCCATGCGTTCGCCTGGAAGAATATCGAGCGAAGAGAACCGAGTGCCGGCGAGGAAAAGTAATGGCGAGCGATAGTGGGATTTCGACGTTGGCTTCTGAGTAATTTAGTTAAAGAAGAAGAAGTCGGCTCTGGGAGTGTTTCCGTTTTACAGGAAAATGTTACTCCGGTTTATCCGAGCGGTTTTCATGTATAACTTCGCCTTTATGTCTCTTTAATTTTAATATTAATTATTGTTACAGTGTTTTACATAATTTTCTTGTCGATATATTTATATATAATAAAAATGAGTATTTAATGATAAATGACACATTAACTCTCATCTGAATAATGAAAATCTTCACTCACCGTCATCGTCAACATCATCATTTAATTGAATGACGATATATTCGTTTATCGAAAATGTGAAACAGTGCGAGTGTTTTATTAATCTCTCAATATATTATACGTGTTCGATAAATATAAATATACAGATATCCTAAGATAATATATCAATGTCAAATAATCATATTTTATTACAGTCCCACGTGTAATGTAATTTGTTTAATTTAGCCTATGGCGAATTATATGTACACGATTCAACTATCATTATATTCCATTATATTTCGAATCAATGTTTATATAGTTGTAATATTAATGAGAGACCACTTGATGATGACAGATGGGTTGAATTTCAACGAATGCAAATGCCTTCTCTCACCATACGTAATATTATCACACGCCCACAACTACACGTATCCATACATGAAGTACAGCTATAGACAGCCGAGAATTCGCAATTCCCGTTCTCGAGATGGGAAGCCCCATAAAGCCAGAATAAATGGAGTAAAGCGATCAGCCGAAGCCAGCGACGACGTCGTATACGAAAAGCAGTAAAAAAGCATAAGCGTTACGAGTGAAAAAGGTCAACGGTACGTTAAGTGGTGAGACGTTAAGCGAATACGTAATAGAGTGGATTAAGGCAGTGAAACACGAGAGGTAACGTGAAAGCGTCAATACATAATATATATGTTTTTTTTAATATACAATATAACAATTTCTCTACACGAAACACACATACCCATAAAATTAAAAATCATAATCATCATAAATTGGATCATCGACCTCTTAAAGAATCTCTATGTTATCCCAGATTAATTAAGGATATCCCCCCCCCCCCCGTTCCCGCGCAAAAGAATAAATTAGAGAGAATAATTCAACGTCGACAATCCAAGGAGAGCCGACCTTACCACGTATACGGATTCTGTTTTTCTCTGTTTGATGATATATATATATCTTTTTCTCTCTCACGTAACAAAAAGTATTTATACACCCGCGCAACGTTCCTACGCTAATTAACGCCTTCTCTCTGTCTGTTTCTTTTTTTCACGTTTTCCTCGCCGTGTGCAGAATACGCCACCGTGGGTTACATGGCCAAGAGAATCCAGATGAGGAAGAACCGCTTTCAAAAGATAGCCGAGAGTATGAAGGCCGCACGAGAGAATCCTGGACCACCGGGTGGACCTGGTGATCACGGGGATCACGCGCCCAAGCAAACTGTGAGTAGCGCACGCCAAAAATCACCCAGATCCCCCTTTTTCCACCCAGAAGTTACGAGTGAGAAATAAGAGTGAATCAAAGAGAAGCAAGAGAGGGAATAGAGAAAAAAATAATAGCCACCCTTTTCTCACGAAAAAAATTTCTGCGAATCTTCAGACACCCTTCGTCGATTGGCCAAGGATGACGCGTTACGCTTTGCCCTATAAAAAGGAAAAGGGGGTGCAGATGGCGGGGAGAGTAGGAGACGGCTGACTCGATAAAAACAGGAAAGCGTAAGCAAAATTGAAAAAACTTAGTCAAGCGAAATAGCCTCGCATCTATCCCATCATCCGGCGTTACCTATTTTCATTCTTCCTTCCTTTCTTCCTTCCTTTCTTCCTGCAGCATCCGCTATCTGTATCCTTCGACTTCACCCCTCTGCGAATTGCCAATATTGAGAGAGAAAAAAGGAAGTAGAATAGACAAAAGAAACTTTTGTTAGAATCGTATCGCGTCAAGGAGAATGTTCGAATTCCTGGATGAAGTTGAGCTTTTTCGTATAAGAACGTTGTTTATTATGTTGGTATGAAAGAAAGAAAAAGAAACAATATGGCTGAACCAGTAATGGACGTACATGCGCACGCTAAAGAAATTTATAATTTCGTTAGGCTCCCCATGGACGAGCGCTCTTTCACGTGCGCGTCAGTAAAGACAAAACACTCATAGAAAATCGTAAAATCGCGCACGAAATATTCGCTCACGTCTATAGCATATGCGTATATACGTACGGAAATCTGTTTTTATTTTCGAATCACAGGAATCGAACGTACAAAAATCAAGCAGGCGCGTTTCTTTAGCCTGATTTTCACGCGCTGTATTTATGTGCGGACACTGGCTTACTCAGTAATATTTTAGTTTGACGCGTTTCACGCGCGTTTTTTTGCAGCGCTACGCGTGCATTGAGAAAATGCACGTCTGCTCAATTTATATGCTTCGGTGGCGTCCCGTTGGAGTCGCTACGGTCGATGACGTCTTTGGTCATTTCCATTTGGCGAAAAAGAGACCGAAGTAATTCAAGCTTAAGAAGAAGGCACTTAGCGCTACTGCGGCTAATTTACGAGCACAAAACATTCCTAGTTCAACGAGCGAGTCAAGCTCTTCGCTAGGTATTTTCTCGCTGAGAAATTGGGTAATTAACTTTAAATAATTAGCTTCATCGAGACATTATTCACGAGACACCGAGACACAATCACGTATTCGTGTACCTTCGTGGATGGGTACCTCCCAATCTAACCTACCTTATAACACCGTACTCAGATGAACCAGGTGACCCAAATTGCAGTAGCTATGGTGAACGAGTTGCTAATGGCTTAACCGAATATCAATACATATTTGAGGGAACTACGGGAAGAGCGGTGTGCCCGCAATAATTGAATAATAAACAGGGCCGCTACCATCCTACGGCAAGTACCAACGTAGGTACTGCTATCGCGATTACGAACGAGAGAATATCGACGAATCCTCATGAGATACCAACCTAATAACCTTCAGAAAGTAGTACAGATAATATATAAATATAATGCCTGTTCTCAAAAATTAATAAAATCAGATAACCATAGCATCGGTAGGTATGTGAAAAACGCCATAAAAATCCGTGTCAAATTTTTTCACTCGGCAGCCATGTTTTTTTTGTTTCGTAAACAAAAGATGCACATCTATGGCGTACGGAAATTTCACGTGATATATCAAGTGTCGAGGAAGTTGATAGTTACGAGCATGAAATTTACATCGTACGGAGAAAGATTAGCGAGATCATAAAACCAGGAGCTTTCCCATTTAGGGAAAGAACATTTGGAGTAAGGATGACGTGGATAGAGAAAGTAGGTATATGGTATAGGTATGGTTATATCTTAAACGTGAAGGCCAAAGGAGCTATTACGTAAAGGCACAGGAATTTGTATTTGACAGATAAACACATGTTTGATAAACATTGTGATAAATTAGGTAATCGAAGGTTATTCCTATTATTTTTTGTACATGGATAATTGCCAGATTAATTAATTTCACTCGTTTCTTCTTTCCCACTTTCAATCGTAGATTTAAAAAATATAATAATTTTTTCGCTATGGGGAGGGTGAGCGCATAATTCACCGACGGCTAGAGCTGCTGGTGAAAGACAGGGGTTGGTAGAGGGACGACAGACGTATAAAGAGAAGGTCGAAAGAAAACGGTAAAACTGGCCGAAATATAAAATGGCGGAATCGAGGTGGAGGGCAGATTGAAATGGAATATTCATGCTACATTACAATCATTTTACAGTGCTCGACGAAACGACGAGTGCCTTGGGGTAAGATCAAGAAAGCAATGGCTCCTACGAGATGAAATTCCATTGCTACCTATATATAGATATATACCTCTATGGACGCGATAAATATCCTTTTAATCTACTGGATTGAAGGACCTTTTGTGCTCGAATTAAAGAGTCACTCTATATATTGTCGTTCAAGGTACCTTATATATAACCTATATATGTATATATACACATCATTCTATATATAGTATATAAGCCACCCTGAACGACGATTCTATAGTCAGATCTTCCGTGGAAAGTACTAATTGGTGTTCGTCCAATCGTAATTGAGAATCTTCAAAGGAAAGGTCTTACTTCGAATATACATACTTTATTCGAGCTAACTCTTGACCTGATCCTTGAGAATGTCACGCGGTCCCTTACTTGTTACTCGTCTTTGTTCCTTCTTCTAGTCGTGTCTCTATCTGGCTCTTGAAATTTTAAATAAAACGCACTGCAGCCTAGAAAATTTTTTGACGCAGCTTCTCAGTCCGTTACACTGCGTGTTTGTACATGATAGATAGATATCTATCATCGAGTGTCCGCAGAGAAGAAAAAGGTCAAAAACTAAAAGGTCCCGCGAAATGAATTCCCATTCGGTGAACGAACGTGGATAGGAACGCAATGCACTATAAATTTTCTTTTAATCTCGAAGATTGTACAGGAACGCAAATATTAAAACGAGACTCGAGAGCGAGTGAAAGGGTGGCGAGAGCAGTGATAGAGATAGGGGTTGAAGGAGAGAGAGAGGAGATGAGAGGGTAACCCAGTCTCTCTGCTGGAGGTTTGTAGGAGTAGAATAGGGGAAAAAAGGGTAGGGAGCAGAAAGAAGGAATAACAATAGTGGGACGGTAAGGTAAAGTGTTTTAATTAAAAGCAAGGAATTAATTATTCGACATGGCGAGGCCCACTCGAGATTAAATTCGTCGATGAAGGACATCCGAAAATACGCTTGTTCCGCCACGGTAGATACACGGCAACGATACTTGCGTAGGTTGGATACTTGGTTAAAATATTATATCACAGCAACTAACAATTCTCTCTCAAGAGTTTTTCTCATTCACGAAATTACTAATCACGAGTACAATCTGCTATGGAAATATTACATTTTATTCCGGAAAATTAGGACGTGTGCTAACTGTGTTATGTATCTTACAACGTTAGAATCTTGTCGCTAATCCAAATTACGAAAAAAAAAATGGAAAAATACTACCAATCTAAAGAAACACTTTCCTTTATTGTTATCAATAAATACAAGTAATAATGGCACTGATTTTTCAATAAAATAATTACAGCACTCGATAATGAATTCAAAGTAAAAATTGTATTTTTTTTTAGTAAATAAATAAAGAAATATTTTGGATTTCCTCTAAATCGAAAGTATCATTTACGAGAGAAAAAGCTAACAGTAGCCTCTAAGAAACAAGATGTGATTTTACAAATGATACATAGTATAGGTATAAACACCTATACGAATATACGGATAAAGGCGTAACCTTTAGATATGTCTATTCGTTCGATAACAGAATTCTGTTCTCAGTTCTGACTATACATATGTAATTGACTTATCTTGATATGTCAATGCGCCAGTCCTGCACCTATCAACTTCCACCTACGTACATGTACGTATGCCTATGCCTTCGCAGCTACTTTCCAAAGGGAAACTAACCGAAATCAATATCAGATGATACCCTCGACTTAACCTCAAAGCCCAGGACAATTCCTAAAGCTTTGCCTTCAACCCCCCACACACGAGAACAACCCAGCTATTTTTACTATCGCCGTTCATCGTCCCTACCCAAATACATGACCTCTACCATTCTTCCCTACTTCTAACGCCATCCGTACCACCTAAATACGCTGTTTGTCAAAATCGATTCGACGAGTCGGCAAATTGTCTCTCCCCCCGTCAGCCCCCCGAAAAGTAATAAAATTAATACCATTTGACATTATAAAAAAAAAACTAAATACGATCAACGTAAGACAGAAGATTTTATTATCATTTATTCTTGTCACAGTGATTTGTATTCCTTGCGTAATTGCATCTTGTTTATGTTAGTCAACGTTGATACGCCATGCTTCCTTGTGACGTTTAAATCGAAATATAACTCAATCAAGCAGCAGTAGGTACCCTTCAAGTAGTAGTAGATACAGTACCCTCAATATTGCATGACCCGCCGACAAACTAAGGGGTAACCTTGATAAAGGACGCCCCCCGGCGAACTGCCGTGTCTCTTGTAAGTGGTCCCGTGTTGTCCAGGAGGTGCGGTTCAAGGTGCACGACCCCAAGGCTCACAGCAAGGGTGGTACCTTGGAGAACACTATTAACGGACGTGCCGACGAGGAAGCAGCCCCGGTACCTCAACACCTCATTCATCCCGGCAAGGATATCAGTAAACTCTACGGTACGTATTTTCACCCCCTTACAACTCCCACAGAAAAAATGCATAATCGCTCTCGCAGATAAAAATACATTCTCAGCCACCATGTTTCTAATAATTAAAATTATCTAATCTTGTCCGATTAAATAATAATAATTAATACGTTGTCTTTTTGTCGCCATATTGACAGGTGTAACGCCATCGGATATCGACAAGTACTCCCGAATCGTATTTCCGGTCTGTTTCGTCTGCTTCAATCTGATGTACTGGATAATATATCTGCACATCAGCGACGTGGTGGCAGACGACCTGGTGCTGCTGAAGGAGGCCAAATAAGGTCTTCCACAAGGTGGAGTAGAGAACAAAGCCACAGCTAGGAGTACCAAGGCCGTGAACGAGAACGTTGAAGAGATTGAAGAAGAGAGATGAGCATATAAAGAAGACGAAGAGGGGGAAGAGAGCGAATAAAGAAAAAAAAGGATTATTAAACTCAACCGTGCTGTGACTACTTCGATTTTCAGGCACTGCAGATACACCCTAGCCGACCTTCTCTCGAGCTTCTCCCTGTCGTGAGCTTTTGTAATGGCTTTCGAAAGCCCACGCGAGATGTCGCGAAGATCCGCGAAACGAATGATAGATACCTCGTGGAAGATATAAGAAAGTTAACCAATGGTGCCGTCACGTTGATGAAGAAAGGTCGGTACTGTTCGAAGGGACGACATTGTCCGAAGCTGTTGATAGATAGTGCCAAGAAAATGGCGCGGATCACACTTATCCCGCAAAGGCTCGCGATCTCGAACGTTTTCGCAAGAGTAAAAGAAAGTTCGAAGGTGACAAGAGAATTTAGACGTGCATCGGGTTTCACGTTAACATCATCAAGACGACAAGTAAGTGCGCGTCAGGAACGATATGAAGGATAAAATATATTGTAACGAGGAATGAGAAGTGGGATAGGGTACGATCCTGGGTGAAAATGTGACTCGTGATTGCAGTGCCGGTTAATCCAACGAGAGACGAACATATTATACCCGGAAAACATTGCCAGTATATCTCTAGTCCGTAAATGAAAGAAAAGATTAAAAAACAAATCTTCGGTATAAATACGTCAATTTAGCCATACTAATAGTTAACTAAGGTTTATCGACTAAGGGATCGATCTGCTCGGCTATGAAAAATGCACCATGACAGAAGGCACCTACGAATGAGGGTTAGATAGAGGAATAGTTTGAAGGGAATAGAGAAAGGTAACGGATGAGATGATGAAATTTACAAAAATTCCAAAACAGCAAGAAAACAGAACGTACCTATACGCGACCGGATGTTAGGCGAAAGTGAAGCGGATATTGAGAGGACGAGAATGACGATAATGAAAAAGAATTAGTATGAAGAATAAGAACGTCTTCTTTGTCAACGTTGACGTTGACGCAGTGCGAGTGACGTATGTGGAGAGGACCGAGGCCCGAACGCAAATGCGGAGTCCTTAGAAGTAGTTTCGGCTAAGGAAGAGAAGACAGAGGGCGGGGGAAAAAATAGATAAAAGTATAAAATGTGTTGAGCCACGTTGAATGTTGGAGACTGATGCGAAATATTAAACTAAGTAGCTAATATATTAGTGAGGAAGTTATAACGCTGCGGTAATTGTAATTCTCGATCGGTGCGGATGTAAATGTAATAAACGTGGGCGGGAGGAGGTACGAAGAAAGTGGCGAAAGCAAGGAGTAATGGCGGCAGCGACGTTGCTCGCGGGGAGAATAACCGCGTGGCTGGGGCCATTTTCTTTGCCGCGCGAGAGGTGGCCATTTTGCGAAGCTGAGAGAGGATGGATAGAAAAACAATTGGAAAAAAAGAATGGCTCAAGAATGAGGAAAGACGTGGTGCAGCTTGCGGGATAGGTAGCTCGCGCGCATGCGCACCGGGCCCGTTTCCGCTCCGACCATTCCGTGACGTATTTTTTCCCTCGATTTTCCTTCTTCTTAACTTAACTCGTGGTCTTTTCTTTTTACATCTAATTTCTCGTGCTTTTTCTTTTTTTCTCTTCGCGCTACGTCGCGATATTCTCTTTAAGTTGAAGTCTCGCGCGACCATAGCGTTCTCATAGCGCGAAATCGCCGGTAAAAACATAAACACCTTGCATAATCCGCGTTAAATGCCAACCTCATTAGAACGAAAGAGTGAGCAATCCTTACAGGCGTGCAGAGCACAATGCAACGGACAGGCCAAAGAAAAAAAAAATTTCGACAATCTTTTCTTTCAACTACTTCTCATTGTTTCGAAAACCATTCTATATATAGTTCTCCGTAACGCCATCTGTGACTGTGTTCTTGTTTTCCTTGCTGCCCTTAAGCATTATCCCGTTGTAAATTATCTTTTTTTGTCTGCATCGTGTCGTGATATTTTTTTTTTCTTTCACGCTTTTACATTCTCTAATTATAATGTCTATTGCTAATTACCGCGTACATGTTCAACAGTTTTTTTATGCAATTTTATCATTATCAAAAGAAAAAGCGGGACCCGTTCCATTGTTTGATTGCTCGAATACCGTGAAAAACCACTTTGCACGAACGTGCCGGTAGAAAAATTGAGTCGGGGCACAGGCACGTATATATGGCCCTCGCGCTATCGATCCCCCTAGCGGCTAAGAAAATAGCGCATTCCCGGAAAAAGAGGTGGGAAAAGAAAAAAAAACGACAAAACACAAAACAAACGACAAAAAGTGTTACGGCAAAGAGAAGGTACGGGGTGAGGGAGTGGAGAGGTGAACGTTTATCCTGACACGTAGCGGATCAAAAGAAACGTCTGACGTCATGAGAGCGTTGCTCTAAGAGAGGCTTGTGAAATTAATGCTTCTTACCGGTCCAGTTGGATCCTTTTCTACGAGACTGGAGAGAATCTTGTTTGATCTCGCGCAACACTTACGGCAATACTTACGGGACGTGTAGCTTTGATAAACGAAGAAAGAGGTCTTTCCTCGTCTTTCTTCTCAGTCCTTCCCCTTCCTTGTATTATCTTCTCTCTTTATCCACTTTCCTTTCTTCCTAAACTTCTTCACCCTCTCTCTTACGGCCTTGATATATCTAACCCCTTCTTCAAGTAATCCTTCAAATCCACGGATTGAGAATCTCATTCGGCTAGAAAATTCTTCGTTGAGCAGTGGTCAAACGTAACTTCAACCCTTTCCGTGAATTTTCGCCAAAGAATCGTCGAATTTTCGAATTTTCTTTTTTATAAAATAATTAATTTTTTCTGACACGTTTTAAGCTTTTCATTTCTTCCATGGTTCGTCTCTTTCCATTTTCCACCTTTTTCCTTGTACATACGTAGAACCGTTCGCGTGGAAATAGGAGGGTGAGATGTTGAAGCTTGCCATTCACGATATCGACCAGACACGCCCAGCCACCCCCAACAACCACCCCAACAACCCGAAATCGTCCGGTCGCCAGACTCGAAGGAGACAGGACGCCCCGATTCTTTGGTACAAGAATTTTTTCAAAATTTCACAACAGCCCTTATACACTACCTTAAACCCCTATAATAGATATCCTTATAGTATCCTTGAGTACTGTTTCTTTAAAGCATCAGGAATTACCCGCTGCGAGCTGTCAAAGCTCTTGACGCTGAGTGAAGCTTTCACTATCGGGAAAACAGGATATCGACTATTCCCACTCTCCAAGTATAAATGCCTACCTATCCAGTAACGAATAGACGTCACGCATTTCCCCAACTGTAATTCACACGAGAACTCGCCAATCCGATTTACTCTCTGCGGGATATCAAAGAACACTATAGGTATACTATTATCCTGTCACGATATCAAACGAATGACTGTGACCACTACTGGCCAGCAGGAAAATCGAAAGCTCCCATTATCGTAAAGTATGCGGTACTTCGATATCAAGGAGAAATTGCATTGTGCAATGTAGAAAGATAGTCAAAAGTGAATAAGCAAAAAAAATACCCAACTCTGCCCCGACTCAAAATCATGCATACGTCATTACGCGTTTCATATGTATCAACGATAGCCCACCCTTGTACGACCAACGAGAACAGGATACAGTGGAATGGAAGAAAAGAAAAGGAAGCCGAAAAGAATTACGATGAAAAAAGGTGAAAAAAATTGAACGAAAAAGAGGTGCCTCACCTTCGATGAATAGTCGAGCGAAATGAATGGAAATTAAAAAAATATATGATACTCCCGGGTTCTCACGCCAATTTCCTATTTTCTACGTCTTCTACAGGTACGAGTGACGCGCGCAACGTGATCATACTTTATAAGTGACTTTCGTAAGGGCGGTTTGCTGTTTGGCTGTGAGCCAAAATTTTAGTGCGTTAATCAACGGGCCCAGAGACGAAAATAACGGCACGCGCACGAATTCCAAATGAAAGCGTTAAGACTACTTTACCGTTACGTTTTAAAATACTTTTGCATATTACGCCGATTGCATACGTCATCGATCTCTTATTCTTGACGTTATATCGTTGTTTATTTTTTTAGAGCGCCACTCCGAAGTGATATATACGTCGTCTAATTGGAGTCTCTATTTAATAGCAAGAGTCGAGCGTTTTATTGTTGTGATATATTCTATAGTATATGCCTACGTTTAAGTTGTAGCCGGTTTGAGAGTCGGTTTCAAACGTCCAGGACAGTCGTGTCGCGCATTGAAAACTGTTCCAATAAAAAAGACGAGCCAAGAAATTTTGTAAACCACAAAAAAAGTCAAATTTTCACGTGTCGTGAGAGTAACTCATGCTAATACTGTTGCGCATTCAGACGGCACTGTATTATTTCCTGAAACAGAATAAAAAATTTTTTGTTTCTTTTCCTTAAAAATCTCAATTTTCAATATGCAATAGTCGTACGGACCAACCGTATTTTGAAGAAAAAAGATACACGTTACACCCCCTATCTGTCCTAACGATCTTCGTGATTTTCTCTCATGACTTTTGAAGATCACCAGTTCAAACGATTTACTCGAACTTGGCTATTGGAAGAGGGTCGAATCTTTTGTATATTTTAAAGTATCCCCAGGTCACACGACTATCCTGGACGATCCGTAAACTATATCCACGGTCCGTTAAATATTACATATTATATGGATCTCTGTCCTCTGGTAGGATTTACGTTTTATGGCGGGCACCTATTGCGTATTATCAGATCGAATATCGTTAAGAGCAAGAAAGCATTGTTAGAATGAAGAATGCGAGAATGCACGATGAAAATATAAGAGTAACGACGAAGTTGAGGTTAAACACCCGATAAGGCAGTCATCTCAAAATGTCAGGCCTGTCGCTCGATAACAATTAAACTACTTAATGAAAAAGAAAATGAAGATGAGAAACCAGTCACCCCCTTGTACATACAAGTTTTATACAGAGTATTGTATTCATTAAAGTACTATGAACTAATTATACGCAGAGACAGTAGTGCACACGACACGTGATTGTTCGCACATGTTTAGGTTTAGGTAAATAACTGTAATATATAGGTAATAGAAAGTAAATTAGTAACGAGAGAAAACAAAAAATATATATAAATAATATATATATATATAATTCTTTAGAGGGCCGCGAGTGGCTGTCGAACCGGGTTGGTCTGTAAGTTCGTTCGTTTGTTTGTGAATGTGTTTATACAGCTGCTAAAATCAATTTTGGGCCGTTGCGGATTGGTGACGGCGAGTCGTGGGACTTTGGTTATCCCACATACTATAAATGCCGGAAGCTCCGTCACCGCAACCACCGACTTCCGGATCGCGACGAGAGAGAAAGAAAGAAAAAAATGAAAGAGAGAGAGAGAAATCATCGTCGAGCGATCCGACCTCGATTTAAAAATTGCTATCATCGCCACGATTCAGAACTAAGCGTACGATACCAGTTCAAATCACGTTAACAGAAACTGCCAACTTCATATTATTATACGTAATAGTCAATCAGAACGACAGAGGATGAAGAAACCCAAAATTTTTCTTAGGATAAACACATTTACCGTTCGCATTTTATATAGCGTCGATCACGAAAGGATTTGCAGTGCCAATACGAGGTCTTAATCGACTAGTAAAAATGCAATCGGAAATGTCGTCGAACGTCATATTAAATTTTCTGGCACTGTCAAAGCCTCCGGGAATTGTCGCGCCTTCTTCGGGGATTCATGTTTCCAAGGACCTGTCGTACCGATTAGACGAAATTTATTGATCGGAATTTCGTCAATCGTGAGAAATCGTGCTAGAATCCGAAATTCGCTGAGAAAGGACGACAATCACTGCCATACTAGTCCTGGCTGAAGCTAAAAAATCTATAATAATATACAACACTGATCGAAAGGACCTCGTATTGACTTGGCGCAAAAATCCTGTTATAATTTTCAGTCTTTTTTTATTCGACGTGTTACACATACCTACTGTCGATTTCGAATTGCACGTAATGACGATATTCGAAGCGACACTTTTAATTATTCTTGTTTACCTATGTTCGGATAAAGGATACACGAAATTTTGATACGGAATAGATTACACGAACGAGTAGTACTGCACTACTCGTTCTGGTTGTCTAAGAAGAGTATAAATCAATTTTCAAATGTCACGACGAAATTACGATAACAATGGGATTGATATTGTATTCGCGTTGTCGCTGTTATCGTTGCGAATTCTTTGCGCTTATAATGAGTTCGGATTCGCAGATTCGTTTTGTCCGTCTTTGTTTGTACGATTCGCGCGTTTCTTCTCGCCTTGCGCTTGTTGCAATATGTAGCAACGATGCTCGAGAACGATGTACTTTTACGATTCGCGGGAGGATTTTACACGTTTTTGCAATAAACTCGACATCCCTTAAAAAAAGGTATTTCTCAAGTTCGAGCATCGTTGCCGTCGCGGAAGATGAGCACAAGTTAATTTTTGAGCAGAAGAGAGAGAGAGTGAGAGAGAGAGAACTGGAGAGAACGAGGAAGAGAGAGTGAGAGAGAGAGAGAGGTTTTAAACAATATAAACTAACATACAGAGTAGTGGTATTGAATGAGTACATTAATAAAGATTTAAACTAACGATTTAAAAGTCGAAATTAAAGTATAACCGGAAGTGCGTGAGGGATGAGAAGTGACGTTAATTACTTATCTATATTCGTGAATGAAATTAAGTACGTACTTAATAAAAACCAACACACGCAACATTATTCACTACAGATCGCAATATAACGTAACTGTAAGTCCTGTAAGTATATAATTAATTAAATACTACATGATATACTGATTATTATACACTCGACACACCCGCAAAGATCTAATACGATTTAAATGAAAAAGAAAAAAACAATGCCGATTAAAGGAAATTTATTATCACAAGTTTCGAGGGGGGCCACGTGTCAAAATGTTGAAAGGAAAATCAATGTTATAACCGGTGCTCGTATGTATATAAACCCCTTTTGCGTTTCCGCCATTTTCTTTTAAATAAAAAAATTTCAATTTTATTCTCTAAAGACTTATTTGACTATCTTAATCGGGGACTAGAATATATTAACGAGAACTTGAGGAAATCTGATACTTTGGGTTATTTCAAAATTAACAAAACAAGTAGAAAATTTAATCGAGGATTTTATTGGCTAACGAAATGAAAATTCGGTCAAATATCCTCGTCTGATCAAATCAAGACCTAATATGCTTGAACGTTGATTATATTTGTATTAAAATGTTATTTTCTCTCATTCCAATTTCCTTTCACCACTTTGGAATTCACTCTCACCCCCACCCCCTTCGCCAACCACGCACCTTTTTAATAATAAAACTGTAACGTAATAAGTTATGTGAATAAAGTACAGTTACACGATACTATTGCTATTATTACCGAATAAAAATAATTAAAAAATATATATATACGAGAAGGATACGAACAAGGCGAAAGATGTGATGAGTCGTTTCAAGAGTACCAAATTCTAAAATGAATTTAATATTAACTGCATGTAGTATACATATAACGGTAAAATTAAACATCCCCCTTAGATCGGGCACCATCTTGAACAATTATTACCACTGTAAAGAAGTTGAAAAAAAATACCAAAGGTGGACGACAAGCGGGATGGCGTCTATTTGTACGAAACACGTTATTTAAACGTATATAGCTTAGAGATTAGATATTGGGCGAGTGAATTCGTGAATAATTATATTGTAAGAATGTTTGCGTGTATATTATGTGTATGAATCTGGGGTCTGTATTTTATGGAAGTTCCTCATCCTCAAGGAAAACTGGCCGAGATTTTGCAGATTTATCAGCGAGGGTCTCTTTCGTTTTGTCAGTGCTTATCGCATCCGTTCCAATTTAGTATCGTTTTTAGGTATTAGAGAAGTTCAAAAAATGTTTACAATTTTTTTTCTCAAAAAATCAAACATTAGGTCAGTCGGCATGAATTCGTACGAACTCGAGTGTCTCGTGTAAATTTGAAAAGAGGACCATACAATTTTAAGGGACTCTCGGTAAAAAAGAAACGAAAATATGGAAAAAAGTTCCATCGGTCATAAATTTTTACATCGCCTCGCGAAAGGTACTGGCAAATCTTGATGGACTCTCGCGAACATGCGCAATAAGGTCGTTTTTTTGTAAAATCCGAATAAACTGCATAGTCGAACAACTTCATACAGGCTTCTCTGACATATTCAACGATCGTATCGATCCTGAAAACATCCGTATTGTAACTGAATAACAGCATTATCAAAATAACAGTATAAACTTCACTTATCGAGACGAACCTGTTATCTATAATGGAAGATACAAGGAAGCAATAGGAAACAGACAACCGAAAAAAGATTCAACACGAATTCGACATAGGTAACCGTGCCCGAAATGATAAGGTTAAACGGCAAGTGAAAGAGCAAATTAAAAAGTTGAAAAAAAACGGAAACGACAGTGCACACACGAAACGCTAAGATTGTCTTCAAATATCTCGTCCGTTCCTCTTAAAGAAAGTATAAACCTCCATAAAAATGAACCTTGGCGTTTAGGATGAGTTTTTAGATAGTCGTAACGCGCGGACTCGGGAAATCTCGACGAAATCGGATAAACAAAAAGTTAGAGGAGAAATGAAAAAAAATCCTGATAGAGAAAAACCCATCGCTAGGCAGCCTCGAAGAAAAAAAAAACGTTTTCTATAGTGTAATACAAAATTAATGATTATATGTCGCGCAAGTCAAATTCATCGTTAAACGACCTCAATATCAGTATCATTATCATTATATTAACATCCTTGTTATCATTATCATCGTTCGACGCGTCTCCCCGCTGTCTTACGTTATTAACGCACAACCCCCCATCCCCCAAACACCCACTCACCGGTATCGTTGCTTCAGATCCTTTGTGAGAATCGAGTCACGAGATAAAAAGATAAATGGATACGTACTTATATACACACACGGTACATATGCTGTAAAAAAGAATTACTAAAGAGAGGATTCAGGGAACCTACGTAAATGAGAAAAATTATAGATAAAATTTCAACGTCTAGCGAATTGGAATTTCAAAGGATTGCACGACACTTTCGATACACATTTCAATATGACATAGATAACGAAAAAGAACACTGAAGAACATGGAAATTTTGCAAACAGTTCTTCAAAATCGACTCTCCAGTTTGTTACAGTGTTTTTATTACGTTGTAGGGTACAAGAGGTTTCAGAAAAATTACGCAATTCGAAATTAAAAAAATGTAACAGCTTTTGTATTTCCTGACAATAATTAAGAAAATGTTATATACCTTTTTTTTTAATTTTACAATTGCAAGAATCTGCCTTCGTAACTTTCTTTTTTTGAAAATGGGAGAGTGGATCGCGATGAAGGAATTTGAAAAATTCGATTTTCTCGAAGACATACCGATTGCCCCTATAATCGACGCACTAGTGTCTATATATATATGCAGTCTATCCTAAATATGCAGTCTATCCTAAACTAACCTCTTAAGCTTATTCCATTGATTCTCGTAACTTTCTCCACATCCCATCGGCTGCTTTAACATTTTACACTTCTATTACCCTATTATAATGATTTTAATTACTAATCCTTTTCTCACGATTGCGATAGCACATTAATGTAAAATTAAAACGGAATACCCTGTGCATATAGCATATATACATGTTACATAATCACAGTTACATACACACGCTCATAGGCGCGCCGACACACGCACGTATGCAGAAAACGACAAACACAGATGGACGTATAGGTAGTTACAAAAAAAAGAGCACATAAACAAGACGAACATACAGAATGACACGTAGAAAAATTCGCAACACACTCAGCCAGGCGCAACAGTGATATATAATAAAGAAAAGAATTTCACAACACTTGAGAACCGATGAGCTCCCCCTCCGCGTTCTTAGATTAAATCGACTCGTCTCCTGAGAAATACATTCATCCGGTTCTCAGGCGCGCGTAAATTTCAAATTCTTATTAAAAAAAAAAATAGTGAACTCGCGAGAGGACAGCTAGCGTCGAAGAAACGGTGATATTTTTATGGAAAAAAAAAATAGAGTAGCATCTCTCCGCTATCCACAAGAGAGGAGTAAGAAGAGAAAGATAGAAAAGGGGAAAAAAACACAAAATTAGCGAAAAAAAGGATAAAAATAATTTAAAAAGAGTTTTCGAAAAACGAAACCACAAAAAAAGTATAATAAGAGATAACGAAGATAAAGATTAAAGGCTCTGGGAGTGCCTTACGTGAATTTCCGATTTTATCGATTCGACGCGAATCCTCTTTTTGCGAAGTTAAACTACTGATATTTCTACTGACGACAGTGAGGCCTCCTACGACGCCCAATAACGTTGCTCAAATCGCCCTTAGAGGTTCGCGGTACTGCCACCTCAATATTATAGTTGCTGTCTTTTTCCACGTAGAACATTATACGACGGCCCACCGTTACATCACGACGAACTTATTGCGTATTTAACGTGTACGTTTAATGTGCAATTAACGTACTGACACGTAGTGGGTAAATTTGCGCAGCCGCACGTTCGACCGTTTGCTTCAACGCGAAATATCTATATGATTCGCGTAATTACAAGACCGATTCGACGAACCATGCACACTCGTGTATTTATTACGTAATGAAATCGGATCGACCGACCAATAAAAAGATCGACAGTTGGTATAATTTTTTATTTTTTCGTCTCAATACTGCGAGTGGGTTTTTTTTGCAAATTAAAGAAATTGCGAATATTCATTATTTAGAAGTTTTCATTACTAGCGACTGATGGGTTTTTTTGAATTTTTTTTTCTTTGCTTCTTTGGAACTTCGTACTAATACGTATATAGAACGATAGACTATACGGTCGGTAAAGTGTGAATATTTTAGCGATGAATAAGTTTTTCTGTTTTCTTGTTTTGTTTTTTTTCAATTCCATCCTCGATCAGTCTTACCGTGCGCGCCGCGTACCGTAAATCGCGACATAATTACTAATATTAAAGTGTGCAGTGCGTCAGATAATATTAATATCCCACCACCGTAACATCCCCCATAAGCTAGAATGACGAAAAGTGTCCAGACATTTGAAATCAAATGGAATGCATATATTATATAAAAATAGTCACTAGCTGAAAATTTTGTTAATCAACCTCTCCCCGTATAGAAACCGTATAACGAGCAAACAAGAATGGGAAAGGGGGAAAAAAGAGAAGGAAGCCATTGAACACGAAAATGAAAGGCAGTCACGAGTAAAAGAGACTCCAAACAATAGCAACCCTTAGTGCGTCGAAGAATTATTGGCAAAGCAGAAATGAAACGGCTCGACATATTCCCGCGAGCAAATCCGCCATGTTCATCTCTTTGTTCTGTTGCCACACTGAAAACAGATAAAAATCACACGAAATAATCTCTCGAAATATGGTCCCAAAAGCTCATCACGAATTATTGACTGGTCCAGAATATCATCCAATGATGAAACTAAAAAACGTTAGTATAGGAATTCCAGTATAAAAATTCGAATCGATTCCACCGCCCATAATAGCGAAAAACGTACAACGAAAATTGCATCAGAATATCGCGTATAATGAAAACCGCCATATACAAAATTATTGCAAACCATACAACATAATAGCAAATAATACATCATTGTATTGCGCAATGTCCGATTTGCTCGCGCGAAACATGTTACGGTTTGATTGCCGCGCATAGAGACATACTAACTAATCCAACTAGGCGAAACCTAACGTGAAAATAGTTACGGACATGCACACGTGGCAAGGACTGAGCTGAAGGAAACTTGACTATATGAAACGTTACGAAAAGAAAAGGCAGATGTCGCTGTAAATAAATATCGTGAGTTTGCGCGTTAAGATTTATTAAC
The DNA here is from genome assembly GCA_030142225.1 of Pachycephus smyrnensis. Classification (NCBI taxonomy): domain Eukaryota; kingdom Metazoa; phylum Arthropoda; class Insecta; order Hymenoptera; family Cephidae; genus Pachycephus; species Pachycephus smyrnensis. The sequence continues at coordinate 80,451 of JARQST010000574.1, forward strand.
GTTAATAAAACGCTACACATAGTAATTAAAGTCCGGACGGGTTGCAATAAGTAATTGAGATAAAAAAAAGAGAAAACAAAGAAACAATGCACTACTGGATCAGCGTGCGAGATGAACGGAGGACCGCGTGAGAAATCTATTATAATATATATTAAACGAACAAAAAATGCCGAGAGAATACACGTAACACGGATGTACTAAATAGACGGAAACTGTGTAAAAATGACGGACGAACCGTATATATATATAGATAATGGATAAACGGGAGCGGAGCAACAGTACACTAGTCACTTGCTCATTGAAATAATATTCTAAATAATACTCGTAACAAGATGAAGTCTAGGTACATATGAGTATAATACAAAATTATAAATACATAAATATATATATAATATATCTGAGTAAATGCATATACGTATGTATACATATGATTGCATAAAAATTCACCAAACCGGTGCACGTGCTTTCTCGCACATATGAAAGCATATATATATTATATATATCCATATATAGAAATACATAGGCATAGCATGCCTGAGTGCGTGCACTTTACCTTTTGCCCGCATGCATATACGTGTTTATGTACAGGCATATGTTACATACCTATATGCGTCCTTATGAACTATAATATATATATATATATATATAATTGAAAATAACGACACGAAAGGTATATGATACACGATTGGATGAGATTTCGTTTAGAATTACAACTATATTAGATTTCGATAAAACGAGGCATAGGCAATTTATTTAGGTGTTTATTAAATAACGTTACAAAAAGAAAAAACGAAACGGGACAAACTTGCGGGCGCCATGTCATTTTTATACGGTATATATACTTATGTGGATACGTGAAAACCAGTGCGCCGCGTTAACCGTTTGCGTTCCAAATTACGATTAGACGTAAAATACGTATAGTAGTCGCGCCCTCGATTAAGCGACTCCTTTAATTGACAAAGAGCCAAGCGAACGATAATTATTAATTAATGTTGATTAAAGTCGTTCGCCAATTGTTACGATACTCGAATTCGCGCACTGCGACATTTTCATACTTCGAGATACTTTACACGAATGGTGATGCAACAGTTCATCCTCCATATTCTCTGTGTGTTTATCATTGATGTAGCGTTCCTTTTTATTGTTATTATTATTATTATTCCTCGTATCTCTACAGTCAATTTCTGTTGGTCCGTTTACTCAAGTGTCTTCTTGCGTTTTAATCGGTTCTTTATACAAACAAATATTTTTGTTCATAACGGCTGCACAAGTAAACGTGTTTCCTACTGGTACGTAACAGCGTCGTTTCGGATATAAGGAAAAAAAATCGCTATTTCCCATCGCGAATTACGAGAGAAAAATTTGGAGAGTGTTGAGAATTCGAAAACTTCGATGATTCAACAGTGAAGTCATCATGCTCTGTCAGTAAATTTTTGACGATCAATTCATTGTAATTGGTTGTTTTTTTTCTGTCGTGCGTAATTATCGCGACGTTCGTCTAAATCCAATGATCATTAATTCAATCATCGTCATTCGACACCCTAATAAATTAATGACAATGACAACAGCGCCGCCGTGCTCGATTATATAACTATCTTTTGTCCGTACAAAGAACAAAAATAATTCAATGGACCGATAGATATATGCATAAATCTATATATATATAGGTATGACAGTAATGACTGGATAACGGTAAACACGTTGATAACACTCACGCGGGCATGTAACTTCTTATGTTAACGTCAATTCACGTGACGATAGACACAATGAAAAAAACAATATGGCGTCCGCACTTCCAGAGGTACTCGAACGAAGAATATTTATAAATAAAATAATGCTATTAAAGCGATGAAAACAATTGAAAAATAGTCACGGGGGAATAAACGAGACACGTCGCTATATCGCGTATATCTATGCATATGCTCGAGAGACACGCGAGACGCGTATATGCGTTATATACCTAACACACGTTCACACGAGCAAGTATCCTTAATGAGAATTTCACAGAAAAGAAATTTATTAACGATAAGAACAGTTCATTCTTCGATCTCAAATAATGAATAGGAGTAAGTAATTGCACAACCACTCACTAAGGAAACGAAAAAAAAAAAACTTGATTCTTATTTCACACTCGCCACTTAACTCACGTCTTTACGAGAACGAAATGAAAAAAATCCTTCGAAAATAAAAAAAATGAGGTAACCAGAACATTATAAGAGCAAGTACGATGAAAAGTGATTTGTTCAAATTTATCTCTTCGATAGATCTTAGACTGCCACAGACTGAAATTGGAAATCTATATACCTATAGGCGCGACGCGTACAGAAAATATGCGAAATCGAATTGACGCAGGCTTTAAAAGGGATAATTTAAAAAAAATGATAAAAAATAAACAAGATGATCGAACCTCACGGCTATAATATTGATTGCGAGACAGATTAAAATTATCGCGCAGAGCTGGTTGTACAGGCGTTGTACGTACCATGAATTTCGCGCGGGCAGATCATCAATCAAGATAATTTTCTTAGATGAACGAGACAAAAGCACGCATCATTTGACACGGTTGGCAAAATACAAGAGATCGGTTGAAGAAACGCTTAATTTACATCCAGAATCCCACTGGGTCCCTTGGTTTGTCACTAAAAAAAACCTACGGGCTGTTTCAGTACTATATTTTTTTAGGAGTAGTAGATTAAATGAATATGGAGGTGGAGATAAAAAGTAAAATGACGAAAAGGAGAGATACAAAAAAGTGTGTGCACGTAATAAGAGAAATACGATTTCTATTGTGACAGTTAATATTGTATAAGACATATGACAATGAAATACAACCTGCGCATTACGCATATACACGAGGTGAACAACAAAATACCATCTGAAACACTACTTTTAATAGTGATGGATATAATATTATTATAAAAATAAATATAATATGAATATCATTGCATGACCGATATACCTAAAGAACATTATTATATGATATTATTATGTAAAGTTTTTATTGCGTGAGTAAAATTATGTTATCGACACAAATGTGTAAATAATAAATGTGGACGTCTTCTTTTTTTTTAATAGTGACCTCACCAACCGATCCCAAATAATATTATAATCGTGAATCGTGCTCCTGATATGAATTCATTTATTTTAATCTTGAGGAAATCCATTTCTTCTTATCTCAAATCTGTCGTCATTTCCTGAGGAGCAGTATACATATGTCTATTTACAATGTAGATTACCTTAACACCGTATATACATCATGAATCATTGTTATCTAATCAAATCGTTATCTTCAACGATAATACTTGACACAACAAAGCGCAGTTACATTGCTGCACAGAGAATAAGATTTTCGGTCATGAATTTTATTCAAAAATTCGTCGATGTAAATTCGAATATACATTTTTTATGGAGATTAATATAGCACAAGATAAAATCCCATATCAAATGAAAACCTCGACAAAACCATGGCTCCCTTATCAGGAATTAATTGCATAATGCAGATTAATACAAAAAGCCGTCATCGCCATATAATTAAAATAAATAATTATACCAATAATATGACACAGAACAACCCAATAAGAATTGACTCCTATTGAACATAAGCTTCATTTATCAGTTTTTCAACGGCCAAATTGCAGATAAACATAAACCATTGCATAAGAAGTGGTCTCTTATCAGTGTCTACGAATAGGATGAACAAACAATTTGTCAGTCGAGGTGAACGTGCCATACACATTTGGACGCCATTAATTTTAACAACGCCCAGTGTACAGGTATTATGCTATTTATATATTAATAATACTTATACAACTATTATATAATAATATAATAATAAAAAAGCAATAATACAAACAATGGTTCAAAAATACTTTCATGAACAGCAGTGAGTAAAGTGTCGATCATTTGGAAGATTAGAAGTGCATACTATAATTTATTCACAACGTGACAGTATATAATGTCACATAATCAGTAAATTCCGCGATAACAATAATCTAAGAATAATTGCAAGTGCATTCACCGGAATAATTATTCGAATATTATTTATTGTTATTGAATAATGAAAATCCTTCAGTGTGTGTCTTCACGTAAAATCCTTTAGTGTACTATACGTATTTTCAAGTTGTAAAATCTAATTAGTGACATCGAGAATGTTATTTATAAGTCAACAATTCATATGCTTGGCATTGATCAAAGCATTAAGGTTTGATTAATTCTTAAGTAATTCTAGTTTCAATTTACTCACCCAGTATGGACAGGAATGAATTTCTACCTCTTAATTCTGCACCACCACCACCACCTGGTTTCTCAATACCGGCACCTCAGTCAGGTAAGTCTTCCATCGTATGTATTAATCAGATATCATTAATCGAACCTTGAAAAGAAAACGAAATATTTCTTTACATTAGAGAAAAAATTGACAGCGTATAAAAAGTAAATTAACTATATTTCCTACCGGCGTTCAATTTTTCAAGTAACCGTACACGTGCTCACTTTCGGACCGGATCCACATAATATGAAGTGCCCCTACTGCGAGGCTAATATTACTACAGATGTTTTTCAAAAACCTGGTACTAAGGCACATGTAATAGCAATCCTGTTGTGCGTATTCGGGTAAGTCGCATTTCGTAAAATCTCAGAGAATAAAATTAGGACTTTACAAACAGTCTGCGATCAAAAAAATCAAATATACAGTTAAACAACTGAATATGAGAGGATAACATCAATATTTTTGCTTTCAGATGTTGGCCATGTGCTCCCTGTCCTTATTGCATCGGCGCTTGTTTGATAAGTAACCATTACTGCCCGGAATGTAATAAATTTCTCGGCCAATACGAAAGATAATGATTTCACCCAGAATCACTTTGTTCAGATATAACTTCACTGTGTTTTAAATAATCTAAAAGTACGCAGGTCGAATGCTCGTAGTACTCCAGTCTCGAATTTTTACTGTTTACCAGTGACGGAGTGACCACCTTAGTCGAAAGATATACGAATGACAATTTTTTATATATTGTTTTTACTTGCTAACCCACAACAAAATATTTATTGCATGCCTATGCAGAGAAACAAGAAATTCTGAAAACCACAAAAATAATAACAAACAGTAGAACAAGACCATTACATCAGTTTTTAGGTTTTAGGTATACATTAGATGCAAAGGACACTGTGTGTATGATATGTAAAGACCCAGCAAACACATAAAAGCGGCCCAGTACTTAACTGTTACTAGTCCATTGATAGGTGCAGTGGGCCTGTAAGGGCCCATCACTGGCCCACTCTTATGTGTTTGTTGGGGAATAACGTCTTCATGCACACTGGTTAATAAAAGACAATATTATTATGACAACGAAAAAAAATGTTTATTTTGCTGAACTATTTATAAAATATATGTATATTTTAATAAACACTAATGAAAAGCTAATAATGGATTTTTATTATTTATAATTATACAATAAAGGGAGACGCCTAAAACCAAAATGGTAAGTGAGAGTTCAGCTGAAAGAAATGACGATCTCATTGATCAAGGATTGTTATTCGTTCCTTCGTTTCTCAGGATAGAAAACTAAGTTGATGAATTTCTTCTTCTTATTCTCAACGAACCACAAACCGATCACTTTAATAGAATCAACAAAATCAGAAACATTGAAGGTAAATATAACAGCCTATGCCCGAATGCATGTTTTCCTATGGTTGACAACTTACCACTAGTTCAGCATCGACTGGCAGTTAATACGCGTTAAGGAAGTAATAGCTGCTTCAACTCACAGGTGGCAGCATTCTCGATAATGCGTCACCATGTCATATTCACACGGTACGAAACACACGGGAGAATGCCTAGTCTATTTTGCCGATGATGATAAGATAATTACAATATTTTTTTCAAAATATTTACATTTGTTGTAATTACAAAGTAATTTGGAATGGATCATTTACGTCAAACTTAATTTTTTTTTAAACTAACCGAAAAATATCGGTTTTTTAATCATTCAAGCGATATTGAAGAAGCCTGGTGACCACGAATGGTAATGTAAAATTTCCTGTTACGCATATTAGATATAGCATTAAATTGACGACAATTTTTTCCTTAGTGCAGTTGAAGACACATTGCAAGGCTAACCACCATTTTGATATCATTTTCGCAATGATTAATTCAAGACTGCAGGAGAAATATTAAAAATTTATTATAGGTATGAAATTTAACATATGTGAACATTTTCAAATCAGATTCACCAGATCCCTTAAAAAGAACATTGTTTGGCACGAATTCAAACGTACATCCAATATGTACTAATATACTGTAAAATAATGATAAATATATGAATATAATTACAAGACTAATACACATAAAAACTATTGTGTAATACTATGTAAAATTTATATTACGTGAGTAAAATTATTTTATGGACATAAATATGTACATATTATAGATAGTTTTTCCCAAATGCCTTCATTACCTGATGCCAGTTACTGATAGAATCATACTTTATACATTTTATCTAGTAGTATCATTAGACGATTTATATCTGAGATATAATAACTATTGATCACTTGAAAAGTGCGATCATAGACAGTATCCAGATATACGCGCAAATCTATTTATCAGCTGTGTATTAAAGTTCGAGGTATTTCAGTTATTATCTTTTAATCAACTTTTGTTTTTTGTCAGTTATCACCCTCAAAAATAAAAAGTCATGTTATATAAAATTATATCTTGAACGTGGCGTAAAATTTAATATCTTAGTAACATTTATTAATACAAATTCTTACTATGAAACAAACGCATTAAAAAAATCAAACGTTTTAATGACATGGTGTTCGAAGATACGTAAGAAAAGCAAAGATATAACAATGTTCAACAGATTATCATAATAATGTGGCATATGAAATACGTGTTGAATCGAATAATATTAATATAATTATGTAGACACACCAAAAAAAAACTGATATAAAAAAATTACCATCCACACTCATTCATACAATACACTCCATATAAATAATAAATAGAATAACAGAAAAATTCGCACAAAAATATAGACGCTTATCTTATCGGTTCTCGGATTCAAATGCTTCGTCGAATTCATTCCCACGTGGTTCGTCTGATGGATTAATAAAGCAACATCGCGATGATCCGGTCTACATATAGATTGGCCACAACGTTTCCTTTGTTGTTGTTCATGCCCCAAGGAATGATATTCGATTCAACTTTAATTATTCGGCGCTAATAGCTCTTATAACCTTTCAAAAAGCAATATAATAATAATATATAATTTATATAATGATGGAATCGAATGTTTGAATGTTAAACTGATTACCTCCGTGAGTGCATGGTAAAATTGTATAGAATTGTATTGCAGATGATTTTAAGATTTGTGTGGTGTCTGGGTTTGTTCACTGATAATTCAAGTTTATTACTAAAATTTGTGGAAATTGGAATGAATGAACTATAATTCGACTAGATTCCTAAGTATGTTTTATGTTATTAATTTTTTAATTTTCCAGACGTCTAATTAATAATTCTTTCACACAAATATTTTTTTTCATTTTTAAAACATTGATTTTTTAAAAATCAATATTTTTCTTTCGATTATTAACAATATGGATTCTCTTATTAATGATTCGAATCAATTCGAAAAATCGATACATTTCTGTTGATGCCGCATCCCTAGGGCAAGCCCTCTGAACGTAACGATAAAACGGATGATTGGTCATGAATTATACGTTTTGACGGTAGGTAAATATGGCTATTTCTGTTTTTGGGCGCGTCACACATGGAGACTCTGGGAATTATTGTACGGACGGTATAATTATCATTACAATGTACGTATCATTAAAATAATCAATGTCGAATAACCTCATCGTAGAAAAAATAAAATATAAATTTCTGAATTTTCAACATATGCCATTTAAAACTCGATAGTACTGGACAACTGCGAATATTGTTATATCTACATCCGGTATTTCAATTATCCTTGAAACTTCAATACCATTAGTTCGGTGATCGGTGTGGAATTTTGAATACAGCTGTAGAGCCGCACGTACGCATTTTTATTTTCTATCTAGCCGAACTAACACGAGCGAATGTATATGTTAGTTCTCACAGTACAGACCCATCATAAAGAATCCCTACATGTTCCATGCCATTTACACCACAAAAGTTAAAGAGAAACGTACAATTAAGAGAAAACCCACAAAAACGTCTCTAATTCTAACTTACCAAGAAGCAATTGCTTAGCATGCATAAACAAAAATGACATCCTCTTCTAATAAAGCTGTCTTACACTAATCTAATTGCCCCAATGAGGTTTTTATTTAAAAACCAATAAGTATAGGCAGAAAGATAAAAATAAAACTTATTAAAAATTGATAACTAGTAAATGATATAATTAGATAATTCCCGCGAGTGCGAATTCGCACCACTGTGCACTCGAAATACATATATACATAGGTCCGAAAATATGTGTGCACTCACGGGGTTATATATCACCAACTTCAGTTAGTAGATCGGTACTGATTAATTCTTTATATGAAACTCAATCTTTTTCCAGCAACACACGTAAGATGTTATTGCGTTTTCGCAAAAACGACCTCTTATCAGTATCGTAATGTATATAGAATGAATCACTCGCAACGTCATTCAAAATGTATGTCTAGTCCCACCAAGCGGCGTCGAGTACATAGCAGCGGCGCGAACTCAAGATATTCCCACTATATACCTACGACGCCGTTCTGCCGACGCACCACAGTGCGGATAAACTCGGACGCGCGAGCATCGTTTCGTGAACAGTGAACGAAATATTTTTGTAAAAGGTTAGTAATGAGTTCCATTGTGTAAACACATTAAGGGACCCTTCCCAGGTCAGTCGTACGAGTTGTACAACTAACGATTCAGACCCCTGATTGGCTGAAACTTTCAGATAAAAAGATATTGACCAATTAGGAGTCTGGTTTTCCGAGTTTTCCGACTAGTACGACTAGTGACGTGGAAGGCACCTATAATACAGACAATTGAGAAGTATAAGTTGATTTCCTATCCAGTACCGTGAAGAAATATTTAAGCCCGTACGAAACGGACTGTAACATACTGTACGTAGGACGCATACTATAAATAGCATCGTACCTTAGTAGCAATAACCTGAAAGGTCTTTTATCGACTTAATTAATAATCAAGCATTTCTCATTATACGAAGATGATGAAACTGCGTTGCACATCTTCACAGTACACGTCGAGGATACTGCTTACAGTATATATTGCTCATTGTTTAGTACAACTAATAATGAGAATACGTTTCATGGAAACAATTCTGAACAATGTGGTGTCACTTTATTTTGAATGATTTTGATTTTCCTTGTATTGATTATTTGATGATCGGAAGTATGCCCGTTGAAGAAATCGAAGGTCAATTGGAATTTCATCAGTGTAGGAAACAGTTATGGGCGTGGACACGATAGCATGTTTGTACAGTACGGTACAAAATTCGTTCATTTGCTTAGCGAATATCAACGGTGTTACTAAGAGCGGTGTGATTTTCGATTAAGAATGCCACTTTACCTACAACCGACACTGACATGTAAAGACAGGATACAGACGTGGCGGTTGATTGTGGATAACTTTTGTAGTAACATATATAATGAACACGTGCGGTTCAAGGCGTGCTGGTGTAAAGGACTTTTGCAGTTGAGATATACCGGTTTATGCATGTTTGCCTTGTGAAAATCTTCCTTTACTGTTCTCAGTAAGCATATTGTATGTGCTGCTTTTAACGTATGTGGATATACTTCTATATATCAATAATAACTTGATAATCGTATCTGCGAACAAACTGTATAACAATTATATTACCGTTACAAAGTGCACCTGCTGACTTCCATTATCAAACACATGTATAATTATTCCACGTGCAAAGTGTAAAGAATGGGGGAGTCTTTTACGCAGAAAGTCATAGAAACATCTTACGTCTGAACGGTTATCTAGAAAAGTTTCAGTATACGTATGTATGTGTTTAGCACATTTCTGAGACACTTCTTAACTCGAACTTTCTGCCCATCTTCTTTGTCTCCTCCTAAAATGACTAAATGTACAGTCTTCAAAAAAATAAATGCACCGTTGACCCCAGAGTTAGACCGCTGTAATTTATCTGGTGTTACGTAAACATTTTTGCTCTACTTATAGATCATCAAATAAGCATAGATCCCAAGTGGCATTTAAGTTCTCAAGACACGCGTAGAGTGACGTATCAAGTTACACAAAAACAGTTAAAATCATTTACCAAAAGTTATACAAAGAAATGGAGAAATCCCAGATGAGAACCATTGTACCGTATAACCTTGAAACAAGCATACTCCGACCTGTATTTTCTCTTTCATGAAATTGTGCAACATGAATGTCAGAATTTTCACGTTAAATCCTTCTTGAATTTATATTCACAGTTAGCTCAAGTATGTATCTAATGAATAGTACAATTACACATTAAGAGAAAATAATCCCTTATCATAATGCAATGGAAGGTCATATATCATACAAAAAGTATTTTCTATAAATCTGGCATGAGTGCAAAACGTGTTACAAATGCGCATAACCTAACCAAAGAAATCAATGATGTCGCTACACAGGAGTTACGGTACTTGCGTAGAAGAAGGAATTAAATGGTCTAGTGAGTTTCTAGAGAATCAACTTTTTTTTATTACTTTAGTCTGGACGCTATACAGTCCTATATATTTCATAAAAACATAACGTTTGTACCAATTACGGCGTAGCAGTATTATATTATTAATATCAGTCTAGTATTTCACGCCACGCAAGACTCTAAAGCCTGTAGTTCTATTACATAAATTTATACGTGCACACATTCTCGACATCTAATATCATATTACCGACCTGATAAATCATATCTTCTCATTTGATAAAAACGTCATTATAAAGAGAACAGAAGCTTAGATTATTTCTATGAATAGATATATGCTTCCTGTCCGGGTTATTGATTAGGAAACTGATCACGTTCAAGGTGAAAAAATTCTACGTAGTGCGTATCAATTCATTACTAGAGAGAACCATTAAGAAATCATTTAACGACGTTAGTGTTCTAAATTATTCCTTCAAATAAACGATTGTACTTCGTACTACGATCCAAGATATGAATTACGATGCCGTTGAAAACTATAAGTGTCTATTTAACACTGTGAATTCTGTCTTAATTAATAGCTCATTCAATTCGTATCGTTTGCTCTATATTCAAGAACTTTATTAAAGTTGAGAACTACTGAGCGACATTTACATCCGTTGGATTGTTCAGTAAATATCAGTCAGATACAATTACGATAGGAGATGATAAGCAGGTATTGATGATTTCACTAAGCAACCCTGTATTATTTGTTAAAAAGAAAATAGCAATTTTTCATTGATAATGGCCTTTTGTTTGACTTTGGAAATGACATACTGTGATATGCCCAATCATAAAGTGCATGCAAGCGTCGAGTAAATTACTTACGTAGTAGTGCCTTAAGTTTTTACATTCTTTCTGCTGTATCTTAAAAGGCGATTCCCAGTAGCATATCATTGTGGGTGATAACGATTTAAAAAAAAAATTCTTTAATCTACTCGTATTATCTGATAACATGACATTGCTATGGTTACTCTAATTGTATTGTACAACATTTTGCATGCATGATCATTCAACCTTGACTTATACTGTAAATTAGTAACGCCCCTTACAAATCCTTGACATACTTTTGCAAATATTTGAGGACAAATTAAACGTACTAGCTACCTTAATTGCGCATATTCCAATATTTTTATCATTACGTATAGTTATGAGCGTTATTAGGATGTAGCGAACAGACAATATAATAAATGACGTGGGTAATATATACACGGTTATATAAGAATGTTACATTGACTGAAATTGGCCCTACAACGCACACTCTCCATTTGTAGTTTAATATGATTCTGCATTGTAACGTGAAGTTTTAACACGTTGAACGCCCAGCGTGAATCGGTGGAGTTTCTCCCGGGGCCCAAATCCGAGACTCGGATTGTAAACAGCGCGATAAGCTGGAAGAGCGATATGATGCAATGCGTCCGAGAATTTTATTTTATTATTAGTATAAGTATATTTTTAATGTTCGTTTTTGTTTACTTTATAGTTTATTGTTACTTTATATTGTGTATACTCGTCATAATTGTGTTACAAATAGAATTACTATAAATTACCTCCAAAATCCTGTTCTAATGCGACGAAGAAGAGTGTCACCCGTTTACGGGTGACGGGGCCCCCGAAAGAAACATAGCCGTCAGCCGTATCTGGCTGACGGGGCCCCCACGGAAGCATACTCGTCACCCACATATGGGTGACGTGGCGACGAACGTGTTAAAAAGCAAAATGAATTCTGCATGTGGAACAACTTTTTGGAAAAAAAATCTATATTAGATAATAGTAAGCTTATCAGTATTTCTCATCAGTTAACGTACTGGATCTTGTGGCAGATATGCATCACGCAAAAATAAAATGACGACTTTATACGTATTGGCGGACAATAATTACACCTGTAGTCGTACTATAGAGGGATGTTACGTAAAGTTTTTCCATGAACGTACGAGGCCGATATTATTGTAGAGTGTCTGGAAATATATATATTTTTTAACAGTTACGCTTGATAAGTCAAGTCGTACGCGTGACAGGGTCGAGGCATTTCACGAAACCTGCGATTTTTCAGTTTCAGCGTAAAGTCTGCCAAACAATATGGACAAGAACGGCCCTCCGCCTCCTGGCTTTGCACCACCACCACCATATTCAGGACCACCACCAGGTGCTCCAGGATACTATCCACCTCCTCCAGGACAGCCGAGTAAGTTGTTAGCCTTTCATAATCCTGGTACAATAAAAATTCCCATTATATAGAGTTATGATGATCCTTAATGCTTTTACATAAAGATCAGTCTGAAACTTTGTAGTATAAATTATGAAATATTTGTTTTTTCTTGTCCTTATACATTTTATTGCTTTTACGTTCTCAGAGGAATAATTTTAATCATTTTTTAGGTGTAATTATCATACAAACGCCAAATTTGGGACCAGATACACAGCCTATGACCTGTCCAAATTGTCACGCCAGTATTTCTACAAAAGTTGTACAGGAAGCTAGTACCAAGACACATCTCTTCGCCCTACTGCTCTGTTTAATTGGGTAAGTCAGGTGTAAGGTTTATAATTGAAAATTTTCGTGATATTTAAAACCTTAAGTATATTCTACCTTATTTATGGAAAATACAATTTAAACGTTTGATTTTCAGATGTTGGCCATGTGCTCCTTGCCCTTATTGTATGGACTCTTGTCTCACAAAGAAGCACTATTGCCCGTCCTGTAATACATTCCTGGGCCAGTACGACGATTAATGATTCCAAATAATATTACTTTTCTTAACCGAAGATACCAAGAATACACACTTTTCCGGCTAGTCATCTGGTACAGCAATGGTGGCCGTATAGGCGCAAATGTTGCCGTGAGTCATTAACGAAAATGTACTTTCCATGTACAAATTCAAGATCAAAATAATCCTCGACATACGTGTTGGGTTTCATATTGCTTTATAAGCATATATTTTATATTTTTACAAAATATGATAATCATTTGGCCCCAGCAAAATGTGACTATACAATTATATCTTGAATCTATTTCGACAAGGAACAAGTTCCTCCAATGTGTTTTACTGTACAAATATTTGACACAGATTATAGGCTTATTGTGTCCCAATGATTATGGAAAAGAAAGTCCTTACTACAAATGTGATGTTGTGAAAAAAAAATTCTCTAATTCCAAATCGTAGACAATTGGGAAATGACATATACATTATATACAGTGATATATACATATATAAATAAGATTCAGTTAATATTTACATCGATTTTAATAAAGATCAATAATGTATTTTCATTATTTACGGATCTGCCTTAAATAATACATGAAAAATAAATTTTCAAAGCAGCAAGTTCTTATTCCACGTCATTTTCATCGTGAAATCGATTTAGCTTCATCTTAAAGAGAGAAATCCTTATATGTATGCCTACCTTATGATGATATTTTGTATTATGTATTTTTAAGCCTAATAAAAATTATATGAAGTACACGTTGAGGATCCATTGTTTTATAGTTTTTTCCATTAAAAAAAAATAAGAAACAAACTCTTTTATGAATGTTGATTTATTATCTCTTTCGTAGTTCTTATATACAGTCACCACCAGTATATGAAATGGCAGTGTGCATTATCAAAATGTGAAGTAGAGACCGTGTCGTAATGTGTCCCCATACGAGAATCATGGAATGACCATTTCATCGATCAAACATTTTATTCGTAAATCCATTTCTCAGCCCAGGAAGCCCAGTCGATGACTTCCTTCTTGTCTTTCTCTCCGAACCACAGGCTGATCTCCTTCTTGGCAGAATCAACGGAGTCAGAGCCATGGATGATGTTACGGCCTACCTCGATGCACAAGTCCCCACGAATAGTTCCAGGAGCGGAATCTTTGGGATTCGTTTCACCAAGCATAACGCGCCCAGTTTTGACAGCGTTCAGACCTTCCCATACCTGAAAGAATTCACGTTCAATGTGTTTAAGATTGCTGTAGGGATTAGAAGCACAAATAAAAATGGACGTCCTTATCAACCATGAAGCCTTTCAAACTGATTCGTATTGAGCACAAAGAACTGCAGCAACCGTATAGTCGCACTGCGGCAGTGATCATTCAATTATTGTTATTATTATGAATCTTTTCTTATAAAGCCAGGTTTCTTGCTTTTATTATTTACCAAATTTCATCTTTTTGTTAACCTGCACAATGTTTATTTTAATCGAGTTTGTGAAATCAGGTCATCATGATTGTATATACTGGGTAGTCCACTTAAAAGTACCTATACCAGTCGAACGCGTTACCTACGGTGGCTACTTTTAGCTGGGCCACTCGGTACATTATATAGTACATAAAAAACATCCCTTGTAAAGAAGACTAACAGTCATCATTACAAAAAATGGCCCGTATTTACATCTTACCTTGTAGCTATCGTTACCTAAAAACGACTCAACAACCAATCAAAGGTTAGCATTCCACGAAGATTACTATCGATTGGTTGTTAGGTCGTTTTAGTTGAAAGTGGTCTAAATGGCGGGGCGTGACTACGGACTTATAATAACGATCAAAGCATACATTCTTAATTCATATCCGTACAGAATGTAGTTACAATAAACGATAACAGTCTTGCTACTAGTTATAAAGGGCTATATAATAAATAATTACCATGGGGACGACGGGACCAGAGCTCATGTATTTTACCAAGCCAGGGAAGAAAGGTCTGGCAGCCAAATCAGCATAGTGTTGTTTTAGAAGATCCTCTGATGCCTAAAACAATAGAATACCATTTATTTTCTTAATACGTAATATTATTACTAAATAATTATACGAAGAAAATTACAATATCCGTCTCATGTTGTCTACCGTTTACAATTGTAAAATTAATAAGAAAAATATCATTTAAATGAATTTAGTTTAATCCATAATTAATAATAATCAGAACCAATATTTTCTCAAATATCTAATTAACAGACTTTCAGAATACAGGCATCAACCAAATCCTCGTATGGTTTATGATAAAAAATAAACTCTAATACACTTATAAAGTCTCATAAGGTTTCTTTTAAAGGTCACCTCCGATAAGGTTAATAAAACTATTGACCGCGTCCTAGCACGCCCTCTAATCAATTGACCGTACAACAAAATTGACTCCAATTAACCCTACAAGAATTCTACTAGTGATAACTCAAAATAATCGCAATATCAAATAATGATACATAAATCTTTATCTGAATGATAGTTGTCTGACAAAATCGTAAGAAAATTTTAAAACATCCCAAGTGCAGTGGTACTTTTATTCACTGCTGTGCTGTTAACGTCATCTGCAATGGGATCTTTCGCAACTACATATAGCAAAGATCAAAGTCAACATATCCTCAAGTTATACAGTAACGAATTAACACTTGCGAATCTGTGCATAGATTTTTATTTATTGATGATAGCAAACCACCACGTGTGTTCATACTGTCGGACATGACCGGAGTCTGCGCAGATGTTTTTCTGCTGACTTACTCACCCACACCATCTTCAGAGCGACGAGCTTGAAGCCTTTTTCTTCAAAACGCTGGATGATCTTGCCGACGAGGCCACGTTGGACACCGTCGGGTTTGATCATGATAAAAGTGCGCTCCTTGTTGTCAGCCATTATGTATTCAGAAACTAAATAAAACAACGCTAATACAGAGCACAAGACCATGCAATGCCGGCAGGCCACAGGAGAGTGAGAACGAGTTGGTTCTGTCTAGATGCCAGGTAGAAGGGATGCGCACAAGTCTTTCAACAGGAACGTATACATTACGGGTGACAGTGCCCGATACTTTTGATATCTTTTGCTTTTATTCGGATACACCAAACTTTGTATGATATGAATTGAAATATTACGTTAATTATATCTTTCAAAAATTGAACACTAAGAACGGAAGATATTTACAATAAACTCGATTCTACGTAAATTCCGAAAATAAAGCGTTCTTAATATAGGTATATAAAAACATTTATACATTTGCAATTACATTTCATATGTCCTAATGATACAGCCCTGGAAAATAAGAGCGGCCTTCCTATTCGTCGCGATGACGTATTTCCCGCGCTGATGTTCGCGCAAGCCTCAAACCCAGAGACAACCATTGATTTATCTCATATACGCTCATCGTGAAACGAGCGTGAAGTGTAGCTTAAGAAATTTCACAAGTGACATCGAGCGAATCATTTTGTGAAAACGGACATCACACGGCATAAACGTAATACATTTGATATATTATTTATTCAAATTGGAGTCTCGAAGCTAGATCCATGATGGCGGACACATGGAGGCCGCGTTCGTGTTCTCGCCGATGAAATCCTCTCTTGACGTTGTTTTGTTTCGCCGATTTGCTGATCTTCAAAGTGAATTCAGTCCCCCGTGGGACAACTGTGACAAGATAACCAAATTCAAGCAGGAAGGGAATCGCGCCAGACGTATTTAAGCGGACGCAGATTTTGCAGAATTTTGCCTTCGTGTTGATTAACGTATTTTAACGAAGCTCCGATGCAGGCTCAGCAACAACAGCAACAGCAGCAAGGCCACCAGCAAATCGCCGGGGCTAGTGTCATCCTTAAAATGAACGAAATTCAGCAGCTCTCGACAGTTGGTATGTGGAATAAAAAATCATAAATTATACATAAGCACGAAGGCACGCAGCTCTACATTTTTTCCCCGTTCCTCAGTCAAAGAATTTTTTTGTGCTCCAAGTCAAATTACTTGATGATTTACTGATTCCGCACTTTACACGGAGTACAGTTGTCATGTTTTATGTAACACGTAGAAAATTAGATGTATCCTTTATTGATATAGTAATAGATAATAGAAGTGATTGGAGGATTGACGGAATTGGCGAGTGAACATTTTTCTTAACACCATTCTGATGGATTTAGCGATTGTCGATGGTAACAGGAAGAAGTACTAATCCAATCTTTTTTTTTTATATTGATGAAAGTATCTCAAGAATGTTTCACAAAGATTGAGTTTTTCTAATCGTTATGAATTTCTTACTTCTTTGTCTGCCCAATGTTATGTCGTTCATCGTATGGATATTTTAAGAATTTTATTTTATGCGTGATTCGTTACTTCCGTGACGTTGTGCGTAAAAATTTCCATTATTTAGCTTTTTATAACCATACCAAATTCGATGATAAATATATTGTAGAAAGATTTTTAAAGACTCCGTTAAGACTTTTACTGTACGCATCTGTTATTCGCATTATTTTTATGGAGTGAAAATGACTTATCCAATAGAATTCAATGACGATTCTACATCTGCTCCGAAAGCTAAAATCTATGTATGTACATATCCTATACTACTACAATATTAAGATTTAGATAGATCGTTTAACATTTTTTATACCAATAGTCTGATACTGATTGACGCGCGTTATTCATAAATCATGAATTATTCATGAAGGTCAAATAAAAAAATATCGCCTTACCAACCTGTATAACCTTTATCCCTAGGGTCCAACCAAGTTATCGAGCATCAACACGATAAGAAAATGATATGAATTTTCATCATTCATATAAATCCCAATGTACATGAAAACTGCCAAAGTAGCGATAAGAAATAAAAACAGTACTGTGTAGACGTGCAAAATATTCCTTAAATAACATGCGCATGATGTTCAGTAACCGTTGTTGACCGCTATAAAAAAGAACGGTAAAATCCATTATCAGATTTCCATTGTAAGAGTTTAATCAAATTCAGTAACCAAATTGTCATTGTGTAATCACTAGGAAATCAAAAGACATTTATTTAGTCCTAGCGCAATCGTAATCCTGCGTCGTCATCGGTCACGAGTACGTCTAACACAATTCTGGAATGATTATTCAGTCTTCTACGTTACCATATGGGCAAATAATTGCACAAAACGTAATGACGCAGAAATTTAAGATGATTATGCAAATACAGAAATCGTCAATTTTTCCTCAGTATTGTACTACGAATATTGAGCTGTATTAGACGGTGCTGTAGAACATTGTAAAATCTATTTAGGAAGCGTATACATCCTAACGGCAATTCCAACCATTTCTCACGTCGACCGCCTTTGTTCCTGACTCCTGTTTTTCTACCGAAACATTCTGGCAGTGCCGATACCTCGTATGGGGCACTGTCAAAAACCGACGGAATATTCCACTGGGTACCGATTCCATCTGTCTTCCGTGCCAAGAGTGGGGACGGCCCTTCGTTAGTCTCCAATGTCAGGGACGTACTTAGTTTGACTAGGGCCCTGGGATGCGATGCCATTTCTAATAGAATGAAAATGTGAAAAGTGAACGATCAGTGAAATCACATATTAAATCCTGAGGACAGTAGGCACTAGGATCGATAGTAAAGTTCCCTTTTTTTCAAATTTTCACACATATAAATTACATAATCGAAATATAATTATTTTATTTACTTCCATTTGAAAGTGATATATTTGTGTCATCTTTAAATAGATTATTTAAAAATAATCGTAAACCCCGTATGCAAATCAAGTGAATCAAATTCATAGATAAATTTTTGTCTGATATTCTGTTGGCTGTAAGTTTAGTATATTTTTTATTAAAAATATGTTCACGTTAAATAAATGCACCTCTTAGGACTTACGATCAATAACCTGGCTGTAGTTCACGTCTCATCGTTCTCTCTTGACAGTTTCTTCGTTATGCAGGGAATACTAGGGATTTCTGTGCGATTTATAGTAAAGCATTCCTGTGATTCTCGACACAAATTTACCAAGAAGCTCTCATTCCTTCTATATATTTTATATTTCACTAAACTCACATCGATTTCTCGGGAACGTTTAACGAAGCAGTTATTCGTTATTTAATCCACCGACCCTGTTCGTTGCACAACGCTTCGATCTGACGCCAAAGCCAATATTACTCGTTACCGTTCAGCTCTTTTACGATGTTCTACATAACCAATAATTCTTTGAGTTGGCACAGCTTGATATTGTCTGGACATTCGGTATCGTTTCTTTTTGTGACGGATTCGATATAAAGGAATTGTTAAACGTCTAATAATAAACTGCTATGTGAGATGGATTAATTATCCAATGAACTGTTGCCATCTCCGATTTATGTTCCGAGAATATTTTTGATACATGTAAGTAATGAGAAGAGTTTCCTAGAAAATTAGTTTTAGCGTTTTTGTTTTTAGTATTCCGCGTCTGCCAATTTCTCTTGTGGTATATAATACATACAACGAACATTTATGAGAAAGTTTGTACCGATGAGGTGCCCCTAATATGTACAACCCTGGAGACCCCTCTCTATTCCACCCGGGTATCCACCTTGCCCCCAACCCAGCAATAGAGTCCTGATCTGGCGGGAGTAACTTGGACATAACAGAAAAGAGTACGCTGGTGTGAGATTCATTTGAACGATCAGTCGAGGGGACTCGGTTTCTAGCGAGGGTACATTTCGCTGCTTAATTCGTTGAGACATCGAAGAAGAGGTTAGCGGGTCGCGATAGTTACGACATATAACGTTTCGCTGGTACTTTTTGGAAAAATGAGCAATCGAGTGTTGGTGAAAAGTAACCCTGTTATAAAGGGTGGAAATGACGCATTGGCTGGGAATATCATTATAAACGCAGTGGAAAATGGAGAAGATGGTATCGTTGCTTGGCAAAATGGACAGAATCTTCTAGTCGTTACGCAGGATGCTCAAGGCAAAGAGATTATTGCTGTAGCTGATGAGCAAGCCATAAACCTCGTGCCGGACTCCTATTGTTAGTATTTTTAACATTTTTATTCGCTTTGTATTAGCAGTAGTACAGTTACGTATGTGTTACGTATTTGTGACCTGAATGACATGCATGTTTGATTTCATGATATATCACTTTATTGAAGTACTAGTTTTCAGAACTATTAAAAATTATACTCCCGAAACTTCTCAAATGCCTTTGTACTTGCGCGATTCGATTAGGATTATCGTTATTGATACGTTGGCAACTTCAGTTTTTGCGTTGCATTTTTAGACATGAAACTGTAAGGAACATGTGGGAGTTATTCATTAGGTTGTTTTAGTTTTGCGTAAAGATACCACGCGGAGGGAAAGTTTATTTATACGCTGTATGCTTTTTTTCTACGGAATCTACGTACGCAACATATACGTCGTCTCTTTGTATATAAGCAAAAAACAGTGGACTCGAGGAAGTACGAAAAAAGACTCGCTGTTTTAGAAATGATATATATACTATCTTGTTAAACGAGTATTGAATTTACTATGAGCTAGCATTATCTATGATGAATAGGGATGAATTGTATATAATTGATACGTTGTGTTGATAGTTGATACATACATTGAAATATATTTATGATTCCTCGCAGCAGAATTTTAATTTGGTGCTTTGTTGTCTTTCAGGGTTACTGGAACTCGCACACAGAGAATATCAAGCTGGAGACTATGAAAATGCAGAAAGACATTGTATGCAGCTTTGGCGACAGGAAACAAACAATACTGGAGTTCTTTTGCTACTTTCATCGATACACTTCCAGTGTCGCAGGCTAGAAAAGTTAGTTTAGTTATATAAATTGAGATGCGACTAATTTTCAATAATATAATTTATTTCATTCTGAAGTACTTTTTTAAATGCAGACTTAAATATAATTTATAATTTACTACAGGTCAGCACACTATAGCAGTTTGGCTATTAAGCAAAATCCTTTGCTAGCTGAAGCATACAGCAACCTAGGAAATGTTTACAAAGAACGTGGTCAACTGCAGGAAGCATTGGAGAACTATCGTCATGCTGTTAGGTTGAAACCTGATTTCATTGATGGTTACATCAATTTAGCAGCAGCTCTGGTTGCTGCTGGGGACATGGAACAGGCTGTACAAGCATATGTCACTGCCCTGCAATATAACCCTGTAAGTACATCATTTTTAAAATAAATGGAAGAGTAATCCTTGCTTTGTCATGTAGTGGAATACATTTATAAGCAATGATCAAGCGAATATTTATGTAACAACATTAAAGTTAAACAAGGAATGCATTTAATATGAATGGTATTGCAATTAACAATCTATAGAAAGAAAATATCTCCATCTGTTTCAGGATCTCTATTGCGTGCGGAGCGATCTTGGTAATCTTTTGAAAGCATTAGCAAGACTTGACGAGGCTAAGGTAGGTTGAAACTCAAATATACCGCTAATAGACACTAATATCACGTGTCACATTCTTATGCATTGGTACTCTAGTCGAATCTTTTAAAGAAAATCTTTCAAACGTATTTATATGTAAATTGATGAAGAATTGTTAACAACTCTACAGAAAGTATAATCTGTATTAGTATATCTGACAGAACGAACTAAATTTATCAGACGTCAAGCTCAGCTTTTTGGAACGGCTTCACTTTAACAAAACTAAATTACTAACGACAAACATTCTAAATCATCCGGCCAATAGATTTTTGTTGTTGCTTTTATTGTTTTGCCAGGTCAATAAGATTTAAATTTATTACATATACATCAAGTCTTACAAAAAGGACAAGTTTCAGTCAACTTTTAAATTCACGATACTCTATAAGCATAGATTACAGAAGAAATTCTGACGGAGTACAAATGCATAACGTGCATGTGCCCCAGCCGGCGTAGTTCTGAGGAATGTGTAGAGCAAATGTATATGTTTTACGTAGCTCATGCAGAAAGCTGTCTTTCTTTGCCATGCAATAATGTGCGCGGCGCGCGATCATCTGCTATCAAAATTGAAACTGTGCATACATCATCCTTGATTCTCTCGTTTCAGCATTAACTTTTTGATTGCAGAACAAATATTGTGTATCCTTGCTTTTGGGAATTTGAATGATTCACATTTGACAGCATTTGCGGCTCGTATCTCGTCAACGTTGCCACTGTTACGATTAAAAAAAAGTAAAACGACTTAGAAAAAAAAGAAATGAAAAAAGGTTCTATACAATCTTCATTACGTAAGCTCACTTTTTCTTGTTTCACTATTGCACAAAGACGTAATGAACATACGTTGACTCGTGATGAGACAATCTGTACGCTGTCAAATGTGATATTGGGTTTAGGTTTGTGAAGTTGGAGGCAGCGCCAAACCAACAATGGCAGTGCGCGACTTGTAGCAACACCATAACACATGATCATACCAAGATGGTGTTGCAACAATTTCAATGAATTCGCTGGCCCTATTTATATTATATTTCAGTATAGTCTACGATACGGACGAAATGGAATGGAGAGTGGCTGAACTTTTTATTCGCAGGTGATCAGAAACACTGGATGAAAATATACGCGACTTTAGCATGTAAAATAGGGTCAGCCGCGCGCGATTACGTAGCTTATAAGTTTGTCTTTAGACTCTCATTTTTTATTGATTTTTTTATCTTTGTTTTTCATTATGTACAGCATCACTTCCATCTATATCCAGTAGTTTGTTTCAGCTGGCATATCACTGGCGCGAGATTACTTGACTATTTTCAATCTCTCAATTACATTATTTACCACTATAAAGGCAAATCGTAAAAATGAAATAATTTACTGGAGACTTTTTTAACTCATCGTCACTGTCTATGCGCTCTAATCCGTATATTGCATTCAAACGTTTCTTAAGTATTACCATGCTCAAATAATCACAGTTCCATGACTTTTTTAAAGTCACTTAGAAGATGGATCAGGCAAGCGTTTGTCGTTGCTTTGTCAAACATTTGAATTCTAATACGTATTAGAACGCAATGAGTCTACTTGGGGGCAGAAGACAGTGTTTCATGTACAAAAATGAACAACGCAATGAGGTCGTACTAGTTACTATAAATTATTACGTGGAAGCCGAACTAAATTTGAGAATGTGGTTCAAGAGACAGTTGTGTTAGTCAAGCAATCTACTGCAGCGCGGCGCTTGCGATCACATAAATGCACTCACGGATAAAGGGTTTTCGTTTCAACTATATAGAACAAAAATTCTTTAATATAACGACTGTGAAAAGTTGTTTCCATTTCTTACCTTAAAAAATAATTCATATTAGTTACTCGTGTAGGATGGTAACACATTATACATTCAACGTCTTTATCGTCGTGAACGCATAAACGTAATATTAAGAGCGCAGCGGCATCGAGGAAAGTTTTCTGCTATTTTATTATTAATTCCTGAGAACTCGCTAGCTCCTTTACTTTAATCCATCCCCCGACTCGCTCAGCCACAACTTGTTTACACTCGAAAAATCTCACAGATTAGCATTCCAATTCGAAGAATTCATCGAAGATGTCAGAGCAGATATTCGATTCGTTGCGCATACTATTGTTTCATTCAACATACAGATTCTCGTTCCTATTATAATAATACAATACCGATAGAATACCTATTAACAGTACACTATTTACGCTTCAATTAGAACCATCATTCTCTTCTTTATTCCACTTTTACCATAAACTGTATATTATAGCCATAGAGGAACGTCGACGAAGAAAACAGCTATGATTGTACGTTGGTCAGTGTCTAATTTTTCGTATAAATATTTTCAAGATGTCGCAGACTCCATTTGGGCAAGAACTTCGAAATTACAGTGCTATCAGATATTAGGAACGTGGCTGACGAGTGTAGCGTGTAGCAAATCGTGTCTACGAGTGACACGACTAGGTATAAAGAAAGTGCGGTGAATTACTGGTGAAGAGAGATTAACGCAGCTGTCTTATTGTTGTGGATGGAATGATCAACTCTAGGAGGGGAAGTTGGAGCTATGCAATTGGTCGGTTTCCACTGGTTCCTTCGTCAAAGGGTGAAATCTGAATCTGGTTATTCAGTAACACACTGTCTCTCAGTCTAAGTTTATTATGAGAGCTTACGACCCATACCTACCGTCAACCTACCGAAGGGTACACTGCAGGTAAAGTAGTTCCCGCGGCCGGTCTCTATCCTAATACGAGAGTCTCTTATCCATGGGGTACCAGATCGAAGACATTAATAATTTAGAATCTCGGTTTTATCAAAACAATTGCTTAGTGTATCCAATGCATTACATTTGCACAATTTAACATTACTTGGTGACAATAGATGTAAGCAGTCACTTAATTGATTTTGTGGCCTGTGTGAATTCTTAATTGATATTACTACTAGTATTGGAAATCATCCATGATTCTTATTATGAGAAATGGATAAATGATGATTGTTATCGATCGTTCGATCTATACTTCAAATCCAATCCTGTATATATATATATCTCCTGTTACTTATGTATCCTTGTTCCATCAGAGGCCGGCCAACTGAAAATCCCCTTTTATTTAATTTTTTAGGTACGGATTACACTGTTTACGATGCAGCCCGCCTCTCGGCACGCGCGAATCACTTTCATGCTTATTTCTTTGGAGCGTCATTCCTTTACGAAGAAAGAGAGACAAACAGAATGTATATAGAAATTTATACTGTTTTCATACCAATGGGAAGAGTGAATGACATCTTGCGCTGTGGCACAAAATCAGTTACAATGAATTGTTACATTACAATACGGTGATGGCATCATCATTATCGCCTTCATTCATGTGTGTGATACGAGCTAAACGTAAATCTCGTTCATCAAGATTGAGCCTGTGATTAATATATGAAAAGAACAACAGGTTGTGTCGTTATAAAATTTTTTATTGTTATATTTTAAAACTGAAGCAATGATTCAATTTTTTTATTGCCTCTCGAAACAAATATAGTACTGTCCGTACTTGTAATTTTTCTTTTCAAGAGCAGATGACAAATTTCATGATGATTGCTTTTTTAATTAATATGAATATTCAGTGTTCGCTATGCGCATTACATGTCAGTATATCAAATTCCTGAGTATTGAATGAAACTTTTCGAGTATTTTATCTTAGTCTGCACACGTGCTGGCGAGTCCACCGGACGCATTCCGGAGAATCGTCATTGCGATTATGTCGTGACGCTCCTTGCGCGCCTCGAAAAATTATCAAAGACAAAAAAGAGAAGAAACATTCCTCGCCATAATCCCACAGATCCACCTACCTTGAAGAGACTCGTGATATCAATCAAAGAGACGTATCTTGCTTCTGTCGAAACATGCACAGAAGCAAGATGTGGCATCTCGACGCGTAGCAACCTCAGTGTAAATGTCGATTATTTGCGCGATTACGGTTAACGCTTAATTATTAATATTCTTCTTTTTTTTTGTCGTTTCTTTCCCAACGATAATCAAAGTCGATGTACGATGAGTATATATTTATTAAAGTCACTTTTTTCTCCAGTGCTCAATGTCATACATTCGTCACTTTCTACGTAACCCGGAAGTCGCTCTGCTCCATCGGAAATCACGGTTCCGGACGATCAACCAGGAGAGTGACTTCCTGGTTTTTTAACGAAACTGACGACTGCCGCGCAAATCGGCATCCGCGACTTTGGAATAATTATCAAAAAAGCAAACACGAACGATGATACGATGCGTTTCGTTTTTCTTTGTTGTTCATTTAACATTTTATTTCTTCTTTCTTTGCTCCCTCCTCCAGTTTGATTTTGGGTCGACATTTTGTTCTCCCGAAAATTCGCAGAAATGTCACGTGCTCTTTTTCGAAGATCTTTAACGATATGACAGAAAGCCTGAATGTCCCTCAGACCCAATCGATTCGCATGCAGCGAAATTTGCTCGCAATTATCTCTACATTGATTGGCAGGCTAATTATCGTTGATGAACGAGGAAGGGGCACGAGAACGGACATGAATTCAGAGAGAAAAGAATGACGAAGAGACAGAGAAAAAAAGAGAGGAATCGAAAGGCTGCGGCGCGGCGAAGAGAGGACGGGCAACGCGCGGCGCGACCATCTCAGAATCGCGAACCTCTTGACTAACGACATTTTTTCTGACCTTAGGCTTGTTATCTGAAGGCGATCGAGACGCGACCCGACTTTGCCGTCGCCTGGAGTAATCTTGGTTGCGTTTTCAACGCTCAGGGTGAGATATGGCTTGCCATTCATCATTTCGAAAAGGCTGTGGCTTTGGATCCTAATTTCTTGGACGCCTACATCAACCTTGGTAACGTTCTGAAGGAAGCTCGTATCTTTGACAGGTATGTATATATGCACTTTTTTATTTATCATTTCTAGATTTGTAAATTGAATGCGAAAAGTCTATGTGCGTCTTAGATTTTCGAAAGATACATATAACATTGTTTTCTACTTTCTATCGTATACGCGTCAGCGTTATTTGCATAGTTCAAAAGTATCCAAGATTTGAATTTCAGATTCTTTTCGATTTTATATTCGTTATTTCTTTGTTCGAATTCCGACTGCTCTTAGAGTCTTTCAATAGTGTATTTATGGTATGGACGAGATGTAGTTGTCTGTTTCTTCTTTACCTGCATTGTACGTATTTTACTCAGCATCCAGCAATGTAACTACTCTTCCTGAAATAGTCCACCAACTAACATAAACATAAACTCTTTGACCTTGTGCTGAATAAGTACTCTGAAGAAACTCTAAAGAAGTTGATGAAAAGCTCGTGCGAGAAAGGCTAAGGCGTGTTTTCATTTGAAACTCAAAAAAAAGCTGGTCGTTTAAAACCAAATTGTAAAACTGGGGCGAAAACTAGTGCGGCTATGAGCTATAACCATCCGCTCTAATCATCATTAGTGCAAAGCACACTAACGTGTATCGGTAAGGATGAGGGACAAGAAAAATAACAGGAAACGAGCCAAAGCACAGAGAACACTGTTGGTTTATCTCGTCGCTTAACAGATTATCGACAATGGTTACACGTTATGTGAAAATAGGTCAAGAGTTGACGCACCCTCTACTCCAACGAAAAAGTCTCGTTTATTTTCACGCTGCTAAATGGGATTGGCTTTGATGTTCGTTTTCGTTCTTCCTTCCAACTACGCCACTGCCTTCGTTGCGAGCAAGTGACACTAGTATTCTTATAACGTATTCCGTTAGCGAACAGAGGGAAGTGGGAGGGGAATTCAGCAAAGTGCAAAGTAACCTGAGAATCTATCCAACGTTGCTCTTTTTTTTTCTTTCTTCTTTTATTCTTCAATTTCTTTTCTTTCTTGTTTTATTCTTCAATTTTTTTTTCTTCCTCTTTTCTTGGAAAATTACTAAACTTATTCGAAGCATTCGCTCCAAACTGGGACTTGCTACTAGCTCCGAACTTTTCAAATATACCGAATTTCGGTTAATCTTCTCGGATGTATTATGGGAATGAAGTCAGGTGCGCGGCTTTTTTTTTTACTTTTAAGTTTGTTTACATTCCTGTGCGTAACATATATAAGTTTGCCCTATTTCGACAAAACCGCTAGCCATATAAATCTTTTCATTCGCATATACCGGGACTCAAAATAGAGGCTTCTTTTTTCGAGAAATTACAAAGTGATAGGGTAGTTCGTTGAGAACTCTGTTAGAGGGCGTAATTGCAGCTTTACCAATCAATATAGCAGCGGCATGGTCGTACAGGTTTCAATTAACCAACCAACAAGCGGAACTTTATTAGTTTCCTTCCCATTAGTGCATAGTGGATGCACCTTCAAGCTAATGAGAACATTTGTCGACGGGATATGAACTATTGGAATTTTTTTTTAAGAGGAGAAGATAATTTCTCTAATGTCTTTAAAAGACTGCCAGTCAAATGACTAATGGGCACTCGATCGAGTGGCTATTAATGCGCAATTACATAATTTCCCTTGCTCCATCATATCTTTTTCATTATTCCATTTATTTCATTTAATTGACTTGATGTTCGTGACATCCTTTGATATACGCATTGAGTGGTTTACCAATTAATTCGTGTCCCAGTGAGTGATTGTCTCGTCATTCAGCAGGATATTGCTCAGAATGTCAATGGGATTCTGGAAATAACTGAAACGTCGTCGTTCCTTCTCCCTTATTCCATGGAAATGCTTTAGCACGAACGTGAGATTATAACAATAAAGTCCCAAGAGGCCCCTCTGAAAACCGAAATATATAGTAAGCGTGGCTCCGCGGCAAGACTGGTCTTTTTTACAATGGTTTTTAAAAGTGATATTCACTAAGATGTTATTCATGGAAATATTACGAATACTCGACTCTGACGAGAAGAGTTATTTAAATTCAGCATGAATAACTGCTCGTCTAAAAAACTATTTTTCTCAATAATCATTGAATAACCTTTCAAAGGAAAATGGAGATTCTATCCGTATCATTGCCAAGCAGAAATTCTGTCGTGTCGGGCCAAGAGTCTTTGCTAAAAATTCATCGCTCACATGCACTCCAGGCGCCATCCCGCAAGCTCTGACATGGGGTTGCAAAGAAAAAACATTGAACGAAGAGAAAGAAAAGCTCTCTGAGGAAGCCAAAGCTAGAGCCAAGTATCACGATTCTGATAAACGACATGAGCGAGAAGAAGAGATAGAAGAACATTCTCGTACGGCAGCAATTCAGCAAAGTCTCAGAGTCGGCCATTTACTTCGATAATGATTTATCATGTTTCTTCAGTATTTGCCGGTGCTGCGGTAGATTCGATGCCGCAGTTCTTCGCGTATAACTAATATAATGGACTTGGTACGCGTATCTATATCGTCGTAAATGAATGACGTCTTTTCTTCATCGAGCGAGCATCTCCGTGGAAAATTTTCCGCGAGACAAACTCATGTCTCCTGCTTTATCGGGAACGAGGAGACGCCTCCCAGATAGAGTTGCTTTTATTCTCTATCAATTGATAGCCAATAAATTAGGTACAGGCTGCCGTTCCACCCACGAATTTCCATTTGGCGCTTTACGAGTTTATCGACGTTCTAGAATCTTAGATTCTGCGTTTTTCGCTTTGGTCTCTTTTCGGAATCACAGAAATAACGTGAAGCAAGATCGAAGTCATTTGCACCTACCCCTATATCCCGTACCTGTATAATGATAGTTTAGCATAGTAATAATGTTACGATTACGTCGTACGTATATCTGGTATCTGCAGAAAATGTTTTGCGTGAGTGACGCATTGCGTGCTGTAAATGGAGGGTCGATTAACTGGAAAAATCCAACTGTTTTCCACACGAAGAACGGAAGGTTGAAGCTGCACGTGACGAGGGTTAATTTTGCAAATTCTCGAAGCTTAGAAACACGTTGTTCAATTTTCATGGTAAAACCAGCTGTGGCGTATTCTCTGCGGCGTGTATATAATCCATCAAAACGGCACAGACACGTTTATGTTATTTTGCAGAATCACAATCCGCACGGGAATAGAGATGAAAATGAATTTATCATAATCAAAGGGGAAGTAGCTCTAGTACTTAGACCGATTTTCTGCAGAATTTCCATAAGTGGAAAACTGTAATTTTATTTTCTGTCAGCGGATACGAAATGCAGTCATAATGGTATTCGTTGTCGATACGCTGTCGTTCCAGGATATCGATTATCGATTAAATTATGCAGACTACAATAAAACTATACGTATTGGAATGGCTTTATCAGATTGTGTGCCTGTGGGATGTGCGACCAGTAAAATCGTCATCCTTGATTAACAGTCACATGGGAAATTCATTATTTCATTAGAGCGGCTCACAAATTGCGTCTTCATTTCTTCAATTCTAATCTGTACCATGGTGGAGGTACCTTGGAGAAACGATATTCCCTAGGAAACCCGGATAAATGAGACTATCTATATATACTGCGTATGTGCTTCGTAACCTTCATTCCTATGTAATATTACGTCGGCTTGCCTCTTCGTCACTGACACTAGGATTACAATAAGATTAACCAGTTTGTGTGAAATCATCTCCTGCCTCTTCATCTCCTGACGGGCAGGAAAGCCCGGAGGCTTTCACGACTTATTTATTGATTCGCACTATAGTTGGTATAAAGAAGGCGCGAATAACGAATTGTGGACTGTCCGTAATTCTTCATTCTTCGTCAGTTCTGCTAATCGTGCTTCTTTCTGATAATTTTTTCTAATTTTACCCCATTTTCTCTATACACTGTGCGGTCACGTATGGAACGAATGGTGCAGCCACATTCAAGATATGTACAGTATTGGTATATCGTGCCTGTTGACCTAAAAATGTCTAGGGATTTATTTTGAACTGCATTTTAGACTAGAATTTCGCTCTTTGTCGCTTAAATTTTTTTTAAATATTTCCTTCAAAATTGCAATGCGAAGGACTGTGGGAATATTGAAAAAGTGCATACGATACGTTTGAATATAATTTTACTGTCGTATTTGAGTAATTTAGACTTTTTATACTTAGACTTAAACCACTTTACGTAGCTCCCCTATTTCCAGAATCGTTATACAGAGAGGAAACAGTGTCACGAAATTCTAAGACACATAATTTGTACATCGGTGGACATAATAGTTTGTCGATTTTCACAGATAGTCTGTAGATTTTCCTCACCATTTCGCAACAATTCCATATGCCATTTTACTGTCTAATAGAACACTGGCATTATTCCAATATGTCCAAAGGTCGTATCTTGCATCCTTTAATACGAATCCACATAGCCATTTCACGACACATTAGGTAAAGTAATCGCGAAGCGTACAAATGAAATGTCTGTACAGTTTATAGTCGTTACAGCTCCTAACGCGATTCTCTCAGTGAAATGTAACCAGGACGAACTAGCGTGTAAATTTTCAAAGCCCCGGACGTGAAAACTACCGATTCATAATGCACGCCATGGTTCCCCAGCAGAATTACCATTATTACATCACTATGATAATCATAGCATTTATCATCGTCTAGTTTTCACGAAAACAAGCTGGATCGTTAGTATAGCTTCCAACTGGAGTGTTTTCATCTCGATCGGTCCAACCTTTCAACAATTTCCCCAATTGTCATTCACATCAGCCGCGCCTACCCCATTGGACAAAAAAATTGTAAGCGTTCCGCGTGACTGATCGGCTTCTTCCAAATCGCTGTTTAGTAAAAGAACATAGGCCATTCATCGAATCTCATTCTTTCTCCAGTTTTATCGTGATTTCTAAACCACGCCCAGAGGTTACACCCTTCACTTCGTCGCGATATCTTTCGCGCCCATCCTTATGATACATTCTAACTACAAGTAACGCCTTCAGCTTCGTCTCCATTTACTGTTGATTTATTTAGCAGCCACGACGTGGTATTAGGAATGCGCCCTGTTTCCTTTCTGTGAGTGTATTTCCTTCGCAACTAAACGAGGGTGGAACGAAACGTTTCAGCAGCGACATGTGGATCGCCTTAGTCGCTGTTATTTTTCCCTTGTATATTCTTTTCTCGCCTATACTCCTTAAGAATTTCGTAATTTTTCGCAACGTATTTTCTCCGTTGAGCATTTATAATCAGATATTCAGTCACGTTCAAAAAAAAACGCGTTACTGAAATTTATATTTGGATGCTTGCATAACGAGTACATGGGTTATGAACATTTGTATATATACATATCTGGAAGTCAAAACATGGGGATGAATCACCATACTCCACCTTCTGGTAGGACAGTGGGAGGGATAGAACACGCAAGATTTCACGCTAGGGAAAATATTTTCTCAGTCCTCCTCATCTTCTCAATGGCGAATATCATATCTCGTTCAACCCCTCAAGGCCCATGTTTCTGTGACTTTTATTATTAATAATTTGACAAGCTGGAAGGAAGGGTGTTTTAACGTATCTACACGCTTGGTCGATTGATCGATCGATTTTACGAACCTCTTTGTCTCCCGTTTTTAATACCTACGCTCGCTCTTTTATTTTTATCTATGATTGAGTTTTAGAGCGGGATTACGGACGCGATACCTTCCGCAGATCCTGCTGGAGGGATATTAGCTACTAGACTGATTCAACAGTATTGATCCTGTTGAATTTTTTTATACCACCCGACAGAATACGTTAAATATATTTATGTAAATGTTTTTGCCTGCCACTACAAAGATAGGTTTTAATAATTTTTACTCTACCCTTTTACCTACACAGTGTATAAACTGACATAAATTTATAACGTTCCTGTCAAAGATAAGGGAATTCTCGCTCCACTTCTTTTATGAATTCCATACGTATGTAGTATTAACGCGCGGCGCGTAAACGCGTCACAGTCGCGACGCCTCCTTCTACCCGTCGATATATTTTTTCACCGCTACAAATCGACCAGAAAGGTAAACAACTCCCTGAAGCACCTTTATATCACCGAATATACGTTACAGAGCTTGTTTATTCTTCTTCGCCTGACATTCCTTACACATCCACCCTTGTATAGAAGGCAAAAATGAAATTCACACGATTTATGTAACTTACGATACACAGAATAGAGTACAAAGCCAAAATATCTAATATTATATGCGCAAACAACGGGGGTGCGGAGTAGTATTATTTACAGTAGCACAAATATATTACAACCATAACTATTAAATGAGAAGTAACGTGTTAGCCAAGAGTCAGCGTGTCGACTTATGAAACCAAAGATCCTGGGTTCGATTCCCGGTATGTCATAAAATTATGGGATTTTTTCATACTTAAATTTAAGCACAGTTTGATCGACCACTGTTTGGTGTTGAACTATAGACAGAGGCCTTAATATCTGTGCAAGATTAAAGTGACTTTAAAGTTATTTCATCGATGACTTAAATTTGGTGGTCTCGGTGAGAGTCAAGAGTCATACAAAATTAACTTTTTAGCAATCACGGTGCCATCTGAGGCACGCTTACTTTCTCGAATTCTAAAAATTTGGCGGTCAGTAAGGTAGGGCTGCGAATGGTAAACTACCATTTTTGTTCGAGCCAGATGGAAGCTAGAAGTACCATATTTAGTGAAGAAAGTGGGTGTTTTCCCTCCGAAATTACATGATGGCGACCACGTTTCCGGCAATGCCCCAAGTTGTTGTTACGCCGCTTCGATGCGTGGTAGTTAAAAAATTAAGAATCCGTTTTTCATAAGAAGTCTGTTACTTTTTGTTTTAAGGGATAACTCAATATGTTGATTTAGAGGGAAAATTCGAAAGTAGGTTAATAGCGATGAGATCCTTAAATCCCTTATCGGAATGAAAACGGGACCTGAGTATACGTGAAACGAATTTACGTACTGTGTTCCCGAGAGAGCTATGCAAATGAACGAGAGGAATTGCTGAGATCCTTAAAGATTCTTTTAAGGCCATGATGACTTATGAGCTTCTATTAGTGTTATTGACGCGGAAGTATTGTTTGTAAAATGGCGGACAAGTGCGGATACTCGTTTATTTTTCCACTGGGTAAAAGAATTTTGAAAACAGGATAAAAAATGTCCACTTAAGGCTGAGAGGCGTTGAATTCGTGAGTACGGTTTGCCGACGGGATCCCATGAAAATCGTTGGAAATGAATGAATCCCCTAGCGTGTGGGCTCAAAAAGCCCTAGGCTCACGACCAAATCTTTACGCTTTAAGGGTATGCTGACGAGGGCTCGTTTGACCCAAGAGTTATTTTCAGCCGGGCAACACGGCAGGCATTTACTCAGTTTGACACTCCTGGTACAGCGTGTTCAGTTAACGTCAATGTCAACATCAACGTCAACCTCGCTACGGAGATTTCGAGCCACGGACCCCGAGGGATGGAACGCGATAGCTTTCTACGAAATTACTCGCTCGGCTTTGCAATTAATCAGCGTCCGTTTACTAATTTATGATTATAAATTATTTATTCCCTCACCGGAGATGCGAAGCCGATGCGAAACTTCCGCTCTCTTATCTTTAGAGTAAACACACTTCCGTTTACCGTCAATTATATATATTTGCTATACGACCTTTGAACCGTGTTCTTCTTGTCTGTTTTTTTTTCGTCATCAGAAATGCCACGTCGACCTTGTACTCGTTACCTTCTCAATCAAAAGTCCACTGAGATTAGCGTATCGTGAACTTTCAACGTAGCTAATTCGATTCATGGCTTTATACCACGGGTCGCTCAATCTCATGCAACGTTAGCCAAATCGTATTTGATCATTCATCACGCGAATAGTACGCTATGAAGGGACTCCTTTATACGCGATAAAAATAGCTCCCTGCATCTCTATAGGAGAATTTAACTCAATTGCATACACGTCAGCTGCACGGTATGCTTATACCTATAATTTTGAGTCAATTATTTACTTTGATAATTAACATTTCATATGCTGAGATTTTCTGTGTACCCTTAATGGACTACAAGCTGACTATAGTTCAGTATTAATTTTCCATGCAATGCTCCGTCGTAATCACTGTGCGCACATAGTTTCTCATGAGAAGATTCGTATCTCCCACGGTCAGCTGCACCGTCACACTCAGTTACACGAATCTTCCTGATAGTAGTACGAAAAAGCAGAAAGAACGGAAATAGATAAAAAAATTAATAATGGTACGAAAAGCTATCCCTCTTTTTCATTTCTAGTATTTCTTTCAAATTTCCCGCAGACAACGCGCGGGACGTCGACGATGATGACGACGTCGTATGAATTCATTCGATGCCGTCCTCCATCGTCCTCGTTTTATCAAAGTATGTGAATGGACGTTGGAAGCGGGCCGAGTGGACAGATGCAAAAGCTTAGGGCTCGTATTTATGGTCACGTGCTTGGGGAGAGGACCATGTCGAGAGAGTAAAAATAGACTTGCTCCTCTGCTACGTCCGGCCTTGATTAAAGTTTTAAAAAATGCCCACGCACGTTGTATAAATTTACAGCCTATTTTTTTTGGTAATAAAATTTTAGCAAAAAAATATATAGTCATTCAGGAGGTTCACTTTAACGAACAGTGCCATTTCATATTCAATGGAACGAGTGATATTAAACAGTTTGGTTTTATGATGGGAGTTTTAAGAAAGTGAAAGTACGCTTTTTTTAACGGTCCGAGTGAAATGTCTGTACCCTTGTTATTTATCACTATACGTATAAATGACGCAGGAGGGGTATATCAAACGATCCGCATTTATGGGGGACTTTTCGAAAATTAAACGAAAGTGGAATTTTCTTTATGGGTTCTACGATCTTTGCTCTCTTGCTATTTCACAGCTAGTGCGCGTAGGACGAATCACGCGACGCCATTTGCTAGATCGAAATGTAATTCCTCCCGCCTGTTTACGCACTGAAGGCCGGAAAAAATTTTCCATGAAAATTATTGCCTTCGACGGAATTGCGACGCAGGACAAACAGAAGCATCAACGAAGAAACAGAAAGTATAGAGACGTCGGCGGATAGTCGTTATAGAACTTCCTAAGAACGTTGTTTTCTTAAACTTTTCTTTTTTTAAGTGTATTTACTTACACGTCTTCTTTCTTCGTCGATTGCCTGCGAAGCACTCTCGTGATATTCCCTTTGACAGTCTCCCGGATATTCTTCCATCTCTGTTTTATCCAATTTGAAAAGAAGCAAATATTTCTCTTGGCGGAACAGCATTTTCTGAGGTTGCGTTATTCAGAATCACATTCAATATCGACATTGAATCGACTTATTTTAATACTGACCAATTTCCCCGGGGAATATGCATACGTAAAATGAGTCCAATCATCGTTTAAATTAGCAATCGATTGAAAATTTGTATATATAAACGCTACAGAAGCTGTATTCCGTAAAAAAGCAGCAGCAAGTCATTACACGTCGTTTGCATTTATAATGGCTCTCTCGATATCTATATTATATTTAGTTGATGTTTACATAGAGGGAGGATTTTTTCTCTCCCAAAAAAATTAATCAGGAGATACGTGAACAATCTTGATGAGCACGCAAAGCACGAAAACCCATTAGAGATTTACGCAACGAGAGCTCGCAAGAAATTGTTTAATATATCAAAAGTAATGTGATATTTCGCTCGATATCGCGTAGCACCTGCCGAAGGACGATAAAGCGAAATAAATATCGTAACGATTCCACAAGCCCGCGAACATAAAAAGTCACAAGCTCTCAGAGCCGTTCGTGCACGCTGATTCCATTGAAATTTTATTGAACGGAAACTCAGAATTCATTTCGACAAAATATCTAGTACGCTGCGTGTAAAATCATTGATCCGGTCAACAACTGTGATGGGTTATCAATCAATTGCTTAGTATCAATCACTTTTCACTTGATCAAATAAAAAAAAATTACTTCATCGTTTTTACCAATTAACCACCTACTGCCTAAGTGTTCTGATTAGTTTTTTCAATTTCGCGAATCAATTGGAACCCTTCCAAAGCTCGAATATTGTCCTTGTTCATCCTTGAACAGGTCCTTAAACACGGGGTAGACAATCACTCTACGTTTCACGTATGTAACTTGTATGTACTTCATGGCAGCATATCCTAACTACTATGGAACACGAGTTTAAGGAGTTTCAGGGAAATTTGTCGTATTAGAATTGGAACTCATTGGTATGCATCTCATGTAACCTTTAATGGAAGGATACGTGCCTCTATCATTCCGTACTCTATGGAGCTTGCAAGTCGACATTTTTACTATCGCTTGTGCTCTTTAACGTACAGGCATTCTCATTTTGCCTACTCATCATCATCTTATTGTTATTAATATTCTTTATTATAGCTCACGCTTCTTCTTTTTTTTTTCCATAAAATCACAAACTCCGTAGACACCAATGCTGTTTTATTGTTGAGAAATAATTTCTTTCGTATATACCCTGTAGAGCTTTTCTTTCATGTTATATATCGTAAGGAAGTAGTTTTTTGTTTCGTTGAGTAGATAATAAGAAAAGGAAAAGAAATCATCAATGGCTGACAAAGTCTATCGAAAGGACGAACTTAGTGCGACGTAATATCTGTGCACAGGGTGCTACGTTTTAGATGCGACGATGGTTATTGATTTAAGCTGATGATGACGGTTGTATGAGAGATTGCAATCCTTGAGATATTTGTGCTTGCGACGAGACGAGAGAAAACAGAATTCTTGTAGAAAATATTTTGCGATAACTTTTTTTTTATTGTAGTGAGAATGATTTTTTTATTATAATCAGCCTAGTGCTTTCGAAGAGGGTTGTAAGCATGGGAAATGTTCGACAAAAATGTCGGTTCTTACCCGTTAAGTCTTTCTAGTAGGGTTCTAAAAAGCGCATGAGCAAGGTTGTAAACTCCGAATGGCCCGCTTAAAGCACTTCGATCGATATTACCCGAATTTCGTAAGTTCACCTTACATCCTATTCTATTCTAGCAGTGTTACCAACTTCGGTTGAAAGCGCTGTGTCTATTTACCTAGGCTCCCATAAAGTTCAGCCTATAGACAAAATGTACCCTAAGGCATCTCATACTCTAGTGGATTTGTAATCCAGATGCCAGTCACCAGAATGAATAGAATGGATTCTTCTGAATCTTTAACAAAATCTGTAATTCTCTCTGAAAGATCCTTTACATATCGATATGAACATACCCTCAGTGCAAGACGCGACTAATGCAATTCTACATGATCCGATTGGTCCTCGGGGAGGCCTCGTCGGCTGGGACCACGTAGAAATCACCTAGCAACGCAAAAGCCCCGTCGTCGCGGCGTCGACTTCAGCCCTCGCCGACGCCTTTTGAACAGAGACCATCGAGACGGCAGCGTTGGTCGCGTCGGCGTCGACGACAACGTAGAAGTCGGAGGATGCCGCTGCTGATGATGGTGGCGGCAGCTGCGGCGGCGGCGTCGGCTGTACTCTGGTAGTGGTGGTGGTGGTGCTGGTGGAGGATGAGGAGGTCGACGTGGTCGGCAACCCTCACTGCCGCTCCCGACGGCCAGCAAACCAGTAGTTTAGCTCGTAGTCTCCGCAATACGCCGTCTACATCATCTTCCCATGGAACGCTCATTTTTCTGATCGTCAACCTATCCCAAATTGTACGCACCACAGTCGGCTTATTTAATTACGCTTGGTTTTTTTCTCAAAAGATTACGACAAAGACGTTCACAGTACTCCATACTTGATGACGTCGACGATCTTACCTACGAGTATTTAACCAATGATGATGGTGGATTATTCTCGCTTTACTTATCAGGCTCTGAAACGTAAAATTTACTGGTTGGGTGTTTCTTCTTTTCTTTCATTTATTCAGTGCGATAAACATCACCCTTATCGTCGCTGACGGCCCTCGACGTTTCGCGCCGTTATAACAGTTGTGTGGTCTCTCATACCAGTTTACGGTTTCCTCGCACCTTAACTCTACGTTTTCACGTGCTTTCTGGCAGCCTTTGACGAACTCGTGCTGCTACGTGAATGGCTACGACGCGACGTGTGCCTGCTTCGTAATGGACGACGTGTTTTACGACCAGTGACAGGTGCGAACTTCTTGTGCTCTAAGTATCGCGAATTCTACGTTGAGGACGTCGCGATAATTTTTGGACTTAATGTTATTTTCTACTCGTGTGTACGACTCTAATGAGGGATTTGTTATTCGTAATTATCTCATTCAAATACTTATCACTGATTGATCGTTTCATCATTTTTTTTAATATTGTGAAGATTGTTTACAAGACTGAAAAAAAAGATTCTTCGTGATAAAAGTAATATAAACTTTACATAGGTCACGTACTTTAATCTCCTTGGAACGTTTTTTCCCTGAAATCTGTATTCCCAAAAATTGTTAAACTTTAGAGTGATGAAGTAATTTTTATTGAATAATTTGCTACGTCTCTTCTTCGTGAATTCACATGACCTTCATAATGCATAGGGACTTTTTCGATTTATCGAAATTTCTGAACATCCTGTTTCACAGATGGAACTTCATCGTATTCTTTATTTATAGAACATATTAAAAGCAAACAATCTGGAGGAATTCCATTTCTTCCAGGAATCTGTATCATACCAATATAAAATTCTGTCCTGCCATTGCCAATCCATTATTCATCCCAAAGATGCTTCGGGCATATCTTAAAAGGACGAAATTAGCTTTTTTTCTGTTTCGTGTAAGATACTAGGTTTAAGCTAAAAAATAAAAATACGCCTGGGATAAAAGCAGAAACAAATGGGAAAAATCTGTCAGGCAATATATTGAATTCCCAGAGGATTTCATGGACTATCTATATTGGAACTTCATTATGTAGTATCCATTTGTCCTCACCCATTTTCAATTGAGATCTTCCTTCGACCTTTCACGTTGATATCCACGAAATTACTCGCCTCAACTTGTATCGCCATTATATAATTGAACCATTTTTATAGAAACGGATCCCCAGAAACGGTTCTCGTACACCCAACTAGTAATTAATCGACACGTCGCTAAATGAATTGAAGTATCCCGGTGCGCCATCATTACAAAAGTGTTAACAGTGTCCTCAAAAGTTCGTTCCCGACGGGTCCGAAGAATAATTACATCAATCAAGAGCCTCGACGCAGAAATAAAAAGCTAAAACTCTCCAATTCTCAAACTTCTCACTCTACCGTCACGCTCCATTCACTTGGAGTACAGAAGGTGTGACTTTCGGAGCAACATTATTCCGCGTCCTGTTAACAGAAAAAAACAAGACTGATAAAGTGCAACAGAGAGACAAAAAAGTGACAAATATCATTCCTATCGAACAAAATAAACTTTAATCTAATTGTCTTGGTGTAAACGTGCTGAAAGGCCATTCGCCTCGAAGAAAGAAATTAGATCATGACGCCTCGTGGGAAATAGTTAATAATAATCTGTAACAAAGTATATGGAGCCCTTCGTGATCTTATCCAAGAGACTGACCGGTATATATACGTTATATACATATACGTAAAGATATATATAAATATATTTGAATTTGCGCAAGCTCAAAGTAGAAGGACGCGCACAAGGCATTTGGCGCGCTTTTCGAATTTAACGAATTTACATAGCGATCAATTCGCACTTGCATACACGCATATATATATATTTCACATATTTTTTTACCTACCGTCGAATTTTCAAATATCCTCCCACGCGCCCGTTTTCGAAATGACGTTCACATCGGTAGAGAAGGCACAGTATATGCTGTAAAGAGAGAGAGAGAGAGAGAAAGAGCTTGCACGAGGAGACTCTTGGTATTTGGATGATCACGTGGTGTAACGATGGATAAGGAATGGAGTACCAGTGCGTTATCGTCTACACAGTGATCTCACCCTCGACCACGGTCGCACCTTCCTTTCGACTGCAGCTTGAAAGTACTATATCCCGTCCTCCACCTCCTGGATGCATTGCCTGGGTCAAGTCTTGGATTAAAAGGTTCATAAACACTTTTATGCTATCACAGCTTCCACGTAGGCACATGCTTCAGCAATGGATGGGACCTGCCGTTTGGCCTGAATCGATTCCATGTACGAATGTCAAAGTGCGCTTGTAATTCTTTTATTTTATTGTCCTGCACGTATGTGGATTATTATGTTTACAGCGAGCGATCTATGTACCTACATTGTCGTCTGTGTACTTGACTGGATTATATTGGATGCGGCGATATATGGATGACTATTGTATTTTCTTTGTCGTTTCTTTTGTACGTGCTATTTTTCGTGCGCGGACAATTCATTTGACTGTCGATTATTTCTTTACAATCTGTGACTTATGGGGCTGCTACTGTTAACTGAGGTCATGTGAAAGTAACGCGGGATTTTTTCTTTGTT
Organism: Pachycephus smyrnensis; assembly: GCA_030142225.1. NCBI lineage: Eukaryota > Metazoa > Arthropoda > Insecta > Hymenoptera > Cephidae > Pachycephus > Pachycephus smyrnensis. The sequence goes on from JARQST010000574.1 coordinate 121,495, forward strand.
CGCCAAACGGTGCGTCACTAATGGCGGATGGACGTCGAACAACAAGGACATTATTGGAATATTGTCAGGAAAGCATCGTGTTCCATTTTGCGATATTTTCGTGTTATCCTCTTGAGCAAGGATTTTTTAATCGTGTTTTAGAAATATCCTCACGCTTCGAATGCTAAAGGTCAAAATATCGTTTAATCTCTCGTGCATGATGTTACGCCGATTACTGCTAAGTATTGATAATTTTCGGAAAAAGTTGCCGGATGATCCTGATATTAATAAAAAATCTTTAGAGCGATGAGGAGTCACAAAAAATATTCTTTGACCATGTATTTGCGCATGGTGTCGTTACGACAGTGCATTATTATTGTACATTATATGAATAGGATGGGACAAAAAATATACTCATTATAACTCGTTATATAACGTAGAGCGTAGCAAAAAAATGGAGTCGTTATCGTTGGTTGAAATTCTATCGATTCAGCCCAGCGTATCAGTCCGTTGTTATCTACGGGAAATCATCAATTTTCCAGAAATTCAATTGTTCGCAGGGTAATGGTATCTCGTAGGGTAGCACATTCTTCTCTTGCGTTTCACAGACTATATGGATTCCAGGCCTCAGCTGTATTTTAGAATGATACCTAATTCCGACCGGTTGTTGCAGTCGACTCAGCTTACTGAAATTTTCGGTATAATTCATATCTGCAGAATGAAACACGTAATAGGATTGGCAGTATTAGAAATTTAGTAGGAACCTTTTGGACTCGCGAATTTGGGCTACTACGTAGAATTTCATCCTGACTGTCCTTTGAAAATCAGTAATCTCGTCCTTGGCAGGAACTCGAAATCCTCCGAATAAAGGTCGAGACCTTTCCGGATTACATAAGCCCCTCGGGTCGACACTGGAAAACGAAATCTCAATGATAGGAATCGCTCCAATACAGTGGCAGCAGAATTTAATATCAGAGGAATAAAATTTTTATTGAGATCACTCAGCGCAAAAATTTTTATAATAAAAAATAAAATATTAAAATTTCGTATTTGTTTCAGAGCCGTTGCTGCGTATCTCCGTGCCCTGAATCTTAGTCCGAACAATGCAGTCGTTCATGGAAACTTGGCCTGCGTCTACTATGAGCAAGGGTATGTATATTCAAATAAAGGGCCAATCTAATTCTCATTTATGCCAACTGCATATATATATATATATATACACACAAGACATATATCTATTTATCGTATTATTTTCTGTATGCACAGGCTTATCGATCTCGCTATTGACACTTATCGTCGAGCTATTGAACTTCAGCCGAACTTCCCGGATGCATATTGCAACTTGGCCAATGCACTCAAGGAGAAGGGTCAGGTGGTCGAGGCTGAGGAATGTTACAATACTGCCCTGCGTCTGTGTCCCACCCATGCTGATTCCCTTAATAATTTGGTAAGTAATATACAGTTTTCGAGCTCTACTCTCATAAATTATGTTGTTTTTGAAGATGATATAAAAAGTTGATTATTTGAGCACTTAAGGTATTTCGGCAGAAAATTTTCGAAGTCAGAGTAGTGTCTTTATTAATCTTTCTTAATCCTGAAATAAATATAAAAATATAACAAATCACATTTTTAAATACTGATTTAATAATTGTCCCCATAAGCAATATAATACTTTCTATCATTTATTATATGGATGACGTTTGACTAGTACTAATTGTAAGTAGTACCATCTGTAAATACGTTTGCACATAAATACGGTTGGTGGTTGAACCTAATTTTTTGCACGTGGTTACTAGCTGTTATACTAGCATCAAGTGTATGATCTTACTAAATAGAAATTGTTACAAGTGAAAAAATATATAAACTACGCGCTGGTAGACGTTTCGTAAAAAAAATCGCGTGTAACAGATCAAAAATGGTGTTAAAAATTTGAAAATTTTTTCGCACAATATTTCGCCGTCATGTTTTTCCCTACCGACGACGTATAAACAGAGAGCCATCCCAATGAAGACAGAGACAGACGCCATTTTCGACACGTTATTCATCCATAACTGTATTATAAATAATGTTCAATTTTGGTCAGTAACCGCCTTAGATGTCAAGCTTTCCACTGATAGTTTTTAATACATTGGTCAAGCTTTTAACTTCTACGTAAAGTAAAGATTTACGGTTAAATTTAGCCATTGCTCCCCCACTACCTCAATTTTGCTACTTTTATTAATCAGTATCTCATAAACTAGACGGTAGAACACATTTTCATTTGACATAACGATGCAGGAGCCTGAATTCTTTCGATTGTCAGAATTTTCTGCCGAACTACCTTAAAAAGTGGAAAGGCCCTGTGTGTAAACGGTGACTTGGAATCCTTTCTAGAATACAATTAAAACCAGTGGCGCAATACCGTTCTTCGTGATACAACCCACTTCTAGTATGAATCTCAACAGAGAACTTTTTCAATTCCTTGACTTAGCAATTACCAGTTACGGCATTTACGCTTCGTCGGTTACATCATTTGGATTTTTAGCTCTTATGGTTATCTCAGCCGAGAGAATAGATTAACTCTGTTATCATTGCTAGTTGTACCAGTGAGGTCTTTTATAAAGAGACATACTTCTGTATTTAGAAAACTTACATTGACCGGTAGTATTGAAATGTTACACAATGCAAAATGGGACAGTTACAATATCATATGTTATATGGTATGAGAAAGTTGCAAATCTTTATGTAAACTCTATGTTCATCGTGGGACGTTAATATAAATGTATCGAAGATCCTCGATTTACGTGCCATGTTAAATATATCGAAAATCTGTTTTTCTTTTCAGGCCAACATAAAACGCGAACAAGGTTACATAGAGGAAGCCACTCGCCTGTATCTCAAGGCTTTGGAAGTATTCCCCGAATTTGCAGCTGCCCACAGCAACCTCGCTTCCGTCCTACAGCAGCAAGGAAAATTGAATGAAGCCCTCATGCATTACAAAGAAGCTATCCGCATCCAGCCGACTTTTGCAGATGCGTACTCGAATATGGGTAACACCCTCAAGGAGATGCAAGATATACAGGGTGCTCTTCAGTGTTACACAAGAGCTATCCAGATCAATCCAGCATTTGCCGATGCCCATTCCAATTTAGCATCGATTCACAAGGACTCCGGAAACATCCCGGAAGCCATCCAGTCCTACAGAACAGCCCTAAAGTTAAAGCCTGACTTCCCCGATGCCTATTGCAATTTGGCGCATTGCCTGCAAATTGTCTGCGACTGGACCGATTACGAAGCCAGAATGAAAAAACTTGTTTCCATTGTAGCCGAGCAGCTGGATAAAAACAGACTTCCTAGTGTGCATCCTCATCATTCCATGCTATATCCATTATCTCATGAGTTCAGAAAGGCAATTGCTGCCCGACATGCCAACCTGTGTATTGAAAAAGTAAGTTCTTTGTTAAATTTAGCCACTTTACAAGAATGGTTACTACGATTTGGTAATAATTTAATGATATATGTATGTTTCAGATTCATGTTTTACATAAGCAACCATATAAGTACCCGCGAGAGGTTACTTCTCGTCTCAAAATCGGTTACGTATCCTCAGATTTTGGGAATCATCCCACGAGTCATCTTATGCAATCAATTCCTGGTCTTCATGATAAGCAAAACGTTGAGGTCTTCTGTTACGCTCTAAGCGCCGATGATGGAACTACCTTCCGTGCTAAGATCGCCAGGGAAGCTGAGCACTTTATCGACCTCTCTCAAATTCCTTGCAATGGAAAGGCGGCCGATCGCATAAACGGAGATGGAATTCATATTTTGGTGAACATGAACGGTTACACAAAAGGCGCCAGGAATGAAATATTCGCCCTGAGACCAGCTCCCATCCAAGTGATGTGGCTAGGATATCCAGGAACATCCGGCGCCAGTTTCATGGACTATCTGATTACTGATGAAGTAACGTCGCCTTTAGAACTGGCCGGACAATACAGCGAGAAATTAGCGTACATGCCGCACACTTACTTCATCGGTGATCACAGGTAAGTTTTAAAACAATAGAAAGATTTAGATATAAATGCCGAAGAACTTTACTGTACTTTATTCGCAAGACCCTGTCAACTGCAGTACATAAAAAAAAATTTATTCGTGGAGCATTTTTGCTTTCTGTTGATTCCGTGGCACCTCTCCGGTGAATACACAGGAATGCATCAGTATCAAGTTGAAATGCTAACGGCCATGTAGCTGAATTTGTATTGTTGTAAATGAAGTATATAACGTGTATCTCTTTTCTTGTAGACAAATGTTCCCGCATCTGAAGGAGCGGCTGATCCTGGCTGATAAGCTCAACCCCAAAGGCAAAGTCGCCGACAATGTGGCAGTCATCAATGCTACTGATCTGTCACCCATGATAGAGAACACTCTTATTAAGGAAATCCGAGAAGTCGTGATGCCAGATTCTAAGAACAAACCAGTCGAAATTTCCCTGAAGGTAGCCGAACTACCAACGACCACTCCTATCGAAACTATGATCGCTTCAGGACAGTGTCAAATGTCCGTGAACGGTGTAGTCGTACAAAATGGTATGGCAACGACTCAGGTGAACAACAAGACAGCAACTGGCGAAGAAGTGCCTCAAAATATTGTTATCACAACAAGACAACAATACGGATTACCTGAAGATGCAGTCGTCTATTGTAATTTCAATCAACTTTACAAGATCGATCCACTGACCCTACATATGTGGGCATTTGTAAGTATAAATATAAAATCTTAGATATATCCTTTCTCAGGATATTTGGAATCAAAATTTATAAACAGACTTCCACGAATCTGTTACATCGCTCGTCTTTCAGATCCTGAAACACGTGCCAAACTCTGTCCTGTGGTTGCTGCGATTCCCAGCTGTAGGAGAACCAAATGTACAAGCAACGGCACAACAGCTTGGTCTATCTCCTGGTAGGATTCTATTCAGTAATGTAGCTGCCAAAGAGGAACATGTCAGACGAGGCCAGTTGGCTGATGTCTGCCTTGACACACCCCTTTGTAATGGACACACCACGAGTATGGACGTTCTCTGGACCGGAACACCAGTCGTTACATTGCCAGGGGAAACATTGGCCTCTCGGGTAGCAGCCAGCCAACTCAACACACTTGGATGTCCTGAACTAGTAGCACGCACTCGACAAGAATATCAGGACATCGCGATTCGTTTGGGCACCGATCGTGAATAGTACGTAGTCATATTAAGCTTTCATTAGTCAAATAATATTCATAAATTAATAATTATAATGAATGAATTTTCATAGTATTTATTGTTGAATTAAATAACCATGTTGTTTCGTTGTTCTCTTACAGCCTGAAAGCCATACGTGCCAAAGTATGGAAGGCGCGCTCAGACAGTCCACTATTCAACTGCAAGATGTACGCGATGGGTATGGAAATGCTGTATAAAAAAATGTGGGAGCGATTCGCACGGGGAGAGAAGCCTGATCATGTAGCGGCCATTGACAAAACTGAAAGTCAGAAAATGAATACGGCCTCTTAAGCGCCACGAAGAACTTATTTACGCTTTGAAGCTCTTGTATCGCATCCTTGTTAGCTGCTCAAACAGAAATCTCTTTTACCCTGAGAAGGAAAAAAAACATAGAGCTTATCGAAGCTACAGCAGCCACTACTTATTTCCAACTTAAACCTCTTGAATATCGGTCGTTGACCACCATTTTGTATAATAGTTTGACGAGCTTAGGTTAGCTTTTAGATGTTAATTTATATGATGATGAAATTGGCTTGGAGCCTGTGGTTTCGAGGGGACAGCGTACCGAATATGTTGTGAGCCGATGGGAATTTGCACACTTCGGATTATAACAACTTTTTACATATTACTCTGTATTTATTTAGCGACATCTTCGTTTTTTTTTTTATACTAGATACCGTTTTTCTCGTTTCGCAGGTCATGCGAGACCGTTTAGAAATTCTATTGATCGTGTCCTAGAGCCCTCCCCCTCACCCCTGCTGTAAAGAGTTACTGGAAATGATGAAGGTTGTGTAGTTCGCTGATACGTCGAATTCACGCACTTAGTTTGATATTCATATCGAACATACGATGATCGATTCTGAACTGACTCTTTGACGCAAGTACTATAAGCTAGGCTTTTAATTTTTGAACCATTCTCCTCAACAAGCTTGGCATATTTCGTGCACACTGCTTTTCAGCGTCGCGCACTTCGTCGCGAAATTTATCTGCATGCAAGCATACTACCCATACTCTTGTAAAGATGAAAAGGATAAGAACTCGCGGGGTGATGTCGAGTGTCAAATGTGGATGTACCAAAAAAGTGCGTACATGTCTGTTATTATTGGAGAATACTATGATTGTATGATATCGACCGTCTATTACCAATACCAAACCTGTAAATAATCCAAATATAATTATTATTTTAATTTGATAGTCTATAGTATATATATCGAGATCGAAAGTGTGCGAGGAATGAATTCTGTAGAGCATAGATAATAACGATGTGAATCGAGAAAATAAAAGGAAAATAGTATATAAAACCCTGAAAATTGTATGAATGTCTTGATCGTTATTCACAATTAATATATTTTTCACAGTTTAGGTAAATATATCGAATATAACCTTAAGTGATGGTTTATTTACAAAAAAATTTTAAGTAATATTGAATATCTAGAACGTGATTTTATTTCATGCTCACTCGTATTACGAAGAAACAACCTTGATATACCATTTTATAATTATTCTTTGTAATTTACACAGGCCTTTTTTTAGCAGCTTATGCTGTCTATCTTACTTGATTTAAAATTGTACGCTGACTTTCCCGCAATTATCGTTGAGTCGATCAACATTATCTGCATCACGTGTAGGGAAGTAGACATTATTTATTTTATGCAAACTCTACATTAAACCAACTAATTACAAAGATTATATACGAGTCATAAAATTCACCGGGTCACGCAGTATAATTTTCTAAAATGAAATACTAATAATTTTAATTTCATTAGAATAAAATACTCAGAAACCATTATCTTGAAATCATTCTCTTAATCTATATCCTCTGAAAATGCTTAATCTAGACCTAATACACAGTAACTAAATTCACCAGTGGTTTATCCACAATGCTTTCCATACAGCTTCAACTCTTGCATAACAATATCGATTAAGATCTGTTGCATGGAATTGCCGCTAGAGGCGCTGCTATCAAGCCAAAGCAACGCGTCGTCGGAATACACGTCGGTAACGTTTTTCCATGCGAAGGAAACATCAACGAAGATGTATTTCGTGTACTCGATCGATGAGTCGACATTTCCTGCAGATCTCAAAAGTGAATTTTCTCGTCATCGACACAGTCCAACTTCCAGGAGGGCGCTGCAGGGTGCATACAATTTTCCTGCTGCATCATTTCAATCCATCCATCCTATATATCTGGCATGCCCGCCCACTTTAGAAAATAGGCCAGCAGTCTTGATAGCAGCTAGCAGCACATTAATTAATTTCAATTGGATATAGCTGCGCCGTTATTCTCATGACTGAAAGCGGCACGTCACTCTAACAAAGATGCATTCGACGTGTGCATCCACTTGAAATTCCGAACCTTACCATGAACTGCACAGTGTTCCATGGAATCACCACCGATTTATTATTTAAAAAAACTAATCATACCAATTTCGATCCATTCTCTTTATATCCCCTTCTATTTTAATTTCGCGTCCATTCACTCACTTTTTTACTACCAAACTCCACAGTAACTTCCCATCGCCTATTTCATTCGCAATATCGACATATGAACTGGGCTTAATCGCAGCGTGATTGAAATAACGCACGGGTTCAATTAAGACTCGATACCCTACTGTTGCGAATAAATAAGAATTACGGTTAATCAAGTATACGCTGTGCAAGTGCATACAGACTCTGCATACTGTCGTAGCATCCCCTGTCGCACTAAGCCCCAGAGAAATCCCTATTTATTTTTCAAACAACTCACTCTGACGACCATTCTCTAGTCTACGTCAACCAATCACGTCCATTTAATTGATGTTCACAGTTCAGTCGCAATCAAACCATATTCGGTAGCATTGTAGAGAACTACAGGGGGTTGGCGCCTTTAACGAAAATCCAAACAACATTTGCGCTTACGCATATACGCGTACGGATAAACGTAACCAGCGGTCATCGTTCAACTCGTTGATCGATTAACAGTCAACGTGAATACACTCTCTCGTTTCTCTCTCTATCTTTACCTTCTCGATCTCTCCTGGAAACTGCGTATTGGTGTTTCCACGCATGTGCGCACCTCGGGAACGTAACACGTAACAGGGCCGCAGCGGTTTATTGGACATTGTTACCTTGTAATAAAGACAATTTAGATATTCATTTAATTATTAATATACTATAATCCTAGTTCAATGTAATCATCGCGTGCTCACCCTCACGGGAGAGGATGTTATTCCGGTTATATTTTACAGCCAAATTCTCAAAATGTCTGCCTTGATATACCACAAGAAAGAATGAATCGTGAATTTGAAATTAAACAGAAATAGAACACATATCTATGCGCTATTTTAAATTCTACAATTTAATTCCCTGTCTGAATACTTCCTTAGGCGATTTCCCAAGATTTCCATTATGAGTCTTTCCACATTCGTTCGAGCTATAACCGTTAATGCTAAATGCTCTGTATCCGACGTTTAACGATTCTCTAGGGAAATAATTGTATCGTCTAAATCATTCTAAACCTTCTTCCGCAGGTTCGGAATTGTATATATATGTGTGTGTGTATATATATATATATAATCGGTACCATGCGATTCCACGTTCTCCATTTCTTCCATCCATTCAACCTGCACTTCTTCGCTCCTTCTCGATCTGCAACATAATTTTCTATTTCAATCTTAAACACTCTCAGGTGGTATAGAATTATTTAACGGAAACGTTAGACAAATTTGATAGCTCATTGGTAGGAAGAAGCACGTATGTGGTGGGCACGAAGAACCGCCTTGGCCTCTCCACGTGTATGACCTCAGTTCGTTCCTTGGTAGCTGCTTCTATGCGTGATGTACTCGGGCTCCGTTAGCCATTCCCCAGCCACGACACGATCCGATATTTGTACAGTGTCTGTTCTCCGTCGCGACGCCAAAATTCTCAAACACAATAAACCATTCCTTAGTTATAATATACATTATATAAAATTCCATGTACCATGTTTCGTTTCCAATGCCGATGTAATTTTGGATATTGGAATAGAAAAGGAAGAAAATAAGAAAAATAATTATTACCTTGGAAAATCTTTCCACCTAGGACAAAATCTCTCGCGTGATCTTCCTGTTACGTTACTCCCAAGTAATCCGGCTTGTAATATCCCGGGAGCTTCCCAATAATCCAAGTGACTGTTTCTTCTTCTTCGAAAAGGAACTCACTTTCCAAGGCTTTGGAATTCCTGCCGGGAGTTGTATTACGTGAAAGAAGGCAAATCCGTTCTTGAGAAGTACTCCAGTAACCGTTCAGCACCCACGTCTACTCCTCGTGTACTGTGTACACTCACCGGTATTAAAAATAGACGGCAACGAAGAACCATAAAGCGATTCGTTTACAGGGTATACGGAGTTACGCCCAGAGAATGTAACGTCGGTTATAAATACGAATTCTGGAATTATTAGGTTACTTCAAAAGACTCAATGCACCGGATAGACAGTTACTCTTTCCTGCAGGCCTGCTGTTCTTCTTTGTTGTATAGAAAGATTATCGCTTCTAGCAGTGACACGATTCACGGTAACCCAGTCGGTAATACAGACGACTGCATTATAAAGTGTCTTTGATAATAGATCATTCGTTCATTTAACGGATTAAGGTTAGTAACGCTTTTTAAATATAGGCAAGTCTATTAGGTAAATTTATTGCAGGGATGTCATATTGATTTGTTCTAATCTTTTTTCATTTACAAGACTGTTCATAAGCTTGCCTGCAGTGCATTCAGAGCTTTGTAAAAAAAAATGTATAACTTTAATTTTACTTCTTGGTGTGAGAAATAACAAAGAGTTTCAAGTAGGTTCATAGCAATTTTATGAGCAGTCTCTACATGCGCAACATAGCCGGAAGATATGGTCCATATTGAAGACTGCAATAAAATTCGATGGTTTTCATATAAACTTTTGTTCTTGTTAAGTAAACTTTTTTAAAGGTAGCAGCTTGTGCGTTATGAACAAATTGAAATTGAGTGCGTTCCTGTATTTTTTTGCAAAAGTAATATGAAAAATCTTAATGTCCAAATTCGTTATATGACCGCCGACTATTCTATAGGCTGAGTCTTTGGTACTACCAAGTCGAGGATACATACGCAAAAATTACTTTACAGGCCCAGAACGAATTTTATGATAAAGGATGTTCACTATGAGCCAGGCATGGCAACGTTTGCGCACTCGTATACTGCTCTTGCATTTTAATGTGGATTATTTCTGCCGTTTAAATCACCCGATAGAATTTACGATCGACAAACCTCCGACGATAGACACTGTGGCTACGTAGACGATCGTAAAAATCGAATAATCAAAAACCTATCAAACATATGTATATGCGTGCCTGTATAGTTGTTAAATAATTCTCTGGGAAATTTTCATACGATATCGAGCATCAAGTTATTATTGCAAATTAGAGAAGCAGCCAGTGCTTGATTATAAAATATATTAAAATAAATATACTATAGGCATTTGGACATGAGATCAACGGTTTTGGATATTGCCAAATTTCATGTAAATAAATTACGATACGTTCATCAAGCGTACGCCACCCTCCTCTCGAGGATATATTTACAGTGCTTCATTGTACAGTAAATAAAATTAAAACAAGTAAATAATCAACAAGGACTCGTTGAAAAATATTGTTAATATAAAATTAAAAACGAGTATCATAAAAATAAAATCTGTAAAATCCAAAAAATAACAAGTATATTCCACATAGGGCGTAAGCATTAAAATGAAAATTGGTACAGTTAAGGAAATAGCTGTCTGTCCAATTTCCGCAAGAAGGAACGTAACAAGTTTTTTGTTTTAACTTTCTACAATGCTTCGCTATTCCATAACGAATTAGTAGTTTAAAAATCCAAAAGCATAAGGAAGTTTCTTTGAAGAGAGATGCACAGTTAAGCGTCTATCTTACAGCATCCCTATCCCAATAGCATTCGTACTTCGTATCCCCGTTCAACCGATTTACCATTAGTCTCTCTGGTCCTCCCTTTTTCTCTCCCACTGTTCGTACCATTCTCGCATCCTCTCTCTCTCTCTCTCTCTCTTTCTCTCCCATATCCATTCTTCGGTTGCTTCCGCTGCTTCTGAACGATCATAAATCTTCCCGGAGGCCGGGCCGACTCGTAGGCTCCAAGCGTATCCGGCATTGGATATTTTAGGCTACACCCTCCTCATTTCTTAGGACCTAAAATAAGACGAATCCTTTACCTGGAAAGCGGGGAAACTATTGGATCCCTGGGATCAAGGACGACCCAATCCTGCCTTTCTGTCAGGCCTCGACCGATCCCAAAACATAAAACCATAGTAAACGCCTATTGAAAGAAAGAGAACCCACAAAGCGGTACAGCATACGAATTATTAATAGCGATCCTCGAAAAATTTCCAGGCACCACGAGGGAGGGCCCGATTTCATCAGACGTCTCCCCGGAAGTCTGGGAATTCGCAAGACGATCATCCCAACCCACTACCAATTACCTTACCGATGGAGACCCCTGCCATCCCCTTATTGGCATTCTCAGCAATCCACAGCAACATTCCAGCTAGTGTTCCTCTTCCATTCTAAGACATCGTGATCATCAACGACAAAAGATTAAGACTACTGTAGGACCTCAGAATAGATATAACAAGGAAATGCAAAAGAAAATCGAAGAACCCCAAATGTTCCGTCTTCTTCTTCTTCTAAACTTCCTGGTAAGGCTTCTTCTGTATAGACATTTACTAAATGTACATACAAGTATACTGACTATACCAACAGCCACCAGCAGTGCTGGCAGCATCATCGCCAGCAGCAATCGCTACCCCTAGCGAGGGTAGCATAGCGTGGAGTAAGTATCGATTGTACGACGAGGCCACCGCAGGGGTAAACTGGGTCGAAACCACTCTTTACGTACGAAGGGGTAGGTAGCTACCTAGCTACGTAGCCAGCCAGCCAGCGTGCTCCTTCTGGCGTTTGCGTTTGCGTTCGAGTGGAGGATCCTTGACATAAATAATCAGCAGTAGAGCAGCGCGCCTCTCGTAACCATGACGACGACATCGATCCGACGCCACCACTGAAGCAGGCCACTCTCCTTCTGCTCCTGTTCCAGTTACGCTCGAGTGTTGGACCATGGTTTTTCACTGGGCTCATCAACAAAACTTCGCGCTCCAATCGTGCCGTCCGATATTACCATCACACAGTTTTATCTAATCCTTCGACCGACAATGAGTGCTGAATATTCTCATTCTTGGATAATACGATAAGGATACTTTAACGCAGAGTAAATGAACAATTCAAGAGTCACGGAAGCACCTGTTATCCTGTATTTTTACTTCTTGCTTAAAAAACCATGTAGGTATTTATACAGGGTTCGAGCGAATGTAGGTTGGGTATATGGATAACGAATTAAACAGTCACGAGCATTGATACGTAGTGCTTCTTATGTAAGACAAAATACAGTTTCCTTTCTCATCGTAGAATAATAAAATTTCTACTCAACCTTAGAAGTTGTCTCCCAAAATACTTTGGATTAAATGACTAAAATTTATTCATTGGGACTCCTCGTTAATTATTGATTCGCGTATATACTTTATTTATTATAGCATAACTATTGCGTTATAAGTTAATAATTACTACGAACGAAAAACCATCCATCTTCTGCAAGGTGTTCTAACTAGGGTACTAAATCGTATGGGATGAATCTCGAGGGAGTGGTTGCAATTGAAAGAGCCCTGAATATAATGAGTAGGATGATGGCAATAATAATGGCGCCTCGTTAACGTTAGCTGCAATAACGCCAACGCCAGTCCCAGTTATATTCTTTAATTCTTCCCCAATGCTTCGAATACTGGGGGACATTTTGAATTCAATATTGTCTGTGTATGTTCATATTCGGACACACGTATATTTTTGTTAGGTAGATGGGAAATCTAGTACTAGCTATCACCTATGTAACTAGGTTTCCTACCCTTTACAGAGTGGAGGGGGTGGTGGTACGTGTGCTGGCATCTCTTGGAACCGATGTAGCCCGGCCTCGCCCTAGTTCTCCTCTACCTCTGAACCCTCTTCACCTCGTGGTCCACCTCCACCTCCACTTTCCTCAGCTACCGTTTCAACCCTCCGAAACTCCTTTCAACCACCTACTCGACCCTCCGCAACCATCGTTACCCTCACAACTCTCCCTCTTTTTCTTTCTCCCGAACGGTCCTCTTTCTCTGAACCTCAACCCTCTCCATATCGACTCCGCTGGCTATCCTGGCTGAATTTCTGTTTTACTACGCGTCCGACATAGGACGCTATGGGGAAGAGCAACATTGTAATTTGCCATGAAACTCGGACTCGCTAGGCATGCACGAACCGCTCCTTGCAATTTATCGACAAATTTAACCTCGCAGCTTGATACAACGGTTATTTACTCCAGTGCGAAAATTTACGCGATTCTCTTGGACACTTTGGATTTGCCCGTGATCGTTATGGGAGCTTTATTTAGTATTTAATAATTACGCCAGGACATAGGTTTCATTCGTAGGAACAATTTTGCGGTGTCAGAGGTACGGGCAGTAAAATCTAAAGTAATCACTTGGAGGTATCAAAATTGTTCATATATCATCGTACGAACATAACAGTATAACAATGGACTACGAAAATGATAGAAATTACACATTTGAATTTTATATACTTGAAGTCGGCTAACAAAGCGACTGCCGATATTCCTTAAGCGATTTTTAAAATGAGTCTCGCACGCTGAGCCCAGTTCAAACGCCTTAGCACGATCGTAAAAACTGAAAAGTGACATCATCGCCCAAACCGGATATCGAATACCGTAAGAGCCAGACAGTCTCTCGTATGGACGTTCGCGAATTAACGTAGAACTGAGAAAGAGAACACAAAGCTAGAAGTATTCGTATAAGGCTCTTTCGTAACGATACATTTCGAGCCAAGGTAAAGACAATACTCTACGATAGAACAGCAACCGTAACCTTCTTTGGTAGTAGATACCCTTTACTCCCACAGCCGCTATTATTGCACCTGCCAACTAATTCTAAGTGGATACCGTGGGAGGATGCGACTAAAACTCCATAGCCGCATAACCCAGGAGCGTCCATATAACCACGTCGATCGATAACGAAAAAGAAAAATTCAACTCCTCTGCACTTTATATCAAGTGTACAGCCATTACGTCGTGATTACTTGATGTAGTAAGTTTGCAGGGAAACTATTAAAAGTCGATAACCATATTGTTAAGAAGTAGCGTGTATTCACTTTGATCGGTATCGAAAACTCTTCGTTACTCGTAAACGCTCTGTATCAATTATTTCCTCATTTTCTACCGGAACACGACGCGCCATCGTCACCGTCACTAGACTCACCGCCGGGATCATTTCATTTACCATTATTGCAATTGGCAACCGTGAGACGACCCTGTAGAAAAAGACATGAATCAAAACTTGACGTAACTAGGTTATATATAGTGAATCAGATATCGTACTACTGTTTTGATAAACGTATTAAAAGATCTGCATTAAACTACCAAATCCTAACCTCAAATATTTCCATCATTCAGACCGAAACCTGCTCTTATCGTTACCGGCATTAGAATTTCAACAGAGGTTTATCTCGCATTTAGAATCTTCACATGAGCACTGCACGGTTATTAGTTAGCGGATAGTTAGAGACGGTCGGAGGCCAAGCTAATCTAGGGGAACCTTGGGGCCTCACCCACACGCGTTTATCGTCAGCGAGACGTTAATATCATACCGGTGACTACATACATACGTATACATGGTTCTACACAATTACGTTAAAGTACCGTGAGTTTCAGTCGAAGCTGCAGAAACGTCTGCTTAATGATTATTTTTATTTTCTAGACACTATAAAGTGTATAAAATATAAAAACTAAATGAAATTTAAACAAGTTTATGCTAGAGTGATTTTAATTAATTTTTAAAGTATATTATATAAAGGTAGTGCTGTCATTAATATTAATCAGAAAAAATATTTTCAATTTTAGCGAATACAAAGAAATTCCGTCTAAAGGAAGTATGTTTACATGTAAGAATGTTTTTTTTCTTATTCAGGTAAAGTGGCAGGTTGTAAGAGGAAGTTGTTATTCTTTTAAACGTATCTTTGACAGCTTGTAATTTTCTTCCGTGGATCGACTGGTACGCGAAGGTAAGGACGACACAAGTTCTGGCATAAGCGCGTGCCATGCAACCGGCACGGCTTACGCAAACGTAAACGCGACCTTCGACGTCGTGTGTGCTCAACGTGTGTGTACTAACCATCTACTAACCAGGTTGGCCAACTTCATTCGCATTCGTCTCGACTGCGATCGTTCTAACCTTCTTGCGACGGATGATTGCACAAATGCAAGACAGGAGTGAGTTGGGCAATGGTTCTTTTTTTACATATATATCTATGTTTTTTGTCTCCTTAGTTCTCGTAACAAAGTCAAGAGAAACCGGGTTTTACTACGAAGAGGCAAAACGAATCGAGAGAGTGTACGGCGGAGAAGGCTGAAGAGGAGCTCTGAATATTTACGGATGAACAAATCCGACGTACCTGCGTCCAGAATTCTCAATTACAACTCATAGCTGACATTTCAACACTCCTGAGTAATGTATGAAGTCCGGAAGATTTAAACTGAATAATCATTATAGTTCAATACCAAGAAAAAGAGTTAAAGTTCATACCTAAGAGAATCAAAAGCATCATGAAAACAACAACAATGACTTCACCAATGAAATTGATTAGATTGGAGAAACTTGTTCTTTATTCATTCCGTGACCTTCAGTTCCTTAAGGGGGCACGTCCGAGTAAAAAAATTTTTTAGTCAATTTTTTGTTCACTTGCTTTAAAGTTTGAAGTGTTCAGAATATTGTGTGTAAATTTCATATTGAAATTCCAAGAATTGTGGAAATTATGGTCGATTTGCCGAAATGCGGCGGAACGGCCGGGTGGCCAGGTGCGCCGCTGGACCGGAGTATTTTTCTGCTACATAGCAGGTACGTATAATATTATATATTATATAATATATTATATAATTATTATAAATATTTTGGAGTATGAAAAAAATTGTGTCTAAATTGTATTTTGATATTCGAAAAATTGTGAAAGTAATGGACAATTTACCGAGAAGCGGACGAGCGACCGAATGGTCAAACGCGTCATTTTTTGCCATACTTTAAACGCGATTATCTCGAAACATACTTTTCAAAGACGGTCCCTAGAATATTTGAAAAACGGCTTGACCGATTTCCTCCAAATTATGACACAAGTTTTGCGGATAGGATTTCGAGTTCGGAACGTACCAAATTTTTTTACTGAATTATTTTTTTTTTATCAAGCGAGGAAGGTCGGACATTTCGGATGAAAAACGAAAGTAAAGTTCAAACGGTCGCCATTTCGTGAAAATTTTTTTTGAAAAAACGTACGATGCGAAACGCTTCATACATTATATTTTAAGAATCTGTTCGAAATTTATGATTCGGATGAACCAACTGTATGAAATCCTAGGGACCGAAGACCGTGCCAACGAGGGACATGTTTTACGCCGGCCACGACAGCAGCACTTCGAGTGGATGTATATTCATAAATAAAATTTGTTAACGTACCTCAATATATATATACACTTTTGAATAAAAAATACCTGGATGAAATTAAACAAATAGTTTTTGAGATAATAATTCCCAAAGTTCACCTATTTTTCTCGCCGTCTACTCGGATGTGCTCCCTTAAGGAAACTGCTGACAGGTATGGTACTATATATACGAACCCATAGTACTATATACATCTGGTACTCTATATATGCGTATACGCGACAGTTAAAAGTTTTTGTCTGCAACGTTGAAAATTCTCTGCAGCCGTGCTTGAAATCGTGGAAGTCCAGGATACTACTTTAGATTGAGTCTTCTTATTCCATTACATGGCTTTACTCCCCGTATGAAGAGATGTCCCAGTGAACATTGAGTCAAAGCAGTGTATAAGATGAAAAACAACAATAGCTTTACGAAACGGGGTGCCACTGTAGCGACAGTAGCGCCACTAGCGAATAAACAATGAATTAAAGCGACCAATCAAACACTCTGACAAGAAGGTGAGAATTAGAACTGCTGATCGACTAGCTTCCCGTTTCGATATACGCTCGACGTCATTCCGTGAAGCAATGATTAACGAGCACAATGACTCGCCTCATAAGCTGTCTTAAGAACAATGAGTAAAAAACAAAAGGGCAGGTACACAACTAAATGGAACAGGGGCCACACAGTCTACCGGTACCGTCCTCCAACTTTTGTTACGCTCGCGCTTCAAAAGCTCGCGCAACTCTTCCCAACGAAGGAAATATTTTTATTTTCCTTTCATTTATTTCTCTGCTTCTTTTCCAATCTCTCTTTCTCTTTCATGCACGAGGTCTCTTCACTCGTATACTTCTCTATGCCAGACCATCTACCTTATACACGTAGCATTCAACTCCCTCCCTCTCCCAGCCCCACATGCGGCATAAAATGAAGGCCTCGCCTTCCTATCCCGAGGCTTATTGCGTTTTATAACGGGAGAATATCTATCCGCTGCGAAAAGACCGCAGTTGCCGTATGCGGTGCGGTATTGCAAATAGGAGAAGCAGGATAATTAATACCTATGGGAGTCCCTCCTACGCCTTTTTTCGACCCCCATCCTTTTCAGGTATATATATACCAGGTATACACTTCTTCTCTTTGCATCGTCTGTAATTACTATTACAATCCACACACCGCTATGGCTCCCGCCATTGATTTCATCTTTCCATCTCGACGTTCCATCCTCTTCCTCGACCCCTCTTTCTTCTTGGGAACTCCTCGAAAAACTTCGGACAGCCCATTTGCCAATGGCGGGCATGCCTTTTTTATTCCTTTTTTTTCCGTTAACCCAACTCTCATGGATACGTGTCGCTTCCGTCTTTCATATATACATGCACTATGTTAATCGTACGAGATGCTCCCATTTTCAAAGTTACTTATTTCCTGGCAAGCGTCGCTGGATGCTTCTCTATTTTAAGAAAGCCATCAAAACTCTAACTCATTGATGTGCCGAGGACATCTTCGAATTCGCGTGGAGAGAAGGAATAGCAACATAACGCGTCGCTCCTGCCAACTCATATAATACATAGGGATACGCGTATGAGTACGTACGCGGACGTATAGTTACATATAGATATTGTGAATACACATGCTCAGGGTTTTTCTTTCGATTTTCAAATTGATAGGATCTGTTGCAGTTACAGGATCTGTATAACCGCAGCATTTTCGATGGAATATTTTGTCAATTCAAACGTCTTATGCCAGTGACTGATATCGAGTGTAATTAAGCATCTCCAATTACGTAAAAGTCGTCGGTATCAACGACACTCATCGTGCAGTCAAAAATACCAGTAATACCACTTCAAGTTTTCATCATTGCACCGTTGCCAATAGCACTCGGAATCTTTTTTGCGTTTAATCAAGTGAAATCAAACTAAGAGAATCTTCGCTTGACCAGTTAACTTTATCGAACTTCGTCAATGGACGGTAAACACGCCAAACAAGCTGTTGTCAACTTCCCCGTTTCCGCGCTGCGATCGCACTACTTACCAAGAATGTCAATAATGCAATAGAAATTATTTTGTTTTATTTTTACGTGGCAAACCTCAGTCTTGCCATGCAGTATTATTGAGAGGTTATGTACAGCGGTGAACGTGCAAATTAACGAATTCACAACGTACCACGTAGGAATTCACGATTGTGCCAGGAATTCGTCTTCGTTGTATACCTTCCCAGAGAGTCCTTGAAATCGATTCCATAGTACTCCTCTTCGTTCTTACTACTACGTGTACCTATATGGTACCATATGTGCCTATACAAGCAGCTCGTGAAAAGTTTAGCAAACTGACGTGGGTATACGTAGATAGGAATAAGCGTCAGACGTGAAATATATGAGCAACGAAGAAGTTTAACAGTTTACGAGTACGCGAGGGCCACGCTACTGAAATGATTTGTAAGTCCTAAGGCATTTACAAAGTTTCTATACCTACTTACCCTCCATAGGTAACCACCTTCTAGTGCCATCCTGGCAGCCGTTGCCTAGATCTATCCCCGGAAAACGATTTGAAACGCTATAGAAATTTGTCATTTTTATTTTACGGACTATGAAGAAAAATACGATACACTTTGATCTCCGGACGTACGTAGAATAATCGTCTGAAATTAAAATTACGTGAATCCCCGAAGATTGTGTAAAGGATGCAAGCGACAGACGTGTTTGTCCTTGTCGTGATTTATCTAGAAACGTTATTACGTATACGTATACCTGTGCGCATGCGCAAATCGTATAAGCCATCCTACGCGTAATTACGCGATTCTAATTATTATCGACGTCCTTAGGTGCCGAGTGATGTCACTCTCATCCGGGATCGTGGCACGTAAGTCTTCGCGAATAATGGCAGGCTATACACTACACACTTATTTTCAGAGTGGCATTCAGAAGCTTTTCGCAATGGATACACGGTCATGAAAAACGGTTGAAAGATAGACGCTGTTGTGACATTGAGAATTCTTCAAAACGGTAAAGAGAGAAAAAAGACATCTCCCGTCTCGACATAAATCCTATGATTTGAGGTTCAGACCGTAAATCTCCTGGATACAGTAATACCGCAGGCACTGGATACATATATCAATGGAAATCCCACCAATCCAAATACCCACCCTATATAAACCTCGAATTTTCATCGAGTGTCCAAACTGTGTAATCGAAAGGCAGTACAGTAGAACCTCGCTTATCCGGCCTTCGATTAAACGAGACTCCGCGTTATCCGAGGCGTCCAACTCATCCGAGCACGCCGCATTAATCGAGGTGTATGCTCGGATAATACGGAAAAACTCGGATACAACGCAGCTATGCCTACGCGCGGAGTAATACGTTATCGCTGCTTTGTTTCAACACGCATGTTTGCACCAAAGATTAATATGCATTTGTCAGATTCTCACGTATTTTTTTTTAAGCAATTAAATTATGTGTTATGTTTTCAAGTATATAAAAATAGTAAAAGTCTTTAGAGTGTGTGTGTTTTCCGTATTATCCGAGATTTCACTTATCCGAGGTACGTTCTCCCCACATTACCTCGGATAAGAGAGGTTCTACTGTAGTAGGTACAGTAAGGTACAGAAACGACGGTAAGGTTTAACCCACAAAATATATGTATATACATATACATACCTTACGGCATACAATACTTAACCATCGTTTCAGTATCAGACTGTATCCATAATCTAGTCTACACTCTATACTCTATGCATACAGTCTATGGTCTATCTAGCGCAACGACCCTATACGAATCTAAATATATCTATAATTCGACGCTCTACCGCGATGCGTATAAGATTCAAGGAGGTAGAGCAGAAAGGGTAGTGCGGCATTTTGAGGGAGAAACCGATCGATCCAGGCCTCTCGCTCCCAGGAATATACGAAAAAACATGGAAGAGGAAAAAAACAACATCGAAACGAATTTCGGCAGGTTTTTCCAATTTTGTGGTACAAAAATTCATACGATATTTGTGCGACTGCTACGTCTCTCAATCGCGTCTACTCGTTGACCCTGAGGAAGCCAACGACGCTAATGAGAAAAGCCTACGATCTGGTACGTACGAGTGGACAAAAGAGGAAAGCTATTAAATGCAGAGGCAAATCGCGACTAGTTAGAAAAACCTGATAAGCGCGAATGTGTTGAAGTGGCCCATTAGCAGATTCTGCGCTCTGGCTCTCCGGGCTCGTTGGACACGATGGCAGCTCAAGGCTAAAACCCCTTTCCGTTACGTAACGTACAACGCGCACGAGGGGAAGTATGCACGTATATAGATATATACGTTCAACAGCGATATTTATGCGCCCGTATAAAACGCGCATTGAATATCATTACGCGCGTTTTCGTGGCTGATAAAACGGCTAGAGAAGAAAATGAGAAATAAGTACGGGAGATGAAAAGTTACTGTAAATTAATGTTATCTCGCAACGTTAGATCTTACGATCTAAAACCAATTCGTATAATATGAAAACAAAAAATATATATAAATATATCCGTATAATATCGAAGATGCGTACATATAAATATATCGCGATAAAATTCTATCTCTTTGTTTGAACTTCGATATTCGCATGCTCGTTGAATGAATGCGTCCGTTCTGCACACGTTTACATTATCTTCACTCGAAATGAAACCACTATACTGCGCGTGGTAATCACGTACAAAAGCGGAAACCGAAACTACGGTTTCCGGGTGGAAACTTCCAGGCTATATGATCGTACTGCTGTAGTATATGTGTATGGTTCATGTGCATACATATATATTTTCTCTGTGCTCATTTGCAAGGCTACAATTCGTAATGCTAACGAGGACTAGAGAATCAGTTATCGTTCTACCATACGGGAAAGATACCAACTTCGGCGCGCGGCTATGAAAATACTGCGTGTGGCGTGTTTAATAGGAATATGCTTTACCTGGTATCACATTTGTATGAAAAAGTCTTGAGCGCGGCTTAACGTTCAACAAAGCGAGGGACCCCCTCGACCCGGTTCATAGTATCGTTGCTGGAATGTAGGCCAGCAGTATGTACACACGAGACATGTATTATGTACATGGCCGACTTCGTAAGGGCATTGTTTGTATCGGGATGAATTCTATATATGCATAGTAGTATAGTATATACATGCTAGTCGCAAAGGTTACATTATCACGTGTGAATTCACTTGGAAATTATAAGCTTCCGCCTATAATCATTTAGTGTCTCTAGTGATGCTTTATTAATAATTTGAATTTTGGTTTCTAGTCTGTCTCACATTTTTATGATATTCATACTCCATCGATCATTGTCTAAAAGCACTCATATTTGAATAAAGTTAGAGGTGACCTCGATAGAAAAAAAGTTCTCTGGATACTTGTATTATTAACATCCCCCATGAAGATAATATATATTCGGAATATAAAAAAATATATATTTGAAATATATTTCGGATATATAACTTTTTGCCGCTTTTCATATACGTCAAATACATTTCAAATATATTTTGAAATAAAATTTTTTTATGTTTCGAATATACATTATCTGTTATCCATAAAGTTCTGTTCCACTGATTCCATATAACTTGAAACGCATAAAAAACATGACATTTGAGATTGTTTGCAATGATCCAAAATGTATATTAAATATATTTGACGTATAAAAAAAGCGGCAAAAAGTTATATATCCGAAATATATTTTAAATATATATTTTTTATATTTTGGATATACATATATTATCTTCATGGGGGATGGTGTCTTCTGGGTAATTTTCTAACTGACAGTTGGCTATGATGTATACGTTATATAGAGAAGATTCTCAATCGTGAGTCTATCGCATGTGAAGCAGTCTGTAGAAGCGTCGGTAGAGATATCTGAGGCTTATCTTTTGCAAAGTCTCATACGGGGACCCTGGATTACGTAATAAATTTTTTAGCGCCTTCAAATCATTCCGTAGCACTTATAAGGCGATAATGTGATACGATAAATTGAATTTCATAAGTTTCCCAAGCAGAGAAGGTATAGCAAATAACTTTCCGGGAAGTGCAAGTGGAGTATTTAGGTAAAGTTTTTTTTCAACACTGACCAAGTATTATATTTCTTTAAGCTTCAACGTTCGTTTTTCTCGTT
Organism: Pachycephus smyrnensis; assembly: GCA_030142225.1. Taxonomy (NCBI): domain Eukaryota; kingdom Metazoa; phylum Arthropoda; class Insecta; order Hymenoptera; family Cephidae; genus Pachycephus; species Pachycephus smyrnensis. The sequence goes on from JARQST010000574.1 coordinate 144,385, forward strand.
CGCGTTGCAAGCAGGAAAAATGGTGGTAGGAGCGGAAATGTTTGAAAAATAAATAATAACTTTCTGCACGTCCTCGCAATTCCGTGCGACAGCTGCTGAGACCTTCGGCTCCCCAGCAACGAATGCACGGAGTGTGCAGAAAGTTTCGCTAATACCGCGACGGCGACGATAAGTAAAATAAAAAGGAGAACACACAGTGCAGAAGAAGATAGCGAAAAAGTCTTCAATAAGAGGTAGACGAGACTTTGAAATTCCTCGAGACCGAGTCCCAGCCTTATCGCTTCTACCGAAATGCAAACTCGACTCATTCATGTTGCTAAAAGTGCGACGAAAGTGAAAACAAAGACGTTAACGTGATCTTGTTTCACATATGTGTCGTATTATAGGTAAAAGAAATTTTCATTCTCATTTATTTCTATATGTATATCTAATACTGAACATGCGAATTCCAATAACGTGCATTATCTTGCATGCTATAATTTCTCATACTCTTGCAAATTGTTCTAGTCTATTATGGATACAGTCAGTAAAGAGATAGATAGAAAGATAAGTAAGTGGGTACAGGTAAAGATCCATAAATAGATAATAGGTAAAGTACTAAAGTCCATCCCACCAATAATGGCCGACGGCATGTAATTATGCGACAAGTTCACTCGGTTAAATCAGTTCGAAAGGTCCCAGACAAAATAATAGTATATTCCGATACCCTTGTATATGCATATATTTATCATCTGTACGGCATTGTGTAAATGTTGTGTAGAACCTCAGTTTAACGATAAAACAATAGTACGAACAGCTGTAACTACGTCCGAAGGTTTTACACAAGTCAAATATACATATGTTTCAGAGCATACACGCTATACGTACACTCATTGAATTGCAGAAACATATAGAAATTCAAAATACAGCAGTACTGCTATTACTGCTTCTCTTTCAAATACCGGAAACTCATATACCCATAGCATCCGAGGTTCATTACATTAAAGAAAAATCCATGTATTACAAACAGAATTCTCCTGCCTTATATAATATGTATACCAAGCTACATTGATTCTACGTAATGCACAGTACACCGTACGTTCACTAGAAATTTCATGAATGCACCCTGTAAACTTAACTAAGTAAAGTCCTAGGAGGATAGAATTCCTGAAAGGAGTCAGTATAAGAAAATACCTACAAAGTAGGTAGGAATCGATTGTTCGCAGATTGGTATAAATGGTTAGAAAGTAAAGGAAAGAGGGAGGACATGAAAACTTAAAGATTTCCTGAAAATTGCTAGCCGACATCTGTATGTAGATGCCACGCATAGCGTTGGACTTTCTATTCGCTTAAGCTTATTGCACCAGAGTAATTTCCAGAAATGCAATTTCTGTAATGGACTCGCAGAGCAGGTCTGGGTGGGCCTTAGTATGCAGCATATGTACCTAACGCGAGTACACGTACCTAGACGGCCGTTTGCTCCCTATATGGAATGGGATATAGTATATACATATCCGGCCTAATATGTATATATACATGTATATATACACGTATCGTAAAACCAACCTACAGTCGAATTCAAACTAAGAACTGATTACGTTACGGAACGTAAGTAAAATCCAAAGAGCGCCTGTGCAGTGACACGGATCCGCCCTCTTGTCATAAACTGGGCCACCAGGCGCGACTGTCATCTGAATTCCGAGAACTAGCTGCTAGTTAGGCACCTTTGAGGAAATATATGTAGTTCCTGGGCGCTATCGACGCGCGGAAATAGAGACGACCCCGACGACGTCCTTTCCTAGGATATTTGGGTCGCTTTAATTGGGAATGGTTCACGAGCTTGCAGACATTTTTATAAGGATCGAGTAGCCGTGCGATATATATATATATATATATATATATATATATATATATATATATAGAGTGTACTTGATTTGTATCAATGATTTATAATGATTATTTTATTTTCAATCGGGAACCTCATGACTCATTCACACATGAGATTAGAACTAAGCTTAGGTATAATTCATTCGTTTCTGTACGACACGGATGTATCAGTGACAAAATGAAATCTCTGGGATCGACGCATCGCTCGATCATTCCTCATGGTGGCCGTTACCATTGAACACGGCAATGTTCACCTGTTCGTAGCATACAGAACAGGTGTGTATAGGTGCTTAATAGCGAGAGCCATCGAGCAGCAATAAAACAGAGGATAATCGTTCGTTAATGACGTGGATGATCATCGAGAGAAATAAAGGAGGTTACCATGGGTACAGGGGACGACGGGGGATGAGGAGACACCAGCAGCGAAGAGGATCGTCGTGGAGGTTAAGGAAGAAAATGACGACGAGGGAAGGTCGTTAAGAGACGTTTTCCTCGCATCGTATCACAGGATCCCTTCGCGTTAAGAGGATGCCAGGGGACCCGGCTTGGAAAGGGACCTTGGAAACGGAAATGGGTCTCACTGGGGTAACGTGAGTTCCTTCGCGGGTGTATCCACGTGAAACCGAGATGACGGGAGCGTGTCCCATGACGTCATCGGCGCATAATAGCACATTGCGACTCGAGCTAGCAGCGTCGTACGTTGGCTACGATGCAATGTCTGCAGAACGGACGGACGGATAGACGGGCGAGAGCGCGTTTTGTTCCCATGCCTTGGTGAGTTCGTAGCTCAGGCTTCTCCCTTTCGCACCCTTCCTACTTCCTAGAAGGGCTCCGCCACGCCGTGAAGCAGGGCTTCTGGCATCCTTTGGGAGGCGAAAGAGGGAGGTTCGGGGCTCCGCTTGGGGAAACGCGATGGACAAAGTGGTGAAGTGAGTGAGAGAGGGAATCGGGATGAGAGAGAAAGAGAGAAGAGAGGAGAAGAGAGGGAAGTCAGAGGTGAGGGTGAAAGAGGATAGAGAGGGATAGAGGAGCGTGAGAAAGAGAGTGAGGAGAAGACAGAAGGGGGGAGAATGAGAGGGGGGAACTATGCTCTCTCACGCCGCTAGGCGTCTCTCGCTCTTGCGTGCACAGATAAGTCGCTCTCTGGGGCTTACGTAAGAGATGACTGGCTATTCGAGGGATCAAGGCGAACCGGTACCACTAGCACTGACACACATGTCGCATGGCCCCAGCTAGCCTGCCAAACTGCCAGTGCCACGCCGGAAACGACGCCTCTCGCCTCCTCCACTAACATGATTCTATCCAATCCCTCTTAACCTCGACGAGCATCCCTCGCTATACCTAGCTCAGTGCCCCTGCCAGCCTGTCTGCCTACTACCGAGTAGTCTGCCTACCCACGACTGCCTCTAATCGTGGTCAAATTAAATGCATGCTTAGTTTCCCTAAATGTAACCGAAATCCCACGAACGTGCCAGGCAAACACGGATGCTGGACGATCCGATCGAACAATCAGATTTGCCAGGCTGGTGCACTTGGCTCACGCGCCATAGACGATTTCAAACGTTTGGATCTGAACTCACCTTTATGTAGGTTCCTCTCGAGAGAGATTCTATGGATCGTAGCTGACGACCGCGAAAACTGGCCTGTACAATGGATACCAGACGTTAATACATAACCAGTTCTCCGGCGTATAATCTCTTCCTGCACCTAAATCATCCAGCGCGCATTACTTGGCTTCGATAGGAAAACCTCGAAGAGACCGGTTGGCCTTGTGTCTCTTTTGCAGGTAGCGTCCATAAAATTATAGGTAAGAATATAGCATTCAGTGGCTTTGTCTTATGGCGAAAGGTTATGGGAACTTTAGAATCGGATAAAGTCATGGATTACTTAACGTCATATCTAGACTGCACTTATGTAAGTAGGTATACATAAATGTTACGGTACTCGTGAAGGATGTGCCCTCGGGTTATTTAAGCTTTGATAATATTTTCAATTCATTCCATTGACGCTATGGCGGAATAACGCTTTTTCTATCTTATCATAATTCAAACATAGTTCGTACGACATGATGCGTCCTGATCCGGAAGTCAATAGCGTCTTTATTTCATGGATCCGTAGGCGATTTCCGTAAGGTGGTAACGGTAAAAATATTACCCCTGCGAAAAGGAGCAACGACGCTTGTCAGAAGAGAAATGAGGATGATGAATTTTTCCTCGTGTTGAGCGTTCGTTCCTCGTCCTTGGCGTGTCCTTGGCGTGCTACTCGACATTAGCGTCTCCGGGTGGGACGGACGCACCCACCCTGCGTAGGTTCAGGGCGTGGCCTACGCACCCCCGCAGGGTTCACGTTCCCGACGCCATCTTGGATATCTGGGCCGAGTGAGGGTGAAAGTTAGGGGTGGATCTTCCGAAGTAGACGAGCCCACCCTATGCGACTCCCTAACCTATAACTGTCTACATATATACCTTATATACATTTATATATGATATATATATTATATATAGTTTTTTCAAGCCATTTCGGTGCCCGCAAGGCTTTGATTTATTCGAACAGTTCCTGTCTTCCTACTTGCCTTCCCGCCTGGTGCTGCCTTGCCGAAATGTCCGTAGGATATTGATTCTCTAATTACGCTCGGTTAATTGCGACTGCAATTAACGTGGCATATCGCGACGGCATCGAACGAAACTTTTTCCCCGCTCTTTCAAGGCAGTTCGTAGAACAACCAGCTGTCTCCAATTCTCTAGGGAAATTTCTGGGCGGACCACTTCGAAAAATTAGATGATTCTTTGATCACCGTGTGCAGCCTCAAATGTGAATGAATGGTCCGTAAATGGTACAGAGCTGCCGTTTACCCCTCCTCTTCTTTTTCCTTTTTGTCTCTACAAAATTCCTCTTCCACCCTTAAATAATACTGCCAGTTCAGTTTTCCACGAAAGGACATTACGTATGAGACGACGGTGCTGCGCTCCGGTGGAATTTTCACGAGATTGTCTGCATTATCGCAACACGAAGCGCGTGGCACCCTCTTGAAATCTGTTGCTAAATAATTTACTGTGCGAAAAGTTCAAACCGTAGCGTAACGGGCACTGTATTATCATAATGTTACGTTGTGCTAAAATGTTAGACGGCGTGACCAAGTACAATTTACCGTTTTACCGCATCAATGTACCTACTGTAGTGCGCTCCTCTCATCTGCGTGTACACAGAAAATTACCGACACGCAACTTTTAATTTCGCTGAATGCTTTTACACAGCGCGTGTATGGGCAAGCGACGTTGCGTTGACTGGATATTATAATTAAAATATATTTGCGCATTTTTCCACTCGAGCCTTTTATCTCTGGTATGCGTTACTCTTTTTTTGTATCCACTCATGACGCGCACAGACGCGCGTTTTAAATAATTATCAAAAACTACGGGAATGCAATTTTCGTACATAAAACTGAGCCTCTCATTCTTTGTTAATTAATTAAAAAAATATGTTCGTTTAATTTAATCAATTTATTAAATTTCATAGCAAACTCCTCTCGGTGTATAACACAGGCCACGAGTGGCCAGACTTGTACCGTGGTGGTTTGCCAAAAATGGATGCAATAAATATAAAAATAGAATGTTCATAAAAGCACGCGAGAATTATATATGACAGGGCGTGCTATTTTAATACCCTCCAGGAATAAAGTTAATAGCTAATATATGGGATGGATACCTGCATACATATATCCATGTATGTATGTACACTCGCCTATCTACCTGCCGCGCAAAACCTTGAAAGTGATTTCGTAATAACCGCCGTCGCACAGTGGAATAAATCTCAACGATCTCTACACTGGCTTTTTACAAACTAGAAAATCTATACTACAGCGCGCGAGCGGACGGACAGATGTATTAATATCTTGTATCATGCTCACGTATCCATTTTTTCCTTCGTTCGCGAGGTATATCGAAATACCAACACGTTTTCCAGGGACAGCAACTGGGCATGACACCAACTTGATGTTCCTCGATAGCATCCCTGAGCGTCATAGGAAAAAAATGGGAATTACAGATAGAACATTTTTTCTACAAAAAAATCTTGAAAAAATAAAAGAGCGCCCAACGATAACGCTGACAGGTATATATGTTTTTCCTTAACACATGACCTCCTATGTTTTATACATGAAGTACATTCATGGTAAAGCCCATACGTATGTATACTCCATAGCAACAAAACTTGATACGAAAAGCTCGAGAGCCAAGAATCCACGTGAAACATATTGACATCGATCGATAAGTTAATTCAGGCGTAAATAAATTCATACGAGTGATTGACACGTTACGAAAATAATGACTTTAATCGTTGCAATTTAATAGCATTGAGCCTGAAATGCGCCCGACGTAAATGCATCTTTACTGCGCGTCACTTCAAGAGAAATACAGTAATTGGTACGCGTATCTTTGGCGCAACGTGAAAACATGTCGCTCAGCCACCATGCTGCAAATACCAGTGTTCTGTGCAAAATGTATCCACAGTGTAACTCAAAGTAACAACATTAATTACGGTACGCGTGTCTTATTAAAGAAGAGTAATTGATGGGCCAACTTAATGGTATGAGTCGAGTGGATCTCCTCGTGATCGTAAGGCGACGCGCAATGCGACACGGAGGACATCTATATACATACATATTTTAATAATGATTATAACGAGTGCCCGACAACGACAAAACTTCCCGTTACGGAAATGTTTAAATCCGCCTTACATCGAAAAATGAAAAGCCATTTATATGAATAAGTTCATGATTATGCACACAAGCACGAGATACGAATATTCGCGACTTATGTCTCATTTCGTATCGCCAGTACAAAAGTGTCGGCCGTTACTACATTTCGAAGCATTAATTTCCCGCTGCACGATGTGTTCCAACATTTTCGTTGACACTCGACCGAGCCCATTCGCTAATTCATCGCTAATTCCGGGCTAATTCGAAACGCGGCTTGTGACGCACGAATGACGCAATTCTCTTTGACCACGAAGCGCGAACTCATTGGTCAGAAACATCGGTTCTATGAATACAGAGAGAGACAAAAAAAGAGAAAAGATTAAAAAACCTGCTAAAAAGTACAGTAACGCTCGTGTAACGAATCCGTCACTTAGCCTATGTACGTATGAATTATCCAATACTTCAAAAGCGACCTCACAAATCATTGCAAGACAAATGATACCTGGACAACAAATATTCAACCTACTACGACGTGCATGAAAACAATGCAAAAATCCAACTCTGACACGCTTAGAAATAATACATCCCGGTTAAGGATTCGTGACACGATGCATTGATGATGCATATGCACCCAGTTCTATCTGCTACCTGCATATAATACTAGCCAAGTACGTACAGGTATAGATAAAACTAAATTCAGTAATGCCTCTAGTAAGTAATCAAGTATGTAAGCGTATACGGCAGTATGCGAAAGGGAGCCTAGATACCCAGATATGTCCGTTCCGTTGGAAAGGTTTGCTCACGAAGTGAACGGAACACAGGGATATGCATGGTTTCTTCTCTTTCAGTTCTTCAAGGCTAACCCATCCCACTTACATACTTTATACTGCCGTGTCTCAGTCTTCCCCACTACCAAACGGCCATTCTCTATCCCTACCTCTTTCCCCCGCACCACTATTCCATCCCTCTTCCTGGCCTTTCTCCTCAGTCCCAATCACTCTCTTTCTCTTTTCCTTAACCCTCTCTCATTCCTCTGCTTCGACCCGCGTTCTCCGCAGTGATGTCATCCATGAAGCGTTTTTGCGATACCAGCATGAAGTTCACGCATGAGAAAAAAAACGGCTCTTCCCGTATTTAATATCGCTTGCTTCTTTTTTATATTATAATTCCAAGGTGCAACCGAACTAGTATGGTGCATGGCAAAGTAAAGTCTATCTTGAAGTATTTATCGATAAACGAAGAAAAAATAGCCGTGCGGTACCGCCTTTATGGTTTTATTAAAACATTTAGTATGTGGTGGGTGATGTTATCAGTTAAGGTACATATACTGTATTAACTATTAAGATGAATGATCGACCGATTTTCGATTTTTAATATGTACTGTGATAGATTATGTACCCCACATTCTTGGCTTGTAGCGTTATCGATAATGATTGTGTTAACAGAGAAGTTAACCCTTTTTTTATCGTCATTCATAATCGACCTATCAGTTTTACTCTGTTATAGGGCCGCACAACAATCCCTTTCGTCACGAGTGTGTAACGTGTGAATAATGTCGCGACTCAACTTCATTACTCACGCGAAACGAGCAATTTCCTCATTTTACGGTTGGAACGCATACAAGAACGGTTCTACCCGGGTTCGTTACTTATATTTTCACGTAGCTACCGAAATATATCAGGGTATAACATCGTTGCGTCGTATCCTTCGTATATCTATATACAGTGAATACGGCTGAATATTGATTGGACGAAAGTGAAACTAGCACATGATAATTTAAACACGACGAGTTACCAACAGACACCTTAGTCCGGTAAGTTCTAAATTGACGTGAAATGTCTTGTAAATGCAATGACGGTGATCGTGATGAAACGGCAAAGGAAAGGTGATTTTCTTCGGTTGTTGCGGGAACAACGGAGCGTGAGATAAGAAAGTTGAGAAAAGGAAAAGGAAAAGTTAGATCGTATTGAAGAGAAATGATTATTCTTCTATTAACTCCTATGGCGAGTACTCCTGCATTACGTACGTGCGAAAAAGAATAGTATATTATTATCCGAATAGAGGATATTCTTGCTAACTTAATCATATTAAAGTAATGAATGCATCTATACCTATATGGACAACTATATATTATGAGCTGCTTTACGTGTTTTTCTATTTTGATCAAACATGAAAGTTATCTACATACTTCATGTGGATTACAGTTTGTTATTTTTAAATATGGAGTCCGTGAGATGATCATCGTGATCGTGCACTGGTACAGCATATAGTAAAATGTATCCAGATAGTGAAAGCTGAGTAACCTCAAATAAATCAAGTGTTAGGAAACAGTAAATCACTTAAAATCAAGAAAATTGTATTTCTTATGATAATAATAATTGAAATGACGGTCTAAAGTGGTAAAGTATTCGCCGAGATAGCACTCTATCAAGTGATGACTCTAGGCGTACCCAACATATATGTACGATAACGCCTGAAGCAGGTATACACGAGCTACTTTGCTATACGCATTATAATCAAAGCGATAAAACCTTTTCAGCGCGCACTAATGCCTTAGTGGTATCTATTGAACGAAGTAGCATCATATCCCATGCGCCATTAGATACTCCCATTTGCAAGCTGCCATTTTGCGAAACTCCTACAAGTCAAATCCAGTGCAATACTAAATCAAACCGATGTTGGAGTTATTACGAGATAGTTCAACATTTTAATAAAATCGAAAAAGTGTAATAATTATAGTGAAACATCACAGTTATCAAGTTTTACGATTCAATTAAAGAAATTCTGTCGAACTATTATCACCAAGTACATACGAAGAACAAAGAACAATAAAATCAGCGTCATGTTGCGCAATAAAAATAATGCCATTATTAAAACAGCGTAGGTATTCGACTACCAGCTAAATACCATCTGGCAATATTCCCTTGCAATTCCCAAGTTACAGAATTCGTCAGGAAAATCATCGTCGCGTCCCCAAGCCGCTGGAAATATTCGGTTTCGGTACGTGACCGCGTGGCAAAGATGGCCGCGAAGCGCTGCCTCGAGAAGATGGCGGGAGCCGGCGTCTCCGTATCCACGCTAGCTGTTGCTATATATCTGTACCTATAGTATATACATGTATTCAGTATAATAAAACACGTACTCGCACGAATCGTAACTGTGCACATTATATTATATACGTTATGAAAAATATATTCAGCCAACAAGCGTGAACCTCTCAATAGTAAGATACTATCGTCGTATCGTAGATACGATACTACCGTAGCCGTACGGCTCTTATAACTGTGCGTACGATCAAAGTGGTACAAGGCAAGCGAGTATTCGGCTCCCCTTTCTTGACTTAAGAGAACGAGTTACGACGGCTTTCCGGCCACAATACTAGCACGCAATTTGTTCTTGGACAATGGGTAAAATACGTTGAAGATACATGTCGCGAATTCAGACGAAAATGTGGCATATCAAAAAAATCTAACAAGATGAAATCTAAAAGAAAAAATGTGAATACATCATACTAAATTGTGCTATAATATTAATAGTAATTATGTACAATGACGATTACTTAATAGTAGAATGTTGTTACGGTTTTTGAAACTTATTATATCTATAATTTTATTAATATTTTCTATTTCCTCCGGGTTATTTTGTAGCGACATACTACTGTACGGTTGGACTTTCCACAATTCCGCTCGAGAATGTATAACTATACGGGTTTTGCTTCGAGTAAGCGTAGAGCAGTGTGCCTGGTATCTGTTGATTACGAAAGTGGATTTAGAAAGTATAAGCGAGCAAAGTGAACGGTACCAGGTGAGCCGGCAAGCTTCAAAGGTGGCACCAAGATCTGGTAAATTGATGAAACACGAGAGCTTAACGAGAATCTACAAGGAAAAGTATTCAATTTTAAAAAGCATACTAACCCATATAGATAACTACGACAAACCGTAGTTTCGTAATTTCACGAAGTTTATCACTACTCAGGGACAATAATCATTAAATAATTACAAAATACGTAGATACCGATAACTCGTAAAATTTAAAAAAATTCACATGACCTGTATTGGCAACAAGAATATAACCTGATCTATTTACCTAATAAATTTCATGCGAAAGAAAAAAAAATCCAGAAGCACATAATTTTATCTCACAGTGACAATTCATAGCTTCACGTACAAGATAATCGTTTTTGGAGACTGGCCAGAACTCGCTGCAGTGTTTTCCGTGATCCCAGAGCCCGTGAATGCTTTACAGCTGGGGGACCACGGGTTTCACTGCTGAGCCCGAGTGGCAGGCGGTTTTTTTTATCTGCAACGTCCTGCAAACGCGACGCGAAATCTTTTGTCAATTGCGCACCGACTATTCCGGTAAATTCTTGTGTCGGGATGATATGCCGTAAGGCCGATAGGAGAGAGAAAAAGACTGACTGTTAGATGAATATAGCCAAGTCGATTTCTCACCCCCACTGACCCAGCGACCGAAAGACGTACGAAAAGCTTCTCTAGTTCCAGAGGTGCTACCAGCTGCCGGCGTGTAGCTACCGACTAGAATAATGTTAGATCACACACTAGCCCAGCTATGAACTGCTAGCCACGGCTCAGTCACGTGATGATTGCGTCACAGTTGCCCCACACCACAAGCCCCCAAGTCGCCATCTTTACCCAGTGAGACCAGCGAACACGGACGCGTACTTCTTTTAGTTCTTTTTTCATTTGGTTTTAATTTCTCTTCTTGTAATTTGCTTATTCGACGAGTTCTGTATCGCGGTTGATAATCTCGCGGATGAATTTTGCATGATCGACGGAAATTATGGAATTTTTACGTTACGTTACGTATCTTGTTCTTCGCGAATTCGCCTGGCACACCCGGCACGAGTTACACGCATGACCACATTTACTGTTTTACATAAAGACATTTTTTAGACGTGTTACATGTATATCGCGGTAACAGCAGTTCAAATTAATCGATTAATATTAAAAGTAATAATAATTAGAGCAATGTTTGTGAAATTCTATTGCAGTGTGTTGTATGAAGTGGTTTATGAAGGCTTATTGTTAATCTATGCTATAGGGTGAACCTGTGAAATTGTTGAAATAGTATCATTTTTTGGGGGCAAAATGAACAAATTGCAAGAAGTTGAATGCATGTTAGGAGTGTTCACTGTTTTCTACTTTATGAAGAAAAAAATTACAGTTACCTACCAGTAATGATTTAGGTATACGGGGCACTGTATCAGAATCAAAATTCCGTGCACGATCCGCTAGTTTGGTTCCCATACAAGAAAGTCGAAAATTCTCTCCAATTGCGTTACGTTATACTTGCACTGAGAAATTTCGTCCGCGAGGTCCGGCACCAAAATGATGACTGCGGGAAAAACCGATGGCAGGTTAGAGAGGGCGGCTGTGAATCCGCGGAAAACTAGTTAATCGGTGACCCAGTTGAAATTCAATATGGCGGCGACCGAGATGCGAACAATGCGGAAGCGCGGTCGCAAGGTTTCTCCACGCAACACACCAGGCAACTGGCAAAATTCCGGTATACCAGGAAAACTTCACGTTTCGAATTGCTTTTTTCCCTCGCTTTGTACCGTACGCGCCAACAGAAGAGAAGCACTGTCCATCCGTCAAGAATGGTTAAATATGATTATTCGTGGATATTCACAGAATCGTAGTGTCTGGTAACGTTGACGACGAAAATATGGTCGATGACGGCCGTAAATTCCGATAAAGATAAAAAAGATCTAGGCAGATAGTATTAGATTAAATAAAAGTGAGATTAAGAAGCGTGCGAACAGGCGAGCAGTTGGACCATCATTCGTGGCGAACGGTTCCTCCGGAGAACTCGGAACACAGAACCGACTTCCAAGGCGGGCTGCGGCGAACGAGGATGTGTTCGTCCGCGTAGCCACCGCCGCACTCTTGCGACCCCCACCAACGAGGCACCCGATATCGCGCACTCTCACGACAGCCCACTGCGATTGGTCCTTCGTCACTAGTCACTACCGGATTGGCCGAAAAGTCCCACGTGACGGCGACAGCAGCGCCCGCAATGGCATACGGCGACCGGTCGTACCACACGGCGGTCGAACGGGAACTGGTCGTACCACGCGCGGAAACGCGCTACTTATGGTGGGAAATGGAGGGGCCATGGGCCGGGAAAATTGACGAGGGTGGGATTTCGAAGGTAGGGGTTGCGACACGTGGGAGGTCCTCCGTAACCACACGGTCAACGGCCACCAAATCGTGCGACATGTGCGCACTCCTCGGACTCCGAAAAGCGAGTGCATTCTCCGGAGAAGCTCGCAGAACGCCCACAGCTCGTCCTCGGCTTCCTTACCCCTTCTTCTAGTTCTCTTCCCCGACACCGCCTTTCTGATCCTCCTCCACTACCACCATCACCACCTCCTTCTCTTCATCCTTCTTTAGGTGATGCGACTTCTTCCTCCTTCCACCTCCTTCATCTCGTGGACAGACCTACCGACACTCTCACGTCCGGAGAAGTCCACGAATTTTTATTCTCTTCCCTACATAAGCAACCTTTGACCTATTTTTCTATCGATTTTCCGTACGTAACTAGGACGCCCGCAATGGCTGCCACCGCGATTTCCGCCACTCCCTACTCAAAGGTTTCGTAATAACCTCACGTTACACACTCCTCGACAGTACTCGCACGTACACACACCTCCTACAAAGATTCATTGTATCATCTTATTGCTATCTTCTAACCCACCCTTTCAAGTTATCAAGTAAATTATACAATTGCAACTCGCAACCTATTATCAGCCTCCTCGTAAAACTTCCTGGAAAGAATTTCAAACAAAGAAATTCGATCTGCACGAAGCTTGATCCAGCGATAAAATACTATGCGGAGTCTAACTGTGCTTACTTTACCCTGTGCATGAACACTCAACGAGACATAACGTATATAAAAGACTATAATCATTGGAGAGTTCTCCATGTACTTCCTGGCCAGGAGGACTCAGCTAAATATCTCATAATAAGATAACTTCTGCGTTATACTCTAGTATACTCTAAACAAAATTGTAGGTCCGACATTTCTTAACGTGCAATCCAAACAAAGACCCCAAGTCTCTCACACTAGATCGGATGCTGTTTATCATATTACTTTCGTCATATAGATCACACGGAAAATGGTCTTTAACGATAGCAGAATCGTCCAGAGTGTTGGCCTCGTACAGCCATAGAGAAGCTAGAAGATACGAAGCCAGTGAGGGAGGAGCTATTGGGACTCCGAGCGTCCTATTTCTACACTCGGCAAGGTTCGGCCGTCGGTCCGATCGTGCCCGAAGCACGAGGATATAAGTAGGTCGCCCGGAGCCACACGTGTCGTCCTTGACTCACATAGCGAGGCGCGCAAGCGCTCTGCGCTGCCGCATTGCCGGTCGCTAGGGCTCTTTCTTTGTTCTTCTTACGTTAGCGTGCGCAAGTACGAATGACTGTCCTCCGCCTTCATACTCTCTCACTACTCACTCACTCTCGCTCGCCATACTCTACTTCCCGTATACATCCCTCGCGCGCACCATATCAAAAGTTCGTATCATACACGTAACACCAGCCAACCATAACTCTACTAAGCCGAAATACTCCCACGATCTAGTTTCTATTGCCACTCTACAAAATTCCCTAGATTTACCCACGATCTCTATATACGTACCATATATAAATTTACATTTTTATTAAAGAAAAAAACCAGCTTTTTCCCCACACTCACGTCCTTTGTACGTGGAAGCAGCAATATTACGTAGTAGGGGGTTTACGCTCGATACCAACCCTGCACGACACAATGCCCAAGCTTGCCCGCATGCCTGTTGAAATATCGTACATTCTGCCAGAGTGTAAATCATCCTCGTTCGTGCCTGTACGTGTATGTATACAAGCTCGGTGATAATCGCCACTGAGAGAAAAAGGTTATCAGGGTAAGAGAGTTACTTCCGCGTCCTCCTCTCTTCGCGACCGAGAGAATAACGCGGTTAGCGCGGAGAGGGAGAGGGGTACCGTCGTACGTATCTGGGAGTAGCACCGCGTGTGACCAGAGGAAAAATACACAATCCGATGAAGGTGGTTATCCTTTTTATTCTGAGATACTTTTCTCCTATAACGTGCGAGATGGCGCTGCTACGGCCTGAATGCTCGAGGACAATGAAATCCGAGCAGGCCGGGCCAACGGTTTCGTTATGAACGAATGCAAGACGCCGAGGCCGGTTTTAGCTTTGCGAGTATTGATCGTGGCAAGAAGTTCGAGGAGGCGCCACTGCGAGCTATTTAAACGCCAATTGTATCAGCCCGAGTCGACGGATAGAAACGCGCATTGCTTGCTTTATGTAAGTCGTGCCTACAACCTTGCCATTTCGACGCAGAACGGGAACGCGTTGTAACGTCAAGAGAGCGGAGACTTTACTGGGACTTTATGGGAACCGAAGGATTCATTGGGAGTAGTGAAAAAAAGGAGTCTTTATGGTGTATTAAAAGACAGGGCGAACGAGTTGCGGAGACTAATGAACATTATCTAATTGACCTTTAATTAAAATATACTTGGAAAATTGGTATGCGTGGAACTTTGAGCGAATGGAAAAGCGAGAATGTAATGATTACGAAAGCTTGGATGATAGAATGAAATAATGATCTGACAGCGCTGTTGTATAGCATAGACGATAGATATATAATTGTTCGAGAAATAATTACGTTGCTTTACGCGCGTGTTTAGATCGTAGATTTTTGTTTAATTAGCTTTTTAACAATTCATCTTCGAGGGTTAAGAATTATTGGTTTTTTTCTGTCTAGATGAGTCCATTGCGTTATATGTTATTGATGCTCTAATCTGCCATAATTCAAATTGATTTTTTTTACATCTATTATTGTGACAGACTACAAAAGATATACATCTTCCTTCAGACATTAGTGTTACACACAGTGTCGCTCTTAAACGTAGCAAATGTTTCGATTCATAAGTATTCGATTAACCTTACTATCGCATTGCGACAACTGACCGCGTAACCGTCCCTCGCGACGTCGGCGTCACCCGACGCCAAAACATGTCTCAAGAGTAAAAAAAGTGCCACAAAAGAACTGCGGAAGAATCTACGACGTATTCCTCTGCCAGACACGTGTCCTTGTCAAGCAAATAAAAAAAACGCTTTAACACGTGATTCATGTTACGAACAACCAGTTTTTCATTGGTGCATATTCGTGCTCCATTCTGGCGGAAGATTCAAAGTACTAAAGATTAAACTCAAGTACAGGTACACTAATAAAGAGAGTATAAATTCGAGTAGAATTTCTTGTTTGGCTAAAACGGGGCGTTACCACCGTCAAGTAGTGAGTGTGTCTT
This sequence comes from Pachycephus smyrnensis, assembly GCA_030142225.1. Classification (NCBI taxonomy): domain Eukaryota; kingdom Metazoa; phylum Arthropoda; class Insecta; order Hymenoptera; family Cephidae; genus Pachycephus; species Pachycephus smyrnensis. The sequence continues at coordinate 160,286 of JARQST010000574.1, forward strand.
CTCATATAATGTACACACACAGACACACACACACACACACGCGCGCGCGCGCGCGCGTGTTAAGCCGTACGTAAAGCGGTGACGTAACGGTGGCTCTTCGGAAAGCAGCATCAAGAACCTATTTTCTATATTTAGCTTCATGCAAAAATTTCGTTAAATAATGATAAAGAGAAAATATGTATTTTAAAAGTCTCCAATAAAAACTAAATATAATTTTGCAATCGTCTACACTTCAACCAACATGTCAATTCTCGTACTACATGACGTACTGACATCATCAATAATTTATCGAGCAAGCATAGTTCCTCGCCCAGTTAGGAACTTCGAGCACGCCTTAGGATATTTCACGGAATAAATTTTTCTACATGTAAAACATTTTAGTAGGGGAAGGCGAGGTAAGACGAGCCCTTTAAGGAAATAATGCCGTCAGAGCAATTCCAAAAATATATAATGAAAACCCGATCTTAAACTAATTGTACGGGTAGCCCGCCTTACCCCACCTTCCCCTACCTATATAGCTGAAAAAGTACATGGCTGACGTCACTGGTAGCTAATTACAGTAGATATCGCTTCTATACATATCCTATAAAAAAATATATATATACACGCGACAAAGCTTTGGTTACAGGTACATATATATGCGTGTATGTTTATATATGTATATATGATACAGAGTAACTCATAATCACACAAGTTGATAACGACAGAACGGAAATGGTTTTCCCGTACAGGAAAGGCGTACGTATAATTTATGGTTACAATCCGTAAAGGAACCGGAAGTTACGCATGCGATATATAGTATGAGAGTAATTAACGTAGAAGGTAAGGATATATCTGAAAGGAAAAGTATTCTAATACGATCGTGTTCGTCTATACATGTACCAAAAAGGTATAATAAATAGTCATGAGATCTATGAAAGTAAATGAAAAATGGCTGCAAAAGAGAAAGGAAAAAAAACGAAAAAATTACTGTAACCATAGAAGAGGAAGGGACCTAGAAGAAACTTCAGGAATAAAAAGCTAGCGTAGAAGAAACAATCACTGTAAACAGAAGTCAGGCTGGTCATATTAGGCACACGCACCGGATACTACGTAATCAAAATGTGGTTCTATTTCCGGGTTCTTAGTGGTCACGCATAAACTTTACTCTAAGGGTACTTCGAATATGTTTTATCGCTCTTAAGGATACTTCGGTGCGAGAATTGAACGCAGCGAAACGGAAGAGAAACGTAACGGTCGAAAGTATACGTAAGCGCGCGAACATTTGAATTGTTTGAATAAGTTTCAACTATTTGACGCAGCTTGTATTATTTTTTTTGTACAACTGTAATGCCATAGGAATGAATTGGTTGGTTAAGCGATACCTAGTCATACCCAACCTAACCTACGATCAATTCGAAAGTCCTTTTTAAAAAGATGTTATAAATTATCATATCATCACTGCGTTAACCTAAAATGATAATCAGACATCCCATTCTGGATTCGATACGAGATTATTAATGCTGTTCGATTGCTTAAATAACTCCACGTGTTTCGCGATATGTCTTATCTCTGTAAAGTAGGATTACATAAAGTTTTGTTTTACCAGAAGTGTAATGAACAGTCAAACAAGACGCTGTACTGTTCTCCTGTTTAAATTCGAGTGTAGGTATTATCGCGAGCCGTACGAAACTCTCGCGTGAAAAATCGTCACTTTCCTTCGGTCATTTGATAATTATGTCCATAAAAGTCACGCAATTGCCATGTCAGAAAGAACCAGGCTAGCTAATTCGCCATGAGATTTAGAACGATACAATTTATCGATCGCAATTTCTAGTTAAAAAATTCTCTCTTATAACAAGAGCATATCGTACTCTCAATCAAAGGACTCTCGCTTTATACATAATAATAATATACATAAATATAATAATATAAAGTCACAACGAGACGAGCACCCCTCAAGCATTAAATAACAAGTCTCCCGAGTCCAAGCCAATTGATCGGCCACGTTTTGATCTCGAAGATTCTTTCACTCAAAACGCTACGCATTCATTGCTGAATGTAGACGCGTCCCCAATTTCGGGAGTATTCCCACATTAAAAAGAGATGACATCTAAATGATTCATAATACATGATATATTTATATATGATTTTTCCTATTGGTTAGATTCTATAATAAAAGCCGACTAGACATATCGGTCTACTTTATCGTTACAAATAAAAAAAAGAGACGAACTTACCTCTTAACTGGTTTGTACGGATCTGTGACAGCATTTCGACGATCTTACTGCACCATGCAACAACCAGTTGATTTTGGCTTTCGTCCTTTCGTCACGAACTGGCTCAGAAAGTAACTGGCTCGTAACTGGGTGGCTTGAAGTGCGCGGAAACCTTTCTGTGCTTTGGAGGAACGGTTCTACGCAACCGCCATGTACGATATGTATGTACATAGATATATATATGGGTACGTACAGCATACGTAGCTATGTAGAGGGTCTCTACGTACTGGTACAGTGATAGCAGCAGGTGATCCTCATATCGACGACCCTTCACTGCACAAAAAGGGCAATTTTTAGTTTCTAGTGTGCCTATGTGGGAGGACCAAAGTTTTACAGTCTCCCCCCCCCCCCCCCCCAGGTCGATTCACACTATACGTAACGTCAACATAACGTCACGTACCGACAACGTCACGTCAAATCACGAAGAAATTCATATTCTTACGGCAAGTTAATGTTTACTAGAATAGTTTCAGCAAAATAAATAAGTTTGAAGTACCACTTACCTGTTCTGTTGAATTCTTTGCCGACACTTTGCCATATTACATCTTTGTGATTATTTTCACTGTATTTCTTTTTGGTCATATCATATAATTGTTCGTGTAGACGGACTTGTTCAATAAAAATTTCATCATCCATTTTCAAATGGTACAGAGCGAATCAACGATGAGTATACAGCTAGCACAACACAGGCGTACAGATTGAGACACGTCAAACGTCCTGCCTATATCGGTCCGTTCCGGTGACGGTTCGTGATATTGCCGCGTAGTATGAATGTCGCCCTTTGAAATCTACTAAATAATATTTCGACGTGACGCTGCCGGTACGTAACGTTACGTTGACGTATAGTGTGAATCGACCTTTACTCTACTAACCCAAAGGAGTCACAGCAGTAGATACGTATCTTTTAGTAACACTGTAACATCGCATAGGCCGTGAGGGCCAGACCTTGGCAGATTTTGCTTCGCTTAATTGAAGCAAATAAATTCCATTCGATGTTTGGCGCGAACCTTGTTAACCGTCGCTTGGTTGAAAATTCACGATCTCCATTGTTGTATTGTGTACCTACTATAAGTATATGCATGCTACGTTCAGGATTACGGTTAACATTTGCTCGAAAGGTGTGAACTCACCTGCCTGGTTTATCCTCCTTGGCAACTGGTGAACGCTCTTCCGTCTTTGCTCGGGTCGTGATCGTCCTCTTATCCTTTCTCTTTTTCCATAGCGAGACAGGTGGCTACGAGAATCCTTATACACCTTGTATTTATTTTATGTTATTAGAAGACAAAATCTGAGGAAAAAACAAGGAGGTAATTGAGTCTTTATTATGGGATTCGTCTTGAGTGACGAACTATAATTGGCACGACCACGGGGTTCGCAGCACGCAATGAATTTGCAAATTGTTACCATGCGTGCCAATGTCAAGTTCAGGGCCAGACGGTTCTGACTCACCGCAACTTCTCGTCTTGTAGGTATGCCACACTGAATCGCTATACGCTTTACTTCCTTTTCCTTTTCTTTCGTTTCTTTCCGGATCTCCTCTTTGTATGCCGCTTGTTTCTTCGTTCGTACGCGTTCTTCGTATTTTACATTCGTACTGAGATTATCCCTTGAACAACGCCATTTTGGTGTTAATTGCTTACTTGGACCCTTTGCAACCGCGAGCGATTTTAAATATTTCATATAGTGATAACGTCTTCGCGGTACAATATTATACTTTGTACAAAACAGTGTTGAGGGTTGCGCCACCCCTTCGTTCTGCCGAAGCAGATTATGGGGATTTTGTAGAAGGGTGTTAAGGAAATTGTGGGATGTGGCCTATTCTTATTTAGTGGCAGTATATAGTCAAGAGTCTTTATTAGCAGTATTAGATAATTATCTCAGTGTTTGAAGATTTTTTACTATTTTGAATATTTACTTTGATTTTATATTTTCAAAGGGTTTATTTCACACAGATTATTTTTCTATAGCGCTATATGTATTTCGTTTAAATATAGCGCTTTAAAAATTTAACTTGCCCCGGACTACGAAAAGAAACCGGTTTTATCCATATAATCATGGACTTTTCCAGCGTCAAAGACTTTGTCGATCATCGCGACGCAAAGTGAAAAGTATTGAATTTGATATGAACATAGAAGGATAAGACCGTTACTCGCTTTTATCATGAGGCTTATCGACATTTTTGAATCCACAGTATTTTTTTGTCTTACCACCCCATGAAATACTCCATGGCAAAGATCAACGGAAAGCAACAACGTAATTCTCATACCAAGTGTATCAAACTAGGAAATATTACTGACAGCTGCGTTCAAATTTAATATCTAAAATTTACCTTCATCAAATCCCTACCTAGCTTTCTCTCATGCAGGAAGTGCTCGAATCCCATATAACCGTACTGAAACATTCATAACACCTGTACACTCCATATCCATTGAAAAAGAATCCTAAACCGCAACCCGAATAAATCTAACCCGTCTCTTTGTTTTTTAGTAAATATAATTTATATCGTAAATCAGGATAACTCCAAGTCATGTTTAATGTGTCATTCTCTCTAAATAATCATTCGATCATTTTCTGTGACTAGATCATTCTTATATAGTAACAATAGCGCGAGGACATATTAACCCAGTTTTCCTATTCTTATCTAATCTCGTCGCCCTACAGATATACATACGTTCTAGTAATCATCATCAACGCCACGAACTAATAGCCATACCCTCTTTTTTCCCCTAGATTCTTTTTATCTAGGAAGTCCCACTTTCCTATTTACAAGAAACTTACAAAACGCTTGGTTCGTTTCTTGGTTCCTTTGTTAGAGAAGCAGCTACGACTCCAGCAGCTATCGACCCTTCGGTCCTTGCTGTATACCCCTCCAGTGGCTCTTAATCCCGGGGGTTGATGGTGGGAGGCCACGTGCTCCTAGTCATGTGAGGGGAGGGTACACGATGCTCTCGGAGACTTCGAATTCGCGGACGAAACCTGCCTACCACCCGACTCCAGGTTCACCCCTGTTTCACCCTAAAATTGACTCCTCTGTACCAGTAGGAACTTTTAAGCTCCTTTATAAGACGAAGGGAAATGAAAATTTGCCCCTTTTTTTATAAAGTTTTTTTTAGAAAAAAAGACTTCTCAAAAACCTCCGTCTTTTTTTTATATCGATCTTATTATTGAAAATTTAAAAAACAATAATACAATAGATAAAAACAAAAAACAGCCTACTTGTTTGTACAGGTATATATTGATTGTTGACGGATAACGTGCTATTGTAATTGTTAGATATTCGAGGCGGATCGATTGGTAACGTTTGATTTTCTAATTAGAGAAATCAGAATGGGTTTGCAGTTCTGAATATGCAATTACAACTCTCGCTGTAACTACGGAGGAAGTAGGTACGTGTATGTTACGTGGAACGCATGCACATTACTGCATTGGCAATTGAGTTCCTTTAATTATAATTAGATGCTAAGCGTATCGTCGAAGCAAGTGCTCAGATTTCAAGTATCTTATTGTCACATTACTGTTTCATCTTCCGACTTAGAGGTACCTTGAGTAACTACGTATCTATAAGTATAAATATATATGAGGGCAATTTCCAGGACATTTTTATATATGCAGTGGTAGCTTTGAGGACATTTGGCAGTTTCCAGGACTGTCCTGGAAGAATTCTATGTCCAAGGGCAGTTTCCAGAACCATAAAGGGGCGACCACATCGAATTTTCCCAAAATTTTTCAATACTAGGCACCCGGAGCTGTGATGGCTTTAGAAATGGTTACGTTAGGTTAGTTTAGGTTGGAATTCCAATGCTGTAATTGTCCAAAGTTTAGTTTTTTTTTTAATAACATTTCAGTTTGCCGTTGTGAATGCCCCATAATCGGCGAAGTCCTCGAAATTGCCACTGGACATATACATATACTTGGTATATATATACCAACGTTTTACGTACCTACTTACCAACCGAGAGTCAAGAACATTCACGTAATGCCGAAATCAATTGCGCCCTCTAATGACTGTATAATAACATATAGAGAAGATTATTATTTCAGTCCTCGTTTGGAAGTCAGCCACTGCGTATTACAAGGGTTGAATTTGTTCTACTTAAAATTTTTTTATGTTTTTATATGTAACTCTGTACATAGCTACATATGTAGTAGAATCTAGGATGAAAATAAAGGGTGACACGTTTCAAGTGTTCAATATGGTTGGAACTTAATATCAATGAATTTATGCCTTTCGCGAAAATGGGTTAACGTACTTGGATGATATTTATTGAAATTGCTTAGAGAAGCAAACGAGTGATTTGAACCAGTTTGACCGTATTAGATTATATTACCGTATGCTTAATTGTATAATACAACGATAGACCTGGAGAATGCTGAAGCTAGGATAAGAAATTTCAGTTGAGCAGTTACCTTATAGAAGTATTAAAAGCTCTATTATGCTCCTGAGACAGACTTGAAGTGTGCATTGATAAGAAAGATAGCGTATTGATAGACGTTTATAAGAATTGCGCAGATTTCACGAATTCATATTTTGTCTTGTTTTTTCGTTAATAAAGTTACTTTTGCGAGTAGCGTCTTTTCGCCTATTTCTTTATGCGCCAACAGCAAACTTTATTCGAGGATCTTACCTATTTAAGGGAGAGTATGAATTAATTGATATTAATTGCTTTTCCGGAAATCACATCTCCCAGAAGTTCAGCTATCTGCGGCCCACAATTATTTTGCACGTTCGGGATACGTGCGGCCCACTGACTTTTGGTCTAAAAATTGTTTGTTGCAAAACAGTTTAGGTCCGCGCGACTGCCGATTAAATGCCAGGTTAAGTAGTCAAGCTCCAGTCATAGTAAAAATTTGAAACTAATCGCTCTGTATATATATAAATTTCTCAAGGGGTAGTTATGAGGACATTGCCGATTATGCGGCGTTCACAACGGCAAACTGAAATATTTTTTTTTAACTAAACTTTGGGGCATCTAGCATTGGAATTCTAACCTAACCTAACCCAGCCATTACTAAGCCTATCACAGTTCCGGATGTCTAGCATTGGAAAAATTTTGGAAAATTTGGTGTGAGAGTCGCTTTATGGTTCTTGCAATACACCTTATATATCAAAATCTTGTCAGGACCGTCCTGACAAACTACAAGTGTCCTCATAACTACCAATATTCATGATAAAAAGTCCTGAAAACTACCCTTTGTAAAATTTATTACTTTATATTACCGTATATATTTTTACTGTTCATATATTGCATCTGGTAGCGTTCTAGCTCGTATGCGTGAAAGTGAGATGGCCCCAGGGCGAACTTTTTGTAGTGATATTAAAAAAAAGGGGGAAAACGAAAAAAGAAAAAAAATGTTAAATAAAAAAGGAAAGGCGCCCTGCGGGTCAGACAATGCAATTTTTATTCGACAGTCTTGTCACTCTCTACTCCCTAGAGACTTGAATAGTTTTTATACCTATTCCACACTTAATGAAGATTCTGTTTGGCCACCATGCTTCTGAGGGATTTCCCATGATTCATAGGACTCCACCATGAGGAGTTCTAACGCCATCTCGAAACGGTGCAGTGTGCTACTGCTTCTACGCATATACAATCGTAGTAATGTTCACTTGTAATTGTATAACTACGACGACCGGATTTCCCGATGTGTTTATGACCGGTTTTCATTATGAGCTAATGCGCCACAGATCGTACACAAAATGCATTTATAATGTTTTCATGACGACACAGTCAAGACTGCTTCGTAGATGTACCTATTATAATCAAGTTAGACTTTTTCACGTTTTACGTATTTTTCTTATACGTCTTTCTTTTTTTTCTTATTTCTTTTTCATTCATTCTAATGGTCTTCCCGTACGTACTTATGCATACTTCAGTTAATACTTGGCAAATGGAAAGTCTGGTAACTGTGCGTCGCGTTCCACACGAGAAGCGGACATTTAATATGTATTAGATCGCGTTTCAGATTAATTCACCCGCACCATGATGCCGAGGGAAATTTATCATCGGGGGTGCACTATGGAAAAGTTTTACAATTATAAAGAGAGGCTCGTGGTATGGTTAGCGTAACGAGACGCGTTGGTCGAGCAGAAGAGTATATGAAAGGATTCATGAAGAGACAAAGAATATAGGTAGAATATAGGTAGGCAATATTAGACTTTTACCTAGTACATTCTTTACGTGGTTTAACAAGCAAACGGGCACTAAAAATAAAAATGCTGATAAACGTTGAACGGCCTAGTAGGTGAAGTCTGTTTTTGTTCCAGCGTCCAGTGCCCAAAGGAGGTTTAAAATTAAAGAGGGTGGCCTGTTTAAGATGCCTGGACTTGGCGTCGAACGCCGACGCCCATGCGTTTTATAAATAGGCCATGCGGTTCGTTACCAAGCTGAAAATCATTCGACAGGAATATAATCGCTGGTACAGACGGGATAGATATAGGTAAAGGCATATATAAAAAGATAATGGAAAATAAAAAGAGATGACCCATTTGATTCAGAATAGCAAAATTTACGAAATTTCATTATATATAAATAACAAAGTGATACATCGATTTTAACAAAGACTGAAAGCACCAGGATAAATCGAAAATAACATCAAGATAACGATGTTACAAAGTGACGTAGGAAGTAAAGAAGATAAGGAACAAAAAATAGTCTTGAAAATTCGAAACGAGCTCTTTTCTCAAGTACCGGTAAAAGCTGTTGGAATCCGTGCTTAAAATCGTGCAATTAAAAGTTGGAGTTCTTTTCCTGGTGGTTTTAGGCTGTATATATATATATACACTACGCGACACTTGAATAGCCTCACCTTAGTTGGTTGTAATTTCTTGTATGTCCGATAATCATATCGGCGAAAACTTTGTGCAGTGGCACGGAGTGATCGTAAGTTATCGAAAATATTGTGGTAGTTTAATGATCGGGGATGCTCAAAGAAAAGAATTGTCGCAATATTACGTAAATGTGCATTTGATATGCGACATATGAATAGCCTCAGAAAATACAGAAAAACAGTATTCATTCAAATAGCTGACGTATCTATTTCTTTTACATATTAATAATGTGTACTAGCTCCATTTTGATTTATAATTTGGAATATTCTATTAGGTAATGATTCATACAATGTTTTAATGAATCCTTTTGGTATTTCTGTCCAAGCTTTGTTGACGACACGTATAAGTTCGTTTCGCGAATTATATTGCTTTCCATCACTATAAACTTGTCTAGATAACCACCCCCAAACATTTTCAATGATATTGAGGTCTGGGGAAAGTGCAGGCCAGGGTAAAAGTTCAATCTTTTCATGCTGAAACCAGTCCTTTACAGCTTTAGCGGAATGAATGGGGGCATTATCATGCTGGAAAATCCATTCAGAGCTTTCCATAATCTCCCTCATTTTTGTTATTTCTGTTTTTAAAAGATTTATGTAAGATTCGGTGTTTTGACGTCCGTCCAATATCTTAATGCTGATTGGCCCATTAATGCAAATAGCTCCCCATACCATCACGGATTGTTGGACGTGTTGTCGCTTAGATAAAATGAGTGGATCTTTTCTTAAATCATGGAAATAGTAATGGTAACCATCTGGCCCGTCAATATAAAATTTCTTTTCATCGGTAAATATTACCGATTTCCATTTCTCAGACCACGTCATCTGTATACGAACAAATTCCAAACGTGCTGTTTTGTGGTGCTCCTTTAACGCTGGTTTTGTTTTAATTTTCATTCGCTGGATATGTTGGGAATCTTTTATAATCCTTTGTACTGTCCGTACACTGCAAGGAACTGCTAAATTCCAAGCAATTTGTGCAGCAGATTGTGTCGAATTCGAAGCTTCCCTCAAAATTGCACGATATTCTCGGTAACTCAAAGCCGTTTTTACCTTCCCTTTATAATTTTTACCATAATTTTCAGGATCTTTTAAAAATACGCTAATCACTTTAGGACTTCTATGTAGTTTTTTCGCAATTTGCTGATTTGAAACTCCCACTTCTTTATACACTTTTATTTGTCCTATCTCTTCCTTAGTAAGTGATTTTCCACGACCCATTTTGCATAATAAACTTAAATTAATCGAATATGACACGACACAACACTCACTGTTATTAAACGAACGATCTTCATAGTACGATTATCGAAAATGAACTAGTGAGGCTATTCCTGTGTATGTGGTTTTCTTTTCTTGAGAATCCCCGATCATTAAACTACCATAATATTTTGGATAACTTACGATCACTCCGTGCCACTGCACAAAGTTTTCGCCGATATGATTATCGGACATACAAGAAATTACAACCAACTAAGGTGAGGTTATTCAAGTGTCGCGCAATGTATATATCGACGCCACTTGTAGTCACGTAGAGAGACGGCAAAAAGTGAAGCTGTGGAGTAAAGAGAGTCGAGCCAAGATGAAGCTCATACCAAAAATAGGTCAGCTCATTACGAGTTAATCCAGGTTCCTCTGACGATGGATGCTAAAGTACAATTGTTCACGAAAATATATGAATTTATCCGAAATACAATAATAGCACATTCAAGATAACAGCTAAAGAAAGTAACACGAAGCTATGTATACCAACAATAATAGATTCGCTAACTTGATATTACACAACTTTTATTGTCGGATTTTGCATTCTTCACGTCTCTCGATTAATTCCTTTGTTTCGACGTCCAACGAAGACACCCCCTTCTCCCAGTTTACGACAGTGTCGCCACCTAGTATAGATGTTCCTGGTTGTATATTCCTGGAGTATTGACACTCAAGATTTGTCGAGGTTTACAGGTCGCGCGAGCACGGCTTTCTATTTATCCGTAGCAAATGTTTGTACGACATGCATCTACCTGGTAATCTGACTGGCGGTGAACCTTATGCACGTATATGAGTAGCCATATTGGATCTTCACACTTGTCAGGACATACTCAAGAAACACTGGACATGTTTCTGTCTAGTGTATCTTATCGTGTGAGATTTGATACTATAATTTCTATAATAGATATTTAGATAGCTATATGCATATGGATTAAACGCTTTCTCGATTTTGCCTTAGTAGGATTAGTCTTTTTCCTGAAGGACAATCATCGCCTCAACGGTACTTACTCACTTACTGTTGCTTGGTTGGCTGGTTGGCTGCTTGCTCAACTGCTTGCTTGCTTGGCTGTCGTAATACTTAGTCTATCGTAATGGGCACCTACACGCCCTCACCTATAATTACCGTGCGACTATTCCCTATTCGCCCTATCACACGAGAAAATCTCTTCTCTTTTGCGCTTACGACCATACAAAAGCGCTTGAGCACGAGATCAACCAAGGGAACCCACTGTCGCATTGGCCAACCACATAACAAGAGCATCCATTTTGAATTACGAATTGCGTATAGGTGCTGATGACGTATGACTTCTTCTTTTTTTGGAAGAAAGTATTAATACCGTATAAAAGAATGTGAGAATTGGAACGATAAACTTATACATTTAGTACTAGTACGTAGTAAAATGAATAAGATCGTATTAATTAGAAAATTTATAAAGATGATGGGCTGGTAATAAATATGCAAGTTTTAATATTTTTATGGCTTCTTTTGACCCTTCTTCAAAATTGACTGTTAACTTCTCTATATGATCCGCGTAATTAGTACTTGCACATGAGTAATCCTTGATTAAGCTTCCCTGACATGATATTTAGTCGAGGGGAGTATAAAAGCGGAGGATTAATAACTCCAAGGTCCGTGGCTGTTTAGGAAATATACTTGTCCATCTGGCAAAGCAAACTGGCCCAGTTTCCTCATCGTCGTCCCACGCAAAGCAACGCAGTGGCGACACGCAATCGTCCGTTTTTAGGTTAAACTAGTCAAACACAGCCGAGTGTGCACGTTTTCGACGTGGACTAGTCTCCATCGCGCGCGCGCGCGCGTTTGCATGTGTTTCTATTTAATGCGTATAGACCCTAAGCGTGTGCGGCCTCGTGCATCTGTAGTACAAACGATTGGGCAAGCTAACCTCAATCTAACGTTGCTTGGCGCTCGTTTACCAGATAGATATAACCACTACCAGTTTCTATTAATAGTTAACGTGCACCGTACGTTTTTATTCGACAACTTTCTTCCTCGACCCAGGCGTGCTCGTCTCTGGGCGTTAACGGTCAACTGGTCAGTTAGATGGAGAAAGTAGCCGATACTGTCCGAAATTACATTGGAAGTATACTTGTCGATTTGAAGTTACATTAGGTTAGGTTAATGATAAAATTCCATTGCGAATTCTACGGGAGCCCCATAACCTTCAAGACAGGTGGACGGTTCTTGTTTAGTTTCTTAAAAAATATTTTTTATTGTTATATATCATATTATGGATAATTTTGTACATACGAGTAAGCGCAGCTGCGGTCGATCAAACTTCTTGCTTCTCGGCTCTCTATCGGATCGAAACTATTCGATTGAGGGTAGCAGATGCCACGCTGCATACTCCAACTAGATTACTTGAACAGGGCGGCAGCTTCTCTCGAATACTCTAGCTTCCAGGGAACGCGGCTTATCCTCTTCCCAGCTCTTGGCTAGTACCCGTCAACTTCTTCTCGTATAACAATGTACTTCCTGAAACTCCACTTCGTTGGGTCAGCCACTGCTGATCCTATTAGAGTGATTCTTGGAATTATATTTTCGGTTAGATACGTCTGTTTTCAGACTTCATATCTATTCATTTTTATATTACGATATGGATTATAATAATTCTTTGATTACCCGTGTAATCCATGTTTAAAGAATAATGTCCTTGATCGTTTTCGACGGCAGGATTTCAGTGGAACGTATCTACATGTATCTTCAATGTGCAACCCGATTCGGCTCGACTCTTTTGGAGGGTTGCTATGTTATGGGGTTGCTTGGATGGATGAGATCGGTCGATGCAGTTGCCCTGGCAACCTTCAGCAGTGGGTTCAGTTGCCATCGGTGATGTGTGTCAGTGTGAGAAGCACAAAAGCCTCCTTGCCCTTTGAGGTCTAACCGCTGAAAATTGTAAACAGTTCGCATTGGAGTTCGCCCTGTACAAAGGAAAAATCGTTATGGGGCTGGGATACACTTATTTTATTTATTTATTGGGTATTAAATGAAAAATAAATGCACATAGAGTCCCTTTGTGTTAAATTTACCTAAAAGCAGGGTTTATCGATAGACATTCACATCTGGAATTTATTACGCTTGAAAATTTTTAAACGTCGTTTCTCCCTGCGTCACTAAGCCATTTGAAGTTTTCGTGTTTCAAATTCCATCTTGAAAGAACGCTTTTCCTGCTTGAACTTCCTACTATGCGGAACGTAGGCCTACTAGCCACTCATAAGGGAATCAAATAAAATCCGGTATAGGAGAGCATCGACCTTTAGGCACGTGTCCCAAGCCACGTGCTGCATTCGACAAACCATTAGTCCTTTCTTTCCTCGCATGCTCCTTGGGATAGCAGGAGAGCACAAAGGAAGAGTCCTGGAGACCTTCTGTCCTCGGTGCACTTTATTTTCTCGAGGACCCCAGGGCCGCGGAGCACCTGGCGTTCCGTTCCTATTATTTTTGATAGCACGACCACTAGGTATATATGTATATATATGTACAGTCAACATGCGTGAATGTGGGTTAGGCGTACAGGGTCTTCGCGCAGGCCTTTGTTCGGAGAAAGTGTACAAGTACCCGGGGTACAAGGGTTAGATTAGAAAGGTTACAACATGGCCACGGTCATGATGTATAGTCCATTCAGGTATCATAAAATTCCCTAGGCGCATTTGAAAGCATGCGAAGCAAATTGAAATGGAATTGTATCCCAGTGAGAATTCACGATAACGCGAATATCCACGACATTACTGTACAGGAAGTACGTGCATCGAAAACCCAATATATCCCGCAGGAGCCGTGTAATAACATGCAGCAAAGGGAAAAGAGACTTGAGAATTCTAAAAGAGAGACCCAAGACGAGTAGGCCATTCCTTTGGGATAGTACTGACTTCCGTTACCGGAACAGTTCGAAACCCAGTTTCCGCCACGTAGGAAAGAGTTGTGCCATTCGGTCTCTCTGCAACTCCGTTACTTTTCTTCTCGGTTTATTGTGCGCTCTAGTTCTGTCGCCCAATGGAGTAGAATAATATACCATTGTAGGTGCGCACGACGTCGACTGTCGACTTTCCAAATCATTTCAAGCCAAATTTTCATGCAGTACGACAATGCCTGCTGAGAGTGACGCCAAAGTTAAACGTGGTAATCGCGACACGAATGTGGTTTCTTTCCCACTTTCCATCTTGTATATTCTTACTTGCACGTACGTTCTCATTTGTAAACTTACCATTCATGTCAATTAGTTTTTATGTCTTGAGACATGTCAAGATACATATGTACGTATAGCATAGTAATATTTTTATACGTTATATGTTTTATATATTTTATATACCGAGACACCACTTAATCTTTCAAAGTCGAGCTTAAACCATCTAATTGGACAGAAGCTGTCTTTGAGACATCTTAAAAATGACTTTTGTATTTATACCTTGTCTGGGATATAAACGCATATCTAGCCGTCATCGAGTATCATTGAAATCTATGAGATTACATGAAAATGACCTTCACTTTACTGATGTTTAATTTACTAGAGAGTTTTAACAGGTCTGACTAAGTATTAACTTGGAATACACATACCCATGTCACGATATACAGTTTGTATACCAAGGCTCAATATTAACTTTGCCATGAACACTGTTGAAACAGATAACAGTCTTTATAGTTTTTGTATTATAATGGCGAGAATTAGGTGATGTCTGAGACTTGGTAGGTGCTAACTCCTGATGCCACCTAAAATATTCCTGAATACCGGTTTTCTTGGACTGGCTCAGTGAACTCATTTAAAGTCATTAGAGACGTCAAGTGAGCAATCTCATGTTGATAGTCATTCAGATCAATTAGTATATGTGTGGAAAAAGCTTAAGATTTCATTTTGAGCTCAATCATCAACCGGAAGGCTTTGGCTTGGCCCCGTCATTCTTCGGGACATCAACCATACTGCAGTTCTGTTCCTGGGTCAGATTGTGTAAGATTTTGGCTTGGCACCGTTACAAGTAGGACACGAACTGCGGCCTCACGAATCCCACCGTGGCACCAGGCACCAGGTGGATACGAGTTGAAGTAAAAGAGTAGCATGTCCATTTGAAAATACCAGACAAAGGGACTCCATCTAATATCATAAAACATCTGTACGAACTGGATACCAAGTGTCTACGCTATACGTCATGGTATCATTTCTTTCAACTCACAATTCGTAATACCTTGCCGGAAGTCTAATATCGTGCAATTCCATAAGGTAACTAAGTGCACATGCGCACTTACTACCTTCGCAGAAACCAAATGAAAATGGACGTTTCTAATGAGAGAGGAAGGATAAAGTCATCTCACCTAAGAGAAGCAGAACCCTTGATCCGATCTATTTCCTGTCATTCTTTTTCTTTAGCTTCCTATTATGTATCAATCGTTAGAGTTCCTTTCTCTTTTCTCCTTTCTCCCGGTACCAACCTTTCTCTCTTATCCTTCAACGGCAACAAAAAATGCCCAGGCTACGTCCAATCGTGTTCTGTGGTTTTGACTTGGTTAATATAGAAAAAAAACGTAACGGATAACTAGGTCTTTATGCTTTAACAGTTTTCTCGGAATTAGTACATAGTTCTCTTTAAGGATGCTGACACGACGATGATGATCATCGTCGATAACTTTTTTCAATGGCTATCGTATTGGGGGCTCAAATGTTATATCAAAGTAGGTATATACTCAAATTTTTTAAATCAGCAATGATTATCGAAGAAAAATGATAGACAAAAAATGAAAAGACAAGATCGTGTACCACGGGGAGAAATGTAGGCCTCGCTGTTCTCTGTTACCATGCGGCTACGGGTTGGGGCGGCGTCGGTGACAGCGAGTATTGATCAAACAGCCCTCTCTACTCTTGGTATCCCTGGCCCTAGTAGGCGTACCAACCTTCCACCATCAGGAGCTACCGCACACCCAGTCCCTCGTGCAAGCACCCAGCTCAAGCTCTGACCCATTTGGCAGCATTCCCGAGCTTACATTGGAGTTCCGCTTGTGTAGCCAACGATAATCATTGTATAGTAGCCGTGGCTAAAATTCAGCGGAGTATATTACCTTGCAGTAACCATATACGCCTCGTCATTTGCCGATACCACCGCAATGATTTTCCATTTCGATTTTTCCCCTGTAATTCCTATTGTTTAATCGAGTGAGCTTACTTATTCGATCATTCGAATCTCCATAATTTATTTCAGTGGATGAAGTGTCTCAGACAATGGGGAAGGTTGACCCAATTCGTTTCTGAACTGGCAGGATATTCTGTTAGATTATCCTACAATTTTGTACACATTTGCAAGTCACTTTTAATGATAGTGAGTAATCATCTGTCATCAGTGAAATAGTCTTTGTTCGGGACAAAGCTGTATTATGTTTTTCTAATATCTTTCTCACGACGCGCAAGGATTGATAGTCCCGTGAAAATCAATTGGTCATACGTCAAATGAAATTTTTGTTTTTAGCAACAAGTTTTCAGCCGAATCAAATGGAATTTTAAAAAAATTTTCACGACAAAATCGAGCTATAAATCAAGCGAAAGCTTCTGCGGAGAAGGTTTGGGTCTCAAGGAAAAAAATAAAAAATATGAAAAGGGCTACGCCTTGGGTTAGGTGAAGAGGGGGAAACGGAGCATGGCACTGTCGCTTTCAATTAAGTGAAATGTCATTGAAGGATGAGGAAGGAGAAGCACGCTACACGGATTCTGCGTGCTCGGCCTCGTCTGGGAGATTTTTCTGCTTTCCCCGAAAGTGGAGCACGGGCGAAGCTTTTGGTAAATGTGTCAACCGCCACAGGGGATCAATACTCGCGGCCTCGTTCTGCTCTCTCCTCTCTCTTTCTGCTCCTCTCCCTTTCATCCCCCTATTCCTCTCTCTCTGATTCTCACACCACTCGCTACGTCCTCCTACTCGCTATCTCTCTCTATGGACTCTCTCCTCTTCTAAGGTAAGAGGAGGTTGGAACAGAGTCGAGAGGGTGCCAGCTTCGGGACAAGCTTCCCAGATTAGGGTGGAAAAGCTTTCACTGGCGAGCCCTTAACCAGTCCGTTTCCATTGTTTATTTATGCGGCAAAATTAGCTCACCCGGAAAAGCAGCACGTTGGGCCATTTTTCGCAGAATCGCAAAGTTGAGCAATTTCTATATTTGGAATACGTATTGAGCCAGGTATAAGAGCGTACGTTTCGTGCAAAGTTCATTATTGCGCTACTTAATGCGAGATGCTGCTGCGCCTATAGTCTACTAGATTCAGGTCATTATCATTATACAGACAGAAGTATAGTGACGGTAAAGATTATTTGACGCAACGATACTACCTTCTCTCTACGGTACACAGGTATGCTTTATATTCCTATAATCTCAAGGTTTCGCGCCGTCGACCTAAAATTCTGAAGATTACGATAGAGATTGCGCGGACGCCCAGCAAAGCGAGCAAGTTATAAAGCAGATTAATACCCGCTTGGCACATTTCACAGAGCGCATGCGCGAAGCGCCAGTTTTCAACGCCTCGACTGACAAAAAAATATTAAATATTAGCCGCGTTCAACACCTGTATAACGTTTCTATGAGAGGAAATGTACAAGCTGGTTTTAGAACTGACATGTGTACTAGAATCAGGCCCGTCCGGGTGGCAGTAGTAAAGTCCCAATGTATTTTGGTGTGGACAGCCTTTCAGTGAAAAAAGGAAATACTAGCCGAACCCCACGCCATGTTCATCCCGCTTGACAATGCTGACCCACATCTTCCGCATGAACGAACACGAGTTAGTGTACGACAGCAGCACCGTGATGGCACAACGAAAATCCGTGAAATGTATTTTTCCATAGTAGCTATGGCTAAGAATATGAAAATAAAATACAAATAATATTTGAATTCCTACTGTGTTTCAGTCCCGTAGAATTAATTCAGAAGCGTAGGGCATACCTTTGTGCCGCAGTGCAAAACTGGTCTTACAAAGTCGATCACAGTCTATATTCAATAGCAAAGAACTGCAATGCGGTCGGGAAGCTCCCTGCAACTATTTCAACAACTAACTAGCCACTTGTGTACCGAATTATAGAGCAAGTTGCTACGGATTTATCTCTCTGGTTTCACGTAATGGTCTGTGGTCGTTTTACGGTGAGTAAAGGGCCAGCTGCCATCAGGATGTACAAGTCGCACTGATGCCTGAACATAGAAAGTTCATTGAGACAAAGAGTAAGATGCCGAAAGACTGTAGAGATCCAGAGGGTAACAGAAAAACTCAAGGCGAGCCTACAGGGAACGTTTATGTATCGAAATCTAAATATATAATATGTACTATGTAACTTATAGGTTAGGGACGGGAATAGCGTTACACAGACTATATATCGGTATAAAGTTCTTTGATTATTATTCCGTCCTAACCCTTGCTCTGCTCTTTCAACTTTTGTTGTCCGCGCCCTTGCAGTAGCTTGTGTAACGTATTAAGGTTGACCAGGGGTTACCTCGCACATCCGGTTTGACCATTGGTTACCAACCAGACTGAGTGCAGGCTCAGCTATGTATGCTTACTATAGACATACGAAGCTGCACGATCGATATTTTTATTCGAAGAATTTAGTGAGCTCTTTTTCTCTCATCATTTCTCATACACAGTCAGTCGAGGATGTCATGTAAAAATAAACAGCGTCTACAGTCAGAGCGTTGAACGATTAGGGATGATGAGCTTAGCCTTTTAAATGCTTCTAGGGTTATTGCAAAGGGCGTTGACGCTCACTCTTGGCGCACGTGCATCCTGGAATACCACAAGCCCTTGGTTCTGCTCTTCACGAAATTCTTGAACAGTTTTGATTCTCCACAAGAGTAGAGAGTATCCAAGAGGAAAGCTTGCGGCATCAAGGAAGGAGATGTCTTTGGGGAAGATCGTGATGGCTATCCCGACAACTATTTTCATTCCCTTTATGGCAACCTGGCGCTCACGAGTGAAGAAAATGGTTCCGTCACTAATCCAGTTTTCCTCGAGCTCACATAGTAACTTTACGTGGGCTTTCAAAACTTCCGCATGGGTGAATCCAACGCCTTTAGGTATACCTCAGGTGCCTGGCTATATACTGTCTTGCCGCCATATTGAACTGGACAGCGCAAAGGGGTTCCTGAAGGTATATGACCAAGCCAGAGCTGGAGTAGGGACTTTATATTATATCAAATTTAATAAGTTTACCGAACGTAATAGCGTTCTACCGACCGGAGAGCGGACGTGAACGATGATTAAAAACTACTCAAGATGCGGTAGCTGTATGGTCATTCATGTAAGATGAGGCTAGGTAATTCCTTTGAACATAACCTGTAATATTATTTTAGAATTCACGTGGTTTTTTCAATCGGATCGATGTCTTCTCACTTCGATATCACGTGCGGTATTCCAGCTTCTTTGGGAATGGCTTTGTACGCATTACTGTACACGGCTCATATGTTGAACACATATGCACTCAAGGGTACACTCGTATTTCGTCTCTATTCACACCGTTCACGCGTTACGTAGTATGCTCTTTGAATTTCTATTTAGAATATTATTATCAAGTGCCTCGCGGTATTTCCCAATTATTCATCCGTATAGTTGACAAAATTTATAATTTGTCTGGAATTAATTTCTTTTTTTTTGTTGTTGACTTTAATGCGTATTTTAATATCTGAATTATAATTAAGTAACAATATTACTGATTACGTGTATAAAAAATGTATTACTTTTGAAATACTATTGGATAATTTCAGGTTCATTTTAATCATAGAGAAATAAGGAGTTTTTATTGTATTGTGGAAGGTTTCTAATTAATCACAAAAACCTTTGGTTTCCGACTCCAACAGTTGGAATGAATTGTAATAATTTACGACTACAGTCTCTGTAGCTCCATTCTGTTGGCACCTCATTGTTCCGTGCTGACGAGACGTGAAAGTATACTAGATATGCTGGTACATGATATTTAATTGAATTTTAATGTGTACTCAGTACAGTATACCGAACCTTATCGCTTTTATTTTGAAAACGCAATGACTTTCATCGTTGCGCTTTACTTCGCAGATTGAATTCGGATTTATGGTGCGTATTTAACCATGTGTAATACGCGTACGTATTACTTGCGCAACTGCATGGCCCACTAAAATTAGATCAGTGGCTCTCAACCCCAATGAAACTATCAGAAAAATTTGAATTCGAGACTCTTTTATTTACAAATTTGCTCACTACTTATCAGGCGACGTTGTAAATGATTACTTAAAACATTCTACAGATTTTAATTAATCGAAAAGAATATAATTCGACATAAATTATAAACGTACTAATTCTTCTTCGAAGCCGTCTCAAGGGTACGGAGATTATAAAAAAAAATATTATCAATTTACAGTTTTAAACTAGCGTTTCGACAGATTCACTACAATACCGTAATTAATGCTTAACATTATTAATTGTAATGCGTTCGTTAACTTAAGTGAATTTAAGTCGAGGACAATAATTGAGATTGATCTTAATGAATGGGCTCGTAGCATATTACCCCGTATTCCCGGACGTGGATGATCTATCTAAGGAGTAAATAGAAACTGATAAAATTTTCCGCCATTAACGTGCTTTCAGCGTCCCTGTAATTTACAACAGCACCTTTATTTTTCACGATGACTAATTAATTAGTACCCTTGAGAATCTTTCTTTTGAGATGATACAAAAATAAATATTACTTACTGCTCCTCGTTGAGTTACAACGACGTGGGAATGAAAAGAGCGCGACGTTAAAAAACGCGTGGACGTCCGAGAAGACAGTTGGCCAGGTAAAATAACGATGAAGCAATATTAGAAAGTAGGTGCATAGGAAGTGTGTTAGTTCGGCCCGAAACCATGTGGTAAAAAATTCTAATTCCTGCACGGAGTGTTTCACCCGAGATGCCCTCTTCATTGCCAACCCAACTGAATCGTGATATCAATATATCAGAATAACGACGATAAGATATAAAATTTTCGAGAAAAATTTTTATTAAAAAATTTTTTTAATATCCTGCAAAAGCAGTATATTACATTATTTTATACTATATATCAAATATTAATTATAAGAATGATGGACAATATTGATCAAGAGATTCCTTATGGAGTTATACAGATATAAATAATCGAGTTTAACTGCTGTGTGGTGTAATAAAATGATAGAGATTAACCTTTCGTCTACCGGTTTTACGCGTAGCACAAGAACTGTGAATAGTGTAGAAAAAGATAGTTCATGGAGGGTTCGAATATGGCGCTTACTGCGACACGGATTCCTTCCTCGTTGAGCGACGAGGAGTTTCGTCTCGTAAGAGAAATCACGTCGACTTCAGGGTGGCGGCGGGAGGGGCGGACGGAGGGAGGAGGAGACGTCGTCGTCAGGGACGTATAGACATATGTAAGGCCCAACCTCAGAAAGGAGTTCTAATAAAAATCCCTGTGCCGTAATAACTCCAGGCATCAAATTAATTGGCGACGGACTCTTATAACGGGACGTAAAGAATAATAAAAAAAAATAGATTCAAAATTCTACTTTTCTATCCTCTCTTTAAGCATCACTACCTTCTTCTGTATATTATTCTCTGCCACTCTGTTGGGAATGACTGGCGGAGGACCTCGTAATTCTTGAAATTGTATATTCCACCTCCTTTGAGAACATCTTTAGGGAACACTGGGTTCAGCAATCTCCTTTCCATCTCGATTTGGTATCACCTGCACGCACTACTGTCCCACGTAGACCGCTACGCTTCACTCACTTCCGGATGTAAGTTCCCACTTCATTAACATCAATCAGGTCGATGCCACAGTCATTCTACTTTACTAATTTCGTTCACTACTCCCTTAGGTATCTATACTTATATAGGTATGCAGTCGTAATATTAATAGGGTCCACGTATGGCACACTAACAGAAATCATTTTGACAAAATTATTGTCAATAACAAAGTAAATATATTTTCCAGAGAAATGAGATTATTTCTCAGGATACAGGAAGCGTCGCAACATTATTTGTTAAGGAAAATAAATTCTTCCTACTTGATCTGCTGTTTACATTTAAAAGCTGGCTCCTGTAAGAATGTGCCACTTGGTGTTCCGCTGGGGGGGGGGGGGG